>VXAZ01001058.1:2780520-2974818 GCA_013399875.1 Gymnorhina tibicen | reverse complement strand
GGGGGGCACCGGGGGCGGCACCGGGGGGGGCACCGATAGCTGGCACCGATGGTGGCACCGATGCGGTCACTGATAGTGGCACTGATGGTGACTCCGAGGTGATCCTGCCCCTCCACTCGGCCCTGGGACATCTGGAGTGCTGAGTGCAGTCCTGGGCTCCTCGGGACAAGAGGGAAGGAGCTCCTGGGAGGGTCCAGCGCAAGGCACGGGGACAGTGAAGGGTCTGGAGCATCTCTCTTACGAGGAGAGACTGCTGGGGCTGTCTGCACAAGAGAAGGCTGAGAGGGGATCGCATCAATCCGTACAAATATCTCCAAGGGCTGCCAGGAGAATGGTGCCAGACTCTTTTTGGTGGCGCCCAGTGACAGGATGAGGAGGAATGGCCATAAACTAAAACACAAGAAGTTTCACCTCAACATGAGAAAGAACTTTCCATTAAGGGTGGCAGAGCACTGGAAATGCCCGGGGAGGTCATGGATTCTCTGTGGAGCCCAGCCAGTCCCATTCCCTGGCCTTGGACACTTCCAGGGACAGAGCAGCCACAGCTTCTCTGGGCAACCTGTGCCAGGGCCTCCCCACCTTCTGAGTAAAGAATTTCCCCCTAACACCTAACCCAAACGCACCTTCTTTCAGTTTTATTCTACCAAACCCTTTGGTGAGAATCATTAAATTTAAGAAAATATTTATTACTTAAAAATCCACTTCCAGCGAGCTCCTAGATGCCATTATTATCTTCTCTAGGTTGTGAGTGGGATATATATGTATAAAATAATAATCATAGGCTGCAAGAACTGAAAGCTTTTAACCAGAAGATTACATTAAAGAAACCCCAGTAGCACAAACCTGACCAAGGCTTCAGGAAAGCTTTTCATAAGAGCACACAGGGCCAAGAACAAGGCAGGCCTTTGCCAAAAAGACGAACAGACAAAAGTGGCTGAAAATAAATACGGAGCACAAATCAAATTTACCCCTACAAAGGGTTGGATGCAATCTGCTAATTTCTGCAGGA
Organism: Gymnorhina tibicen; assembly: GCA_013399875.1. Taxonomy (NCBI): domain Eukaryota; kingdom Metazoa; phylum Chordata; class Aves; order Passeriformes; family Artamidae; genus Gymnorhina; species Gymnorhina tibicen. Next base: position 2,973,809 of record VXAZ01001058.1, on the reverse strand, counting down.
AGGATCTATTTTTGGAGCAAATCACATCCAAGAACTGGGTAAAAGAAAATTGTGTGGAATTGGCACGTGAATGGCACAGTCCTGGCAGCTTCAGGAGTAAGAGCAGATACTTCACACTTCTGGATTTGCATTGACACCATATTTTCATTCAAAATCAGGTCACCTTTTTTCAGAAATGCTTATGCTCCTTGACAAGCTTTAGACATGCTCTGAACTTGTACACGACTTAATAAAAAACGTCTTTTTTTCCCCCAATAATAGCTTGCCATTTTAGTCAAAGCGGCTGAAAAAATGGAAAAGCCTTGTGAACACAACACTGGAGCTTGCAATGGCACATTCCTCACAATTCTCATGCAAGAGATTGCTTTAAGACACCTTAAAAATATCAGTACAGTTTGGTTTTTAAGAAGTCCTGGGTCATCTAAACCCTGTTGATTCAGAGTTTCCCTTGAAGTACCAAGTTATAGACATATTTTTGTTAATAACATTACATTAAAACATGAGAACTCCCCATGCAATCACTGTACTGGGGTAAAAGCTGTCCCAAACCAAGCAAAACCCAACGTTTTCCCTTTTTCTCTGTTAAGGATTTGCTAACAAGAAATCCTCCCAAACACAGATGTTTTAGGGAGTAACGTGGGCCTGACAGAGCTGAGATCTGGTGACAGTGCTGGCAGCTGCACTTGCCACTCCTGCCTTAATTTGGGCAGATTTGGATGAATCATGTCCTTAACATGTGATTTGAGATGACTTTTACAGCATTCGTGTGCCCAGACTGTAACCACGCCGAGGGTTTAAAATGAGGATCTTTAACTCTGCCAGCTACTCCGTGGGTGAAAAGGAGCATTTCAAGAGGTTCTATTAATAAAAGACTTGCCCTCGCTGAGCTTTCTGGACTGTGCCAAAGCAGCATTAAAAGATTTAAATCTATTACTGCAAGATGTCCCATTTCCTCCTGCCACCAAATAACAAGTGACAACAGAGCTGCAGCTCCGTAATCCCCCAAGGTTTTACACAGCGCCAGAGACAGAGGTAGAGAAGTGATTCTTCCCAGGAATATTAATTTGGTTTTAATTTAACGATCTGCAAAATTTAATAGTAAAGTTAAAAAAGACAAACTTAATCGCTGGGCTTTATCTGGGGATTTCAGGTTGGATGTTAATGCCTGTAGGAAGAATCAGGGAATCACAGAATCAGAATGGTTTGGGTTGGAAGGCACCCTAAAGATCATTTATTTCCAACCCCCTGCTGTAGGCAGGGACACCTTCCACTACCCCAGGCTGCTCCAAGCCCTGTCCAGCCTGGCCTTGGACACTGCCAGGGATCCAGAGGCAGCCACAGCTGCTCTGGGCACCCTGTGCCAGGGCCTCCCCGCCCTCACAGGGAGGAATTCCTTCCCAGTATCCCATTTATCCCTGCCCTCTGTCAGTGGGAAGCCATTCCCCCTTGTCCTGTCACTCCATCCCTTGTAAATAGTTTCTCTCCGTATTTTTATCAGCCCCTTCAGGCACTGGAAGGCCACAATGAGGTCACCCCAAGACTTCTCTTTTCCAGGCTGAACAATCCCAGTTCTCTCAGCCTTTCCCCACAGGAGAAGTCCTCCATCCCTCTGATCATCCTGGTGCCCCCTCTGGCCTCGCTGCTGGGCACAGCCTATTTTAGGTAAGATAAAAGATGACTTTTTCAACTGCGTTACCTAACCTTGGATTTTAATACAATCAAAGTCATCTCTCACTGCTTTTTCGGAGGGCTGGTTTTTAGGCGTGAGAGCTGATTTAAATACACTTTAAAAGTGTATTCTCAATGCTCTCTCTGCACCACGCACTGAAGGATTGTCAGCAGAGTTCACACTTTGGCTTCAGAGCGTTGCACAGAAACATCAGAACCAGATGTTTGTCATTTCCTTTCCCCTCTCAGTCCTGCACAGGCCGGCTGCAGCCCAGCCTTTATCTCATCCCCCTCCCCTCCCTGCCCTGCCACGCCACCAGTTCCGTGTTTCCGCCCAGGCCACAGTGCTTTATTTTCAGGAAATGTCAGCAAATTGACCTTTATAACATAATAGCTGCTGTTACTTCCTGCGTTCTGTATTCAGATGCAGCTCAATGAGTTCATTGAGGGTGAGGAAACGATCATTAATTATGCCAGCAGCAGCGAGCTACAATGTTAAGTTTCTTAAATGTAAATGTATCCTTGCAAATTACTCCCCGCTTGATTTGCCTCCTCCTCCTCCTCTCACCACCCCCAGGCATGAATCAGGAGCAGCGCAATGGAAATCCCCGGGGACATGCAGATGTATAATAATATTGAGTTTTGTTTTGCTCTCACTTACAAAAATGAGAACTATTATAATAATTGGAGTATTTTCTTTGGGAATATGATGCCTTAATGAAGTACTTTAACAAGTTATTGAGAAAATAAAAACTTACATGTGGAAACATCTTTCCGGCATCACAATTAACTTGCAGGAAATCCAGAGAGGAGTGAATTCACTCTGTGGTGTTCTCTGTAACATGGAAATGCTCCTGTCAGAGCACAGAGAAAATGTATTAGATAAGCGGGTTCAACTAAATTTTACTGTATAAAAGATGTAACTTTTTACCCCTTGGTGTGTTTGACTTGCAGAAACCTCCACTTTGCAGGCTGTGCACAATAAACAACGTCTCCTTTTTAAACCAGACTCTGTGTCTGTGTTTAGAGAGCTCCTAAAATCGGCAACCCCACCAAGACACTGCCCGTGGTCGTCTGTACCTCAGCTGGTACAAGTGTGGCCATCTCTGTTAATCACAGGATCATTAAAGTTGGAAAAGACTTCCAAGGTCATCAAGTCCAACCTGTGACCGATCACCAAGCCCGAATCCCAAGTGCCATGTCTACTTGTTTTGTGGACACTTCCAGAGATGGTTACTCCACCACTTCCCTGGGTAGCCCCTTCCAGTGCTTCACCACTCTTTCAGTGAAGGAATTTCTCCTAAAATGTCCAGCCTGAGCCTCCCCTGGCCCAGCCTGAGGCCATTCCCTCTCCTCCTGTCCCTGTTCCCTGGGAGCAGAGCCCGACCCCCCCCGGCTGCCCCCTCCTGTCAGGGACTTGTGCAGAGCCACAAGGGCCCCCCTGAGCCTCCTTTTCTCCAGGCTGAGCCCCTTTCCCAGCTCCCTCAGCCGCTCCTGGGGCTCCAGACCCTTCCCCAGCTCCGTTCCCTTCCCTGGACACGCTCCAGCCCCTCAATGTCTTTCTTGGCCTGAGGGGCCCAGAACTGACCCCAGGATTTGCGGTGCCTCAGCAGTTCTAGCACAGAGGGAAAATGTCTGTTCCTTTATCTAGCAGATAACTCCTCAGGGATGCAGCTGCCCAAGAGCAGCCCATCCCCTCGCTGTCCCCAGCCGCGGCCTGTCCATATCTGTCCCCAGTCGCGGCCTACCTGCAGGGCGGGGCAGTTCGGGGGAAGCAGCCCCGCCCCCGCGCGGACCCTTCTCTCCCCGGAACGTCTCTCTCGCGCCCGGCGCGCCGGGCGGCCCCTCCGTGGTGGCGCACAGTCCCTCCTCCGATTGGCTGCGGCACCGCCCGCGCGCCGGCGCTGGGGGCGGCGATTGGCCGGCGGGGCGGGCGCGCGCGGTTTCCCGGGCGACGGGCGGCCCGGCGCCGCCATGGCGAGCGTGCACGAGAGCCTGTACTTCAACCCGATGCTGACGAACGGCGTCGTGCACGCGAACGTGTTCGGCGTCCGCGACTGGGTCACCCCGCACAAGATGGCCCTGCTCGTCCTGCTCAGCGAGCTGGGCCGCGCCGGCGCGCAGCTCGGCCTGCTGGAGCGGCGGCGGCTCAACCGGCTGCTACTGCCGCTGCTGCAGGTCGGGGCCCGGGCTGGGGAGGGGGGAAGGGTGACCCCGTTGTGTCGCGGCCTGTCGCGACATGTCGCTGTCCTCCGCAGGGTCCGGATATGGCGCTGTCGCGGCTGCGCAAGGCCATCGAGGAGTGCTGCCCGCACCTGGCCGGCTCCGTCCACATCAGGTGCGGGGAGCGCTCGAGCACCGGGTCCGTGCGGGCGGGGCGGGGGAAGAGCCGCCGAGGCCGCTGTGTGACTCCTGTGCGCTGCTTGTGTCCGCTCTGAGCGCTGAAAAGTGCTCTAAAACGTGTAAATGTCAGGTTTTAAAAGCATACATTTGGGCCAAAACTCTACTTCGACAGATTTCTTACTTGTCATAACTAAGTTCTGAAAGGCACGAACAGATCTGTTGTCATATCAGATAACTCACTGAACAGCAACAGTTCCCAAAATCTAATCAATCAAAAATTCTATATTTTAAAAAAGGATTCCTCTTTGTTTTAAGAATAACCATTTTGTCTAATTAGTCTCTTTTAATACAGACCTGTTTAAAAAGAAAAATAGCCCAAACCTGATTATTATTCGGCTTATTATCAATATTTAATATGATCTCATTTATCTCAGTATGAAAACGTCCTGGGCCCAAGAAATTAGTTATCACTTGGTTCTGTTTGTCTTAACTCATTTATACAGGAAGCAGGAGAATATTTTATTTGATGTCTATATTAATACCCTAAAAATGTAATTTTCTTCCCCTGTTTAGGTTAAAACTTATGGCAGAAGGAGAACTGAAAGATATGGAACAATTTTTTGACGACCTTTCAGATTCATTCTCGGGGACAGAGCCAGAAGTTCATAAAACAAGTGTAGTAGGTAAATAATCGTTATCCATAAGCTATTTTTGATGTGATGTCACTGATGTGACTGCCTTAGGATACAGCTTTGTTTTTCTGGGGAGGTGTAAGATTGCAGAATGTCGTTTTTCTCTTGCTCGGATGTTGCATGTTAACTGATAGTTTTGCATGTTGCGTTACTGATTTTAACAATTTATCTGTGAGATTTGCTGCTAAATTACGACCAGATTTACACCCTGCAACACTGAGTTGTATCATTTGGTAGGCTGAGATGAGACTCAGTAATTTCTATTCCATTTCTCATTAATTTCTGTTTAACGAGGAATTAAATGATGTTGTTGAAGCTGCTGGCCATGATTTCAGTCTCCTGTCTGAAGCAACGCCTGACAGACCGTGCTCACAGCGGGTGTTTCCCTCTCCAGGTCTGTTCCTGCGCCACATGATCCTGGCGTACAACAAACTTTCCTTCAGCCAGGTCTATAAACTTTACACAGCCCTCCAGCAGTACTTCCAAAAGGATGAGAAAAAGAACGGAGCCGATGAGAGTGAGATGGAGCTGACAAATCCAGAGGAGCTGGACGGGAAAATGGAGAAAGAAGAACTTGACGGGCCTTTAAGGTGATACATTCGTGTTAAAAGTCTTTCCCACCTCTTAAGGAAATGAATCTTTTATTTTATTAAAGCCTCCTACAGCCGGGCTGAGCTTTGTGGCCGCTCATTTCCTTGGTGCCACCGTGTGGTGACATTTGTCAGTGGCTCCTGACGGTGGCAGTGCCCCATCCTCATCCTCGCTTAGGGAAACACAGGCTCAAGGCAGTTGGTGCCCACAGTTTCCCACTGCTGAATGACTTCTGTGGTTGCCACGTGCTAAAACTGTTGGAGGGGTCACTTCTGCTTCCAGCAGGGAAAGATTGCTCAATAAGGAGAAGTTAAGTTGAGCGGTTTTGTTTTGCTTTTCACCCTTCCCCAAATAAAAGAACTCGTGTCCATTTACCTCAAAAAGGAGAAGCACATACCGAGAGTTTTCACCTGCTAAACAGGTGCTCCACTGTAAGAACAATCCTGAAAGTATTTTATGTATCCACACGTTTAAAATGTACTTTGCAAACCGTATTTGTATAAACTTGGGCAGGAGTTGCTGCAGCATGAGTCAGACAGCAGCTTTTGGGGTCTGGCTGTGTGCTGGACTTGCTGTTTTTCCACAGAATAAATGTCTTGCATAACAGCTGTTTTCAGCAGTGGCCAAAGTGCCAGTTCATCTCCTCGGGACTGTCTTCAAAAGACAGAAAGAACAGAGCAAAGCCATTTGAATATGTCGGCCCCAAATCTTCTCTCTGCTGTTTTTCTTTAGGGTTTTTTAGGGTGTATTTAGGGGGGTAACATTGCTCTTGACTACGAGAGCAAGGTTGAAGCTGAACTGTGTGAAATCATTTGGATTGCTTACTTTGATGTAGTAAATTTTATTCTTTATTAAATTTTCTCAGTGTTCTTTCATGCTTTGAGCTATAATATCTCAGAAAACTTTATAAAGCAAAAGTGTGGGGTGTCTGATAAAATGTATTTCCGTGTTGTCTTTCCTTGCCCCTGTTTCTAACCAGAGTGTTTCTTACCAGGGAAGAAGAGATAGCCTGCAGTGGGCCTCTTTCCCAGAAACAAGCAGAGTATTTTCTTTCTCAGCAGGTATGTTAATTCTCATTAAAGTGGAGGAAATGTTCCATAACATGAATTTCACCTTGAATTTTATCCACAGTGTCAGCCGTGATGTTTTCTCTGATCTGGCAGAGACTTGCTGATATCTTGCACGTTGTTGCTCAGTATGAGCACTTGGGGCTATGAGTGTTTTATCCAGACATGTCACCATATGCTGATAATTGGTTCTGAGAAGGTCCTTCTGCTCTGCTTGCCTCACATTTCTGTGAAATGTGCAGTTTTGTTGGTTATTCCAGCTGGTAAATAAAAAAGGGGACGGAAATACACACGGACACAAATGTCAGTAATTCAATAGTCAGTAATGCTAATTTTAGTTATTGCATTTTTGTGATTTTTTTATTAGTTGAACTGCTTGCAAAGCAAACTGTGGATTTATGGTATTTGTTTTCCTGAGGGTTTTTTTTTGGATGAGAAGATACATGTAAATCCAGTGAGCAATGTGTGGCATCCGTTCTTCAGAGAGAAACTTAACCAGGATTCTTTAAGTGCCTTGAAACAGTCATTTGAATAAGGTTTTATTTGACTTTGTCTCTCTGATTTCTGGAAAGTGAACACTATAATATAATATAGAATCAAACTGCCACTGTCATAGTAGACAGAGCTGCTACAAAATCTTCTGTAATGTCCTCTCCAAGCAGATAACAACCTGACAATCCTGTATCACAATATACTTTTATAACCCTCCTTATGGAGTTACATATCTTACTTGTACTGTTCAAATTTTATTCCAGGCTTCTTTACTAAAGAATGATGAGACAAAGGCTCTTGCTCCAGCATCTTTACAAAAGGAATTGAACAACTTGTTAAAATTTAATCCAGACTTTGCTGAAGCAGTAAGTATCTTTTTCTTCATCCAGAATGGTTGTAAAGGGATTTCTTATCTCTAGGATAGGATTATTTGGAAGTAATTTATTCTCTATTGAAATATAAGTAGATGATAAAAGTGTGAGCAAGTTGCATGTATATGTTTAGTAATTCAGACTAAAATTCCTGAAGGTACAGAAACCTTAATTAAGCAAAGTACTTCCCCTTCATGCACAGATATAAGCCTCTTAATTTTGGTGGGGCTGAGTGCATTCTTGTTCAACTAAATCTAAAACTTATTTCTTTTACCCACATTTTCCTAAGGAATTTCAGGCCTCATACCCCTGTAGTTTAAAAATCAGTATTAAGTGCAATATCTGTTAATTTTGCTGGTTGTTGTTCACTTTGCTTCTGGTCCTTAATAGCAATTTATACTGAAAGCCATAGACAACTCCCACTGAGGGGAGTTTCCAGACCCGTGGTGTGAGCTCTTGCTTTGTCCCTCAACAGCTTATTCTTGAGCGACTTCCCTAAGTTAAACTCTTTCCTGCCTTGCTTTCTACCTCTTCCACCCAGCAGCCCTGGGCTGAGGCAGACAGGATTTTCCTTGCTGCTGTTTGGAAGGGTATCCTTGAAAGGGCTGCCTTAGTCCCTGGCTGGACTTCACAGCATAAAGGATCATCCTGCCCAGGTCTCAATGCCAAAAAGAAAATACATAATTTTAGCATCTCATTTCTATCTGCATATGAAAGCAGTGCTGATGTTTCTTAGTGTCTTCCTGAGTGCAGACACTGTGGGAGTCCTGCCTCCATTCCCACTCTCGCTTCACACATAAATACAGCGATTCCACCTCTGTAGAGATCTCAGACTGGCTGGGATCATTCTGACAGCCAGATCTTGTAATCTTCACCATTTGGCAGATCCTGTTAGGGCAGGCAACCAATTTTGTCCAAGAAATTATCCATTTTTATCCAGAAATTCTGCACAGGTCAGGTCAGTATTGGTGCAACTTCTGATCCAGCACACACTTCCCCGGCCGTGCAGTATTCCATGGTTCCACGTGTTGGGCTAAAATACATTCAGTTATAAACAAAACTCTGGTTTAATATCTGTACAATTAAAGCTGATTTTGCTTCGCTTGTCAGCATTATTTAAGCTACTTAAACAGCCTCAGAGTGCAAGATGTCTTCAGTTCCACACACAGCCTCCTGCATTACTTCGACCGGCTGATCCTCACGGGGGCAGAGAGCAAAAGCAACGGGGACGAGGGCTACGGGCGGAGCCTGCGCTACGCCGCGCTCAACCTGGCGGCCCTGCACTGCCGCTTCGGCCACTAGTAAGGAATTCACCCGGGGGCATCTCAAAGTGCTGACAAAGAGACCTTCCCTTCCTGCTGAAAATCCCTTCAGGGGCTTGCTTTAACTTGACAGCAGCTGCGGTTGGGTTGGGATCGTGGTGCGGTCTTGATTTGTTTGGGTTCGCTTTTGTTTTGACATTTATTTGGTTTCCATAATAACTGAGCCATCTAAGAGTTGACATTTGTCCGTGTCCTGGGTATTTTAAGTGTTCAATTACATTTCCATGACCTCAGAAGGGTCAGTGGGCATGAATGCCTGTTTTCATCCATATTCTCAAGAAAGTGTGGTTGGTCTTCCCCAAGTCAGCATAGAGTTGATGATCTGGCAAAAGAATAATTAAACAAAAAAAGCCATCTGAGCTTTTAAAATTTAAAATGCCATGTGGGTGGGATTTATTTTGTTGATAAAGCTGGCCTACCCATCTTCACTTATGGTTTGCATTTATTGATTGCTGCCTGGAGGCATGTGAAAGGACTGGAGAGGGGAAGGACACTGCAAAGTTGAGAGCAACAATTTCTACCCAGGCAGATTCCAAATGCTGCCCCTGTTCAAACAATAACTTGGCACCATGGCACGTACAGGGTTTGAAAGCCCACGTAGGGGTTACAGCTGCATTTTGGTTTGCAGATGCTGTCAGCCTCATTGTCCTCAAAGCCAGAATGCACTGGGAGTGCTGGGAGGAAAACACAGGCTGTTAAATCAGAGATCTGAGTGCATTATGCATAACTCAGATCAATATTCCTCTGGATCAGGATGCTGTATCTTAAGCACTGTGGGAATACTAATTGTTCTCCCTCTGTCTGCTCATAGCCAGCAAGCTGAACTTGCACTTCAGGAAGCCATCAGGATTGCCCAGGAGTCCAACGACCACGTCTGCCTGCAGCACTGCCTGGTAAGAGCTCTGTCCAAATGGGGCTTGGGTCGTTTTGCTCAGTGAACTGTTGCAGAACTTCTCTTACAGCAGCATCTCAGCCAGGGCCTTTAGTGGGGTGACATTGCTCCTGGCACACAGGGCAACAAACTGTAGGATTATGGGATGTTTTGTTGCAGCTCAGGTTTAATTTCCTAAGCACGAATTGTCTATCCCAAAGATCTCAGTAGTAAGCTCAAAGTTTAGTCTTAGATGTTGTTAAAAGAACTATTTCACAAGCTTCCTCCTTCCTGTCTGTTGAATTCTCAAAGTGTAACCAGCCAGCTTTAGAGCAAGCAAAGTGGGAGGGAAAGACTTGGATTTCTCTCTATTTTTTTTCCCTGTAATTAACATTATAATGAATTGACATCAATGGTATCAAACTCCTGAGGTGCTGCGTTCCACAGCTCCCTGTATTTTTGTGCATTACTGAACCTCCAGCGTTGGCTGGTGCCACACCAGCATCCCAGCCTAGCTGCACTTCTAATGTGTTTTGCTGTGCAGCATTTAGTAGAAGTTTCGTCAGAATCAATCCACAAGTGGTTGGTCTTTCCAGTGAGCTTTTTGTGCATTCTGTAACAGCAAGCCAAGTTGAAAGTGCTGCAGCCATCAGTTATTTGCAATGAGATTTTGATCTTTTTCCTTGCTAGAGCTGGTTGTACATCCTGGAGCAGAAGATATTCGACAGCTGTGTTCTGCTGGAGCACTCTGTGAACAAATCCTTACATTTTGGGTTGCCGGTGAGTCCATCTCATCAGTCCTTAACTTTATTCTGGGACAAACCCCTGGGGGGATGGGAGTTTGGGGTTTTGTGCCTAGTCTATTCAAAATATGTGACTGCATTTAAACAAACATGTTTTAACACTCCAAAACCCAGCTGTTTCTATGACTTTTGTTCTTCATATTAAATATAAAATTTCATGTAAATTCAGATTTCAATTGCTTTAATGCCAGAGCATTATTGCAAAGCTCACTGGTTTTCCTTCTAACTTGTTTGATTTTCAGGCAGAAAAACCCTCTGTGGCTACTGGCCCAGGCACCATTTTGGCACAATCTGGTGCTCAGGGGAGGTTCTTAGGCCTCCACCTTCCCTGAAGCTCAGTGCTGATGCCTCTGGCGGGGCTTTGAACACATTTACCTGTACAGCTCTGTGAAATCTTGCAGGGCAGCCCTCCCCTTTGGTAGTTTGTGCCCCGGATCTGTTGTCTGTTAATGTTTAGTTCTGTCTTCCCCAAATCCACAATTCCTTTGTTAAGAGAATTGTTCTAAAATGAACTCAACTGCTGTTGTTGGGAGATGGGAGCCGACATGGCCTCTTTGTGGGGAAGGGAAGGAAAGCAAAGGCTCTGTTTTCACAGCAGTTCTGAAGAAATCCAGGTACTGGTCCTGTCCTCCTCCATAAGATTTCTGTGTGGGGGAGTGGAAATTACCTTTCACATCCAACAAAATGACATTCACATATGTGTGGGTGTGCATAAGTGAGTATTTAAAGAAATGCCTGGAGCAGTGTTCCTTTGTCTGTGCTGTCTTTTTGGGATTCTTTTTTAGTAGTTTAGAACTCTGCTCCAGTGTAATTTGCAAGCCTGGGGTACTCTGTTGTCTTCCAACGCTGTAGGTATGTTTTTTTCCTTCTTCCCAGTATCTTGCTTCCTTGGGAATACAGTCCTTGGTTCAGCAAAGAGCTTTTGCAGGAAAGGCTGCCAACAAACTAATGGATGCCTTAAAAGATTCCGATCTGTTGCACTGGAAGCACAGCCTGTCAGAGCTCATTGACATCAGCATAGCACAGAAAACAGCCATTTGGAGATTATACGGCCGCAGGTATTTGCTTTGTTTGGAACCCCTGGATTAGCACACATTGCATTTATCTAGGTGTAACAAGTGACTGTGTCTCTCCAGTGCACTAAAATAAAGCAATCAGACTGTGATTCAGTACAGGCTGAGTGCAATTATTTCCATTCTCTTGTGTTCCTTTAAAGCTCATCCTGAAGAAGAGATAGAGTTTCCATTTAGTAGTGGCAAATAGATCATAAATTGTTCCCGTGCCCCCACTTTCAGCATGTCTGTTCTTTGGCTGTGTGCAGCTTTCAGTCTGTAGTACTTGCTGTGCCTGCACAGTCCAGAGTCCTTGGATAGCAGTTGTTTTACAAGTTTTCCTTCTCCCCAGACCCTTGGCTTAACCAGACAATGTAGACTATTGTCATAACAAGAGCGTAGATTAAAAATGGTTGTTGTTTGCTACTCAAAAACTAAAAGATACTTCTCTTGCACAAGCACCATGGCACTTCAACAAGCCCAGACCTTGCTGAGCATGAACAGTCTGGAGGCTGTGAACGTGGGCGTTCAGCAGAACAACACCGAGTCCTTTGCCGTGGTGTTGTGTCACCTGGCAGAGCTGCACGCCGAGCAGGTGAGCTTTAGGGCTACTTGCACAAAGTGGCATTTGGTGAGAGGACGTGTGGGTGTTACTGACACAGGGTGCAAGACTTGACTTGTGGTTTTTTCAGCCTTTAACGCCTGCTCTGGGGGCAGAGACAATGCAGGGTGTTTGCTTGGCAAATCCCTTCCCTGAGGGTTGTGCTGAAAGGGAGGGGAGCAGGGCCCGCCCTGGTGCGTTAATCAGTGTTGTTCTGTGTTGCAGGGGTACTTCGCAGCTGCTTCTGAAATACTGAAACACCTAAAGGAGAGATTCCCTCCCAACAGTCAGCATGCACAGGTAGAATACTTAGCATTCAGCCTGTAAGTTATGTAACTTACACAGTAGGATCTGAATCGCACTGCTCCTGAATCTTCCTCTGTGTGCCTTGGGCTGTACGTTTTCTCATTTCCCTTGGCTCGTCCTCATGGGAAGCTGTGCAGCATCAGCTTTTTTACAAAAGCATGGAAAAGCTGCCTGTGTTGTTTTCAGACTGGTGAGACATTTCTCTCACCACAGCCTCCTAAGATGAAACTGTTTAAGTAGAAATTTCATGAACAGAGGAATATACATCTGCTTCATGAGCACATAAAGCAGTTAAATGCTCTGCATTGATTTGGAGCTTCAAAGTTCTGTTTAATTAGTGCTGCTTATTTTGATATATTACAATCCAGAAATAACTGTGATAATAGGCTGACAACCTGGTTTTTGTGTGACTCTGGGCAACATTGCCACGGGAGTCTATAAGGTAATATTTACGTTGAAGTGTTCAAGATCCCATTAATGTAGTGTGATCCTTCTCTTTTCACTGCAGAACAAGTCTACTTCTCTACAAGTCTCAAATCATTAGTAATGATTTAAAAGAGCCTTTTTACTTAAAATGCAGTCAAGTAGGTGAGCTTCGATATTGAAACATTAATCCAGACCTGAGCATTTCTGTTGAGGACAGTAATTCAGTAAATCCAATAACTGAGCAGTGGAGTTAGTGTGTCTAGACATAAATGCCCGCAGGGGAAAATAAAAAGTAAATTCTAACCTGGGATTAGAAGATGAGCAGGCACAACTTCTAAAACTTGTTTCTGGATGTTCTTTGTTTAGCTTTGGATGCTGTTTGATCAGAAAATACAGTTTGAGCGAGCCATGAACGATGGCAGATACCACGTAGCAGATTCTCTTGTAGCAGGAATTACAGCACTTAATAGCATTGAAGGTGTATACAGGTAAGAAATCATGGATCTTCGTGCGCTTGCAGGTGTGTTCCATGAAGATAATGAAAAATTTAACAAAATGATCACTGGCAGTCACATGTGCTTACATATTTTTCCCTTTCCAGAACTAGTTAAAGTCATGTTGTAGGGTATTCCCTTAGAGCATGTCCTGCAATAATAATTTGTAGTTGCTTCTCTGGATGTTTTAAGAACTGGGATAGCTGAAGTTAGTGTTATGCTAGAGCTGTGAATCCGTTGTGGTAACTTCTTCAAAATCTGCTGTACTCAAACCTGAGCACAAAGCAGATTTTTATGTCAAATAGCTGGGGAGGGAGCTCAGGCCTTGAGCGAATTCCTCTGTGGCCTGCTTTCTACACCTCCAAAATGGAACAATGTGGTTTTTTTTCACTCACCTTAATGAGTTTTTGTTTCTAAATGAGAACGACGTGTTAAAAATAGTTACAGTTAGAGCTTGTTATTTGGTGAGTATGAAAACCAGTTTAGTCTTAAAAGAATTTCTTGTTGATTTTCAAAGAGGCAAAACACCTAACAGCAGCCAGTGCCAGTCAGCCGGAAGATCAGCATTCAAGCTGTGGGACCTGATGCTTGTCCTTCTGGAATTGGACTGATCATGAATTCCCTGATCTTTAAATATTCTGCTCAGTGTCTGGTTCAGGGCATTTGTACCCATCCCCCACTGCTGTGCATTTGGTCCTGACTTCCCTGTTCTCCATTTTCCTGTTGCTCCGTATCCTTGGTAGCTCAGGCCAATTTTAGCTGCTTTACCTCATACCTGTTTTTCTCACAGATAATTACTTGTGCTTTCTAAGCTTGCATGGCCTCCCACTTCTGCTGCCTGTTTGGCCTTTGGTTTTGGCAATCCCTGGTTTCTATCTAAAGCTGTTTTATGAGTTTGATCCTTTCTGCCTGGGAGTTGTCCAGTTGGCACCAGGGAGATCTGTTTTTCCTCCTGTCTGCGTGTGCAGCATGTGTACACTTTGTCAGGGTGCCAGTCTGCAGTTACAAGAAACACAGGTCACAAAATAGAGACCTGTTTTACTGTGTTCTGAAGAGCAGAATTCTATCTGAAATACAAAAATACAGTGATGTTTTCTTTCTACCACGACAGAAAAGCCATTGTATTGAAAGCCCAAAATCAAATGTCAGAGGCACACAAACTTCTGCAGAAATTGTTGATCCACTGCCAGAAAATCAAGAACACCGAGATGGTGATTAGGTAAGAATGTTTCATTTTCAGAGTATTAAAGCCACTTTGCAGTGATTAGAAGCAGCCATTTCAGTTTGTCTGTGTTCAGACTTCACTAGGCTTCAATTACCTGCTGTGATTCCGAGATTACAGAGTCATTTCAGTTATTAATCACAGTATGGAGGAATCCTCAAAATATTGTTGCATTGAAACCTACTTATTTTTAATATGTAAACTGAACGGTGGTAAACTTAAAGTTCCAGGAAGGTTCATGGAAGAAGAAAACACTGCATCTAAAATAAATGAGGAATGGGAATGTGTGTGTGTGCGTAGTTCTACCTTGGTGGAAATCTTGAGAGAGCTACAATGTTATTTAATCTTTTGTATGTCTGTGGCATCTCCTCTTAAGGGCGTAATTTAAATTTATTGTATATGCAGCAGCATAATTCATAATGAAACCAATACCATTATGGATGGAATAATTCCCTGGGAAACAAGCGGACATTTTTCATCCAGAGTAGAGGTGTGTAACTGTTTGCCCCTGTTTGGTTAGCGTGCTGCTGTCCATAGCAGAGCTGTACTGGAGATCCTCGTGCCACACCATCGCGCTGCCGGTGCTGCTCCAGGCTCTGGCCCTCGCTCGGGAATACAGCCTGCAGTACTTGGCTTCTGAAACTGTGCTGAACTTGGCTTTCTCCCAGGTAGGTCTGATTTGTGTTTTCACAGGGCTGCAGGGCAACATTTATTCTGGGGATCTGGATGCTGTTTTTACTCCTGTGAGATTTAAGAACACAACCTTGTTGGAATTAAATTATTGGTTCTGAAGAAGCATACTCTGAATGTAAAAGCTTTTGAGGAAGTTAATAAAAGTTGAGTTTCATGTGTATCACTAAAATGTATAGTTATTGCATATAATTAAGCAGCATAAATCTCCCCTGACTTAACATCTTCAGTTATTTTTTTATGCTGGTATTTTGGCTTCCTAGTAGCACAGGTTGGCTTGTGTATTAAAAATAATGCTGCTAATGAGTTCAGTTATATTGTTTATTGTGAGAGATGTGGCTGTCAGCACTGACTGAGTGGAGAAGCCATTCCCAGTCATTTCAGCGAGCAGCTCATTTCTACTGACAAGTTTTGATTTAAAAGAAGATTATGTGGGGAAAAGTTGAAAAAAAATTGTGTGTGTTACATGGTGTTATTAGAAACAGACATGGCTTGTGTTGGTGTTCCCTGAAGAAGCTGCTCATACCAGTGGATTCCAGTGTGAGACCAGCAAGTATTTCTCTTTCAGCTGATCCTTGGCATTCCTGAACAAGCCCTGAATATCCTGCACATGGCAATAGAACCTGTCTTGGCCCACGGAGCCGTCCTGGACAAAGGCTGTGCCATGTTCTTGGTGGCCAAATGTCAGGTGGCTTCTGCGGCTTCCTACACTCCACAAAAGAAGATTGAAGGTAGTGTGAAGAGTAATTCTCTCTGAAACTCTGCTCAGAAGTGCAAACCGCTGTCTGTACCGAAGTCCTGCTACACCGGAGTGTGTTACCTTGTTATTGGATACAAAATTAATTTGGAATTAGTTGTTCAACAGATGTTTATAATGGAACGTTGTTTATCTGCATACTTTCACACACATATTTTGCAGCAAAGGCTGAATAATAGAAACTAGCTGAGAGACCATGTTGCTAAGACACAAATGGTTTTGAAAAGCCGAGGAATTTATAATTGGGCTCCTTAGACTTGAGCTGCCTTGCTTGGAGTTGTTACTGTGATATTTTCATAAATATGACTGTCCCCCTTTTTCCCACAGCTTTGGAATCTGCTATCTTGAATCTAAATGAAGCCAAGACTTACTTTGCCAAAGTGGACTGCAAAGAGCAGCTCAGAGACGTTCTCTACTTCCAAGCCCGGCTGTTCCACACCCTCGGCAAGACCCAGGAAAGGAACAAATGTGCCATGTTGTTCCGGCAGTTGCACCAGGAGCTGCCAGCACATGGTGTCCCATTAATCAACGCCTTCAAGTGATGCATTTAAAGATGAGATTTGTTTGTTTTCCTGGTTTGGTTTTGTTTTGTCTTGTTTTTTATGAATATCTTTTTATTGTATTCGGTCATCCGTGTTTCAAAATAACTGCCAATAAATCGTGGTCTGCTCTTGAACAAACTTGTGTTTTCCAACACAGACGTAGTTTTCCACCCATTTCACTTTTATTCTGTATTTGAAATTAAGAAATTAATGGGGAAAAAAGAGAAAATACCCTCTTGACTGTGTTATAAACACACTGAGGGGAGTAGTGCAGTCACGAAGAAGTAGTGTTCTGTTCTTAGTAGTGACATTTCCAGAATCAGTGCAGGCTTTATGAACACAGGGGTACAAAAAATAGTGGAAAATGTAGGCAAAGCTCCTTTGTGCACTTTTTAAGTGGTATGGAAGGGGGAGTATCATTTAAAATGTGTCCTTGCCTTTAACCTGTCTGCAGTTGCTGTTTATGCTGTAGAAACAGATGGTGCTGGCAGAAGGGAAAAAGACTGGGTTCAGAGAGGTGTAACAGTGAAAAGTCCTGGCACTGTTGTTTCATGTGTCCTTGTGCAGAGGGGGGCTGAGCTGAGGAGAGTGAAGAGTGGGAAACAGAAGCCCCAGCTCAGCTGAAATGTTTTTATTGTGTGTGTTCTCCCATCAGCACTGTGTATCATTCACCTGCTCTGCTTTTATGGGTGAATAGATAGAGATCACAACTGACTGAAGTACCTGGAGGGGCCTCCAAGAAATCTGGAGAGGGACTTTGGACAAGGGCCTGGAGTGACAGGTCAAGGGAATGGCTTCCCACTGGCAGAGGGCAGGATTGGATGGGATACTGGGGGGAAACTGTCATGGGGAGACCCTGGCACAGGTTGCCCAGAGAAGCTGTGGCTGTCCCATCCCTGGAAGTGTCCAAGACCAGGTTGGATGGGGCTTGGAGCAACCTGGGATAGTGGAAGGTGTCCCTGCCCATGAGATGGTCTTTGAGGTCTTTTCTAAACCAAACCATTCTATAACTGAATATGTGATGTGCTGGCATTGACTGCTAGCAATGAGATCCTCATTTGGGAAGAAAATTTCATTTTGGCTGTAGTGTGGGATTTGAGGGCCCGTGGGATTGCACTTATGTGAGTGTAAACCTTTTGTGGGTGCCAGTCACCTAGTGCCTGTATAAAAGCTGAATATCATTAAACACCGGCAGATACCCTGCCTGGAAGCAGTAGATTTAACTGTGGCATTGTCAACAACGAGAAAGCCAGACCAGACCTAAAGGTTCTGCTGGAGCCTGGCCAAGTAAGGAGGAAGAGAAGCACGAAGGTGTGGTTGAGACAAGGACAGTCCCGTGTTAGTTTACACATTCCATTAATTAGTGCTGCATCGGGGCTGTTGGCAGATCATCAGAACCTTGATTTTAAAACGATGTTCCCAACAGCAAAGGGGAACCCAGCTTTGTGGAACGCTGGTGGTGGCTCACTCCCTCTCAGCTGTGTTTTAACCGACATCGAGGAGTTCAATCCCTAAAATGTTTGGAGCACCCACCGCATTACGGTAAGTGGATAAACCTGATTTTTAGAGTGGCTGTCAAGATTCTGGTCAGAAATACAGCGTTTATCTACAGAGCTGGTATGGGGGCCTGGCTCTGCTCTGGGGAGCTCTACAGTGTGTCAAAGTGGTGCCCACAAACGAGTCTTAAAGCAAATTGAGGAAGAGGGTTTGGGCGGCTGCGGCATTTGCATCTGCTCAAGGCTGAAGCTGTTGCTTCATGAAAAGAAAACCGCGGGTGAGCTTGGTGCAGAAAGGGTGCTGGATGGAAATAACAAACCCCAAAAAATGGACCGAGGGCTGGTGCCAGCCAGAGTGTTAAAGGCCGTGCCCGTGAGCTCTGTCTCAGCGCTACAGAGCCGCAACTTGTGTGGGAACTGTTTGGTGGTGGCCTCTGACATTTCCAAACAACTGCTTTCCCAACCTGCCCTTTAGGTGATGATTTGGGCAATCGCTCAGTCCGGGGGAACTGGCGCAGGTAACCCGGTTTGCCCCCAGCCGACCTGGCGCTGGAAGCCCAGTGTTTGCACGGGGGCAGGGGGAGGAGGCGGCGGCGGGGGAGGCCGGGGCTCGTGTCCCTCCGAGGCGGACGCGGGGAGCCCGCAGTGGGGCTCGGCGGCAGCGGGACCGGCCGGGGCCCCGCGCTGCATCCCGCGGGGAGGTGACGCGGGGCCGCGCGGCCCGGGGAGAATAAAACACTGGGAAAAAAAATTTATGAATAAACAAAAGAACAAAACACATCCCAAGAGCGGCTTACAGGGGGCGGGCGGGCAGGATGCGGCTGCCCGGGGGAAAACCTGCCCTTCCCCGGGGCGGAGCGGGGCCTCCCTCTCTCCCTCCCTCCCCTCCTTCCATCGCTCCCTCCCTCCTTCCCTCCCTCCTTCCCTCGCTGCCGCCGCCGGAGCGGAACCGAAAGCGAAGGCGGCGCCGGGCAGCCGCGCTCCGGCCCAGCGCGGCGGGAGCTGCGGGGNCCGGGCGGGCGGGGGCGGCCGGGCCGGGGATGGAGCCGGGGATGGAGCCGGGGATGGGGCTGCTCTCCGGGCGGAGAACGGCATCGCCTCCGGACGGGGCTCTCTCGCGGCCGGCCTGTGCGGACACCCCGGCGGTGCGGGCTCGGTGCTGTCATTTCCCCATCCCGCGCCGGGGAGCTGCGCCGTGGCCGCCCGGGCCCCGCGGACATCCCGCCGCCGGCCCCGACACGTGCCGCGGGACCCGGCGGGTGGCGGCACCCCGGGCGCGGCGATGGGGCCGGGTGGCCACACCGCGTGTCCCACAGACCCCACGCGGCTCCTGCCCGGGGGTGGAGGGCCGGGACCGGGGGTGCCAGGGAAAGATAGGCCATGGGGTTGGGCAAAGAGAGGATTTTTACGGTCAAGAGGCAAGTGGGAGTCCAGGAAAAGATGAAGGGGATGGAGCTGGTGGAACGACTGTGTACAGGGGGCAGGTCGCATTAGAAGCCACAGGTTGGGTTGCTGCGAGTGACAGAGCGCGGTTAGGAAGTGGGATGCAGCCCTGCAGCCACGTGCACGGCACAGAGCATCAGGAGCATGAAGGTAACAGTCAAGACCAAGAGCAGAAGTGACATGACCACAGGAAGCTCGTGTGATGGAGCTGTGGGCTGACTGCAATGCTGCAGGGGCAGAAACCAACCCCGGGGACAGGACCAGGTTGTCCTCAGGGCCAGGGGGAGCGTGGTGGGGAGAGGATGTGTGGTGACTGTGGGCACCGGAGTTGCCTTCATGGCCCGCAACCAGAGAGACAGCCCCTCTCCTGGGGGAAGGAGCCCTGTCCTTCTCCTGGCCCCTCTCCATAAGCACTTCCTCTTGGGAAAAACAGCCAACAAACCCCGAAAGCCCATACCTGAGTGTGCTCTGAGGGGTGTCTGATGGACCAGTGCCGTTCTGGGGAAGGCTGTTACCACTTTGGGGAGGTAATTTGGAGGAGCCTTTGCTTTCAACTCGGCCCTAATGTCTTTTGAAGTGCAGAGCTGCTCTCGTTTCCTCTCTTGTGGGCATCATGGGCTGGAGCTGATGTTTCCAGGAAAGCTGGGAGTCGCTTGGCAGTGCTGGACAAGGTGATGGAGGTGCCCTGAGCTCATCCTGGCCCGTGCTCAACATCATCTCTGGAGCTTGTGCTCTTTTGGGATGCTCATTATATATTGTTTCAGCAGTATTAGGCAGTATCCTCAAAATTATAAAAAAACTTTAGTAAAGATGTTTTTGTGCCTCCTATTGAAACCTGCTGCTGGGTGTTGTGACAATACAATGCTACCAGCCTGGCTTTGCATTTTTTCCCCAGTTCTTTCTACCCTGTGTTGGCTGGGCCAGGCAGTGCAGGAGGCTCTTCCATTCACCCCGGGGGTGATGAAAAGCTGTGCTGCTTGGGCACAGGGACCTGTCCTAGATGGGCGATGTTTGGGACAGGGACCTGTCCTCATGGGTGCCTGTTTCCAGTATCTCATAAATTTGGGTGTCCTCTGACTTCCAGAGAAGCTGCTGAGAGATTTTTTTCCCATTAAAAGTCAGGTGGGGGATGCATATGGTCTTTGTATACTACAGTGACTAATATATTTCTGGCAAGGTCTGCGCTCACCCGTAGGAAGGGAAACTGTGATCGATGCCCCCGTTGCTGCAGATGACACCACTCTTGGCACGGGCACTTCCACCGCTGACCGTGACCGGGGAAAGCAAAATAGCCACTGGACTCTGCCCAGGGAGACCAATAACTGCCCCAGGCTGGCCCTGCTTGGCTTTTAACCAACCTTCAGCAGTAGCAGGGGAGAATCTCTGCGAGTCAAATCAGCCCTGGTTTCGGTGTTTTGAGTTCAGTTTTGTTATAAGCAGCTTAAGTTGTGGTTTGCGATCTGACCCCCACGGAAGGATGGGTGGAGGGGTCACTGCTGAGCTGCCGCCAAGTCTTACCCCCTTGGGAGGGTCTGATCCCGACACCGTGTCTGCCTTGCCACAGGGAAGCACGTGTGGGGAAGGCGAGTGTGCGGCCCCTGCATCTGGGGAGAGAAACAGCTCTGGGGAGGGAAGGGCAGGCTGAGGCATGCGTGTGCTCCGATTTAAATCCGTGCAGCCGGGGCTGGCTGCGAGGTGTCACCCTCCGCACTCGCCCGGAATCGGTCAGCATGTTCCCCTCTGGAGGTGGCCGCATCCAGCAGGGTCCAGGCAGGGCCCACGCGCTCTCAGCAAGGGCTGGGGCGGCCCGAGGGGGCTGTGAAAATCCCTCACCCTCGCGGGGGCTGATTTCACTCCCATTCGCTTCCGCTCAAGCCACGTGGACGCTGAGCGAGAGGGAGAGCTGCTGCCAGGGTTTCACGGACCTCTTTTCATTTTAATATCCCCCTCCTTGCTGAATTAGATGCGAGACTGATTGCTTCGATAATCCTGCTGCAGCCGCTATGGGTTATATATGGATTGCAGCCAAAAGCTGTGCCGATAAATCATTCCTATACACCAGGCTGTTATATTTCCTGAGGATTTTGTGGGCATGTGCTGCTCCCTTTTACATAAGTATCTGCTGGAGTTCATACCAGAATGTGCTGCTTTTCCCCAGGCAAGGGCCCGAATGGGTTGGTGAAGCCAAAGCCCCCAGGCTGTATTTCCTCTCTTTGGGATTATTGCCGTCGTTTCAGCTATTTTACTTTTCTCTCTGGCTGGGAATACAGCTGTTCTCCACCTCCTCCTCCTCCTCCTCAGCCTCCTCATGTGCTTATTAAGGATAACAGGGCTGTGTTCAACAGTGTGACCCCACTTTTGGGTTTCTC
This sequence comes from Gymnorhina tibicen, assembly GCA_013399875.1. Taxonomy (NCBI): domain Eukaryota; kingdom Metazoa; phylum Chordata; class Aves; order Passeriformes; family Artamidae; genus Gymnorhina; species Gymnorhina tibicen. Next base: position 2,952,191 of record VXAZ01001058.1, on the reverse strand, counting down.
TCAGGGGAGGTGTCATCTCAGAGGGCAGTTTCTGAAAATTCCCATCCTCTGACCCTTTGCACGCACTCAGAGGGGAAAACCCCTCTGATTTCCCACTCCAGCTGATGTTACGATGGGGCTTGGATGACTTTTAGTTTACAGAGCCTGCTCGAATTAATCAGACTTGATATGTTTATCCTGGTCAAGCCAATTAACTCCCGCCAGCCAGGACACGCTCAGCTCTCAAGTGTGACTGAGACTTCATAACTCAATTTTGCTCAAGCCCAGCAAAGTTTATCAGGAACCCTTGGAAACTGGGATGCAGACAATTCTCTGGGGGTAGGATGGGATGCCCAGCCGTGCTGTGGCACCGCTGGGGACTGGTGTGGCTACCAGCGGTGTTCCTGGGGTGGTTTCATCCCAAGGCTGCCCCGATGAGCTGCCTTTTTTGGTGCGGCCGCAGAGCACGGTGAGGGTAGAGGGCACAGCATTCCGGATCGGCTCTGGCTTCGGGGCAGCTATTTATATGTGCCCACTGGAGGGGTGCCCAAAGCAAGCCAGGCAAATGGCCTTGAGACGCATCCCTGTGAATTCAGGATGAATGGGGGGGGCTGCCTGTTTGTTTTAATCCATTTGGGAGTGCATTAAAACACGCTGCATAGGCTGCCAGCAGCATTGCAGGGGGAATTGGGCTTGGCTGGTGGCTCCCGGCTCTCTCATCCAGCAAAGCCCTGTGCAGGAGCGGATTCAGCCCCACGAAACCCAGTGTTTCTGGAATAGTTTGTCCTTGTTGCTGTTCGTTGGCTTATTTATAGCCTCCCCATCCCTGCGCCTCTCCGTGCCTCGGAGCAGCGAGCGGTGCCGCGTTGGCTTCAGCTCCAGGCCGATCCCACTTGGGCACAAAAGCTCCGGTTTATAGATCAGTGTTGAAAACAGCAATTAGGCCACTGTGAAGCCTCGAGGACGGGGGAGACGATTTGATTTCTGTACTTGACCCATAATTTCTGCTGGGCTGATTCAGAGTGGTTGTGCTGCGGGTGCAGCATGGAAACTTCAATGGAGATGAGTGGAGCTAATTTTAACCAGCCGCCTCGTCGAGGTGTGGGAACCAGGCAGAAAAACGCCTCAAACCCTGTTCCTGCTTCTGGGCTGGTTGTTTCAGGATATTTTTTTCGCTTCCTTCTGCGGCAACTTGTTAACCTAGAAATTAAAAACAGCACCAGTGTTGGGGCAGGGAAGAGCGATGGTTTACAGCCAACCAACCATTGAACAGCCCCAGGTGCTCTGGGGTGCCTAGCACGTGTGAATTAACATAATTTTCACCTCTTTTTAAATTATCACTTGATTATTTGATTTTTTTTTTTTAATTCTTTGTTGCTAATAGTTTTCTCTGTCTCAAGGTTTGGGGACCTGAGTTTTGCACAGAAGACCACAGGGCGAGGAAGAGAAATCGCTGGCAATGATGGGCTGTGGGAGGAAGCAGTGAGCCAGGGGGCTGGTCCTGCACCCCACGCTTGGTAAGTGGGTCCCTGTGCCCCTGAACTGCTTTGTTTGGGCGGGGTTGGCAGTGATGAGCAGTAAAGTAGGGAACTCAGTGGCACTTACGCCAGTATAGCACAGTTCTGGATCCTGCCCTTTAAAACCACCCCCTTGGAGTATTTCCATAGTGAAGATGATGGAGTTGTTATTCCCTGGAGGTGTTTAGATAAAAAGGGTGGAAGGAGCAGTGGCGGCAGCCCTGGGGTTGAGGCTGGCTCCAGCCTGGGGTCTGTCCCGCGGCAGGGTGAATGTGCATCCTGCACCACTGCCCTTGGCTTCGCCATTCCCTATGGAATGAATAAATCAATCTGTAGCACAATGACCAGCAGGAAATCCCGCTTTCCAGAGAGCCTGGCTGACCCACCCTGTGTTTGCAGGCACATCTCCCTGCCACAGCATGGCCAGGATGAGGCCATCGGTCCCTCCACGCCGCCACGTGTCCCCGGCAGCTTGCCCACCCCACGGCCCTTCTGCTGCACCGGAGGCTGCGGCCGCCGAGCCCCCGCGGCGCTGCGGGACCCCCCGGCGCTGAGCCCCGGCCAGGCCAGCATGGCCTCGCTCATCGTGGTGACCGAGCACGACACCACGGGGAGCGCGAGCGAGGAGGAGATGGACGTGCCCGGCAGCGAGGGCTTTGGGGACGGCCGGAAGCTGCACCTCTCCGGCCGCAAGCTGTCCCTGCAGGAGCGGCCGCAGCCCGCCCGCTCGCCCGGGAACGGCGACGGCGCCAACGAACGCTTCATCTACCCCTCCCTCCCCTACTCCCCGGTGACGTCCCCGCACTCCTCCCCACGGCTGCCACGGCGGCCGACGGTGGAGTCCAACCGTGTGTCCATCACGGGATTGCAGGTGAGGGGGGTGAACATTACAGGTGACGGGGATGAACGCTGCTCCCACAGTTCTCCTGCCCCCATCTGCCTGGATTTCCCCACCGTGGCATTTCTTCTCGCTTGTTTTTTTTGGGATAAACCCCTACGGCATGTTTGCATGTGTGTGGTCGAGGGCAGTGGGACATCCTGGGCTGTGGGGACGGCCCTCAGGGAGGTGAGATCCCAACTCACCAGTTTTTGTGCCTTTTGCTGATGCCACCAGCTCTCACAGGTGTTTAGTGGAAGCCAGGAGTGTACCGCAAGCTTCTTTCTTTATTCCTTAAAAATAAGAAACAGAGAAGTTCACTGAGATCTAAAGAGAAAACAGCCCTGCCTGCCCCGAGCTGACAGAAAACAGGCAGCAAGTGGCTGCTTTGCCCAGAAGAAATAAAATTACTCGGCGCCAGGTCGCCAGCATTAAACACCTCAGGGCTCTCCCAGTCCATCGCTCTTGTTCCACATGAGTGGACAGGACAGGATCGCCTGCCCGGCCGTTAACGTTTGCAATTAGCCATCTATAAACACACCAACGTGTGGCTTAGTGGGTGGCTTTTGTGGCTCATGAATCAAAGCTGCCCAGCCCCGCGCGGGTGCTCGAGCAGAGCAGGACAGGGCGTGAGTCTGCAGAGAAAGTTTTGCTGGAGATTTAAAAGGAGAAGAGCGAACGCGAGCGGTTTTGTGGCTCATGCCAAACTTCCCCACTCTCTCCCCGCAGGACTGTGTGCAGCTCAACCAGTACAAGCTGAAGGATGAGATTGGGAAGGTGAATATTGGGTTTGGGGTGGGATGAGGGGTTTTGGGGTGGAAGGGTGTCAGGCTCGCTTTCATTTCCCAGTCGTGGGAATGCTCCAGAACGGGAGCAAGTCCAGCCACTCGCCACAGCAGTTCTTTGTTGCTTGCTGTTCTGACCTGAGTGGTACCAATTGAATTGTATATTTTTAAAATTACTATTAATTTTCCCCCTTCGCTCTCCCCAACAATGGGGCATTTGAAGCTTTTGTTTGCTGTCAGTGTGATGTCAGACTGTACACCCCCCTGCTCCTCCCAGCAGCGCCCACCAGCTCTGTGATCCCTGTGGGGTGGGTTTGCGGAGGAGCCCAGAGCCAGGTTTGGTGATGTGGGTTTTTTGGATTGTCCCTAACTGGTGCCCCATGGCTGTGCCCCTCTCCAGGGCTCCTACGGGGTGGTGAAGCTGGCTTACAACGAGGATGATAACACCTACTATGTGAGTAGCAGACGGCCCCAGAGCTCGCAGTGGGGCAGGTGGGAGGGGGATGGATCCCCTCTGCTGACTCCTTGCCCCATCCCACCAGCCACATTTTATCCTTGGCTAGCCCCAAATTCCACATTTGTTCCCCTCTTGCAGGCAATGAAGGTTCTCTCAAAAAAGAAGTTGATGAGACAGGCGGGCTTCCCCCGTAAGTGGCACAAAACCTTTTGGTTGGGGGGATGTTTTGGGGATCCTGGGGGATTGTTCCTGACTGGACACATCTTTGCCTTTCCCACAGGCCGCCCGCCACCCCGCGGGGCCAAAGCTGCTTCCGAGGGCTGCCTGCAGCCCAGAGGGCCCATCGAACAGGTCTACCAGGAGATTGCCATCCTGAAGAAGCTGGACCACCCCAATGTGGTGAAGCTGGTGGAGGTAAGCACTGGCTTCTTTCCCAAACTCATCCTTGAGCGTGACGGAGCCTGGATGCTGCAGGGATGGTCTACACCTTGTTTTGGGTGAAGGGGAGTGACCCCAGAAGGGGGCAAGGGCAGGTCCTGCCTTAGGGAGAATTGTGCTTTCCTTGGGTTAGGTTTTTTATTCTCACCTCCCAAAAGATTTTTTCTTTCCTGCCCAGAAATGGAAATGCAGAAAAATGTTGCTTCTGTGGAGGAAACAGGTGCTGAGACAGGTTTTGGGGAAGAACTGGTGTTTCTGTGGGTTCAACAGTGCAGCTGCCTTGCCCTCCACCCACTGCCTGTATGAAACAGTCCAAAAATCAAGAATTAAGGATGTGCAGGCTGGAATTTATTTGGCTCATGAGTCAGATGATGCTTCCTGTGTGTTTTAAATATTTGCTTCCTTGAAGTACAGCTACATCTCTGTCCTCTTTTTTTCCCTGCTCTTGTGGGTAGAAGCTCAGAGATGAGCAGGCCGTGCTGATGGTGCAGATGGTGCAGAACTGAGATGGCTGCTAAATAAAATATCACAATTTTTAATTTGCAAGGCTTTCTTGGCACTGTTAATTGCCTTTTTGCTTCCTTTGGCAGGTCCTGGATGACCCCAGTGAGGATCACCTGTACATGGGTAACTGCCCACTGCCCTGGGGTGTCAGAGGGATGGGGCAAAAGGTTCCCACTGTGTTTTGAAGCAGCTCTGTGTGCGGGGATGGGTCTCTCCTTCACTGTGGGTATAGCCTGGATGTGCTGGAGGAGCAAACGGGATGAGGTTTGGGTTGTGAACAGAGACAAGAGTGCTTTATAGCACTTTATTGCCATTAACTGGGCATGTTTTGCCATGAGAGCACCAGCACTGATGTTCTCAGCTTTGAAGCCAGGCTGATAGAAAGTAGTTTTATTTCTTTGACTTCGGGAAAAAGGCACAAGTTAATGATCCAAGGTACAAATGAGCCACATCCCAACCTGCCTGGCAGACCGCAGTTGTTTGCTTGATGTAAATACAAAACTCTTGGAGAAGGCATTTCTTTTCCATCATTTATGTTCAGCCTGTACTAGTGGAACAGTGTGTGATGCCTTCATGGCCAAGTGCAGAGGTTTGCTCAGGGCGGGGGCTTGGCTTTTTTGGTGGCAAACTGAGGGGTTTTGTGTGCCATGGAGGGCACTTCATGATGCTGAAGCTGCAGCACTGAGAAGATAGTTGGCAGCATCCCCTTAACTGAAAATGGGAGCAACCCAAATGCCACGTGCCTTGCATAAGACGGCATCTCCTTTTTAAAAATAACGTATTATTTTTAGAATTTTTGTCATTAAAATAGTTGCTTTTGTGCTGAGACTGCGCTCGCAGGAGCCGTACCCTGCAAGCGATCCGTAATCACCTTCTCTTTTGTGTTGCAGTGTTTGAGCTGGTGAAGCAGGGGTGAGTACTGAATTCCAGATTTAATCCTACTAACACTTGAACATGAGACAGGTTTGTGGGTGGCAGGGCTTGGCCACCCAAGGTGGGAATGGGGTGAAAAGGTGATGGGGAGGTTCATGGTGGGGCTTGAGGTTTGAGTAGCGCCTCCCCAGCCTGGTTACAGCTGAGTACACCCTGCAGGTGCCTGTGCTGGGGGTTGTGTGCTGTCACCAGCCGGTGACAAAGCCTTTGGGCCCTGTTTCAGCACATCCAGGTGGGGAATGAACTCTGTCCTCTGTTGCCTTTGCAGGCCTGTGATGGAAATCCCAACCTTGAAACCTCTCAGCGAGGACCAGGCTCGCTTCTACTTCCAGGATCTGATCAAGGGCATTGAATACTGTAAGTGTCTCTGCAAAATGATGGGATTTGTTATTTTTGTTTTTTTTCTAAACACCTGGAGCTGGCCTTTCTGCTGGTGTGCAGTGCCATTTCTCATGGTTCATGCTGCACAGGGGCTTTTAAAGCTGGGGCTGGTTGTGGCGTTAGCAGAAAGGCTTAGGCCACACAGAGCCCTTGTGGCTCCTTTGCTGCAGAGCAGCAGAGCAGTGCTGCTGCACCACTCGTTGTCCCTCTGGCTCCAGTGCACTATCAGAAGATAATCCATCGGGATATTAAACCTTCCAACCTCCTCGTGGGGGAAGATGGGCACGTCAAGATCGCCGACTTCGGAGTGAGCAACGAGTTCAAGGGAGCTGATGCCCTCTTAACCAACACAGTGGGCACTCCTGCCTTCATGGCCCCAGAAACGCTCTCAGAAACCAGGAAAATCTTCTCTGGAAAGGTATTTAATAGCAGTTTGAAGGGTCTTGGACTAACCTTGCACGCACTGTTGTAGATTTAACTATGGTTTCTTCACTCCGCAGGCTTTGGATGTCTGGGCCATGGGAATCACCCTGTATTGCTTCGTGTTTGGGCAGGTAATGAGATGGTTTTTCAGTGCTGTTGGTGTTTGGGAGGGTTGGTTTGTGCCTCCCATGTTCCAGGTAAGCTAGTGGGACTGGCACCTTGTGTCCCTGTTAGAGCTGAGTGGAGATGAGGATGTGAGGATGGAAATGGGAAACCTTTGCCTGTTCCGGGGGATGGGTGCAGCCAAAAGGGTTGTGTTTCTCTTCTTCCCCAGTGGAAAAAATTCTGTGCCTGGGCACAGATTTTTTAGGAAGGGAGCTCTTATAGCAATTGGTAATTTTTGGTTAAATGTTCTTTTCATTGCGTCTAAAAGTAGACATTGGTATAACAGGAAATCTTCTGGAATTTCCCTGTAACTGGATCTTTGCTCTCCTTCATACCCTGTGAGATCCTGATGCTCCTCTGGCTGCCCCACTGCTGCCTCTTAACAGAGATTGTTGCTTTCCTCATTGCTTTTTTTCTTCGTGGCAGTGCCCTTTTATGGATGAAAGGATCTTGAGTTTACACAATAAAATCAAGACCCAAACGTTGGAGTTCCCAGACCAGTAAGTACTCAAAAACAAAAACAACCCATCAATCCTTATTTTACAGCTCATTTGAGTTGTTTCTCAAGCACTGCCCGGGTAGGGCTGGCCCTGCTCTGCTGTGGTTTTGCAAAACTCAGGCTTTGAGTTGGCCTCTCCCTGCCCTGTACATGTGGGATCACACTTCACATTGCCTCAAAAGGGGATATTTTGCTTTTTCTGGGGGTTTGGAGAGGAGGGGCTGTACAAGAACCCGGAGCTGCATCCCTGCTGGGGCTGGGGTCCAGCCCCTCTGCCCAAAAGGCCCACAGTGGCTGGCAGTGAGGTGAAGAACAGAGACAGCATCCATCCCTTTCCCCATCTCATCTCTCCCTTCTTCCTTCCACAGGCCAGAAGTTACAGACTTCCTGAAGGATTTGATTACACGGATGTTGGATAAAAATCCTGAATCTAGGATTTCGGTCCCAGAAATCAAGGTACTGACCCAGCTTCCTGGTGCTGGCTGTGGCTTCACTTCTGTCGGGTTCTCCTTGCTCGGCTTTTTTTGGGAGTCAGTTTGATCGCGCCAGGCTAGGTCCTCCCCCTGTGCCCAGGGCCCCTGGGCAGGTAAGTCCCAGCTCCTTCCCCTGCTCCGGGACCTGCTCAGCTTTGGGACCTTTGGTGCCTATAGAAGTCACAGGCAAAAGGAAATCCCCTGAGTACAGTATTTCCTCTGCTACCAGGAAAGTACTGTGCAACAGCCTTTCGCAGGAGATTTCTGGTCCTTCGCCCCTGCGGGAGCCTGGAAGGGGCGAGAAGCTGAGAGAATGGAGACCAAGGTAGGGGGAAAGGATTGCGGGGGAATTGCGGAACCGTTTTGTGCTCCTCCTGCAGCCGGCCAAGTCACCAGGTGTGTAGGCAAGGAGAAACAGGGGTTCTGCCTTCAGTCGTGGATTAAACCAGGCTCAGGACGAGGGCTCGGTGGGTCTCCCCATCACTGCTGCTCATACGTATGGACTGGAATAAATCTCTCCTGCCTCTTGGTGCCGCCTCATCCATAAGATGAGAGTGAAGATAGGTCTCCTTCCCTAAAGCCCAGAGATCCCAGTGCTGTAGGTCACCAAGGTTATGGCTTGGTTGTGTAGGTGGGGCCAGCACTGGCTCTGAACGAGCCACACCATGGCATTTTCTGCTCTGGACTGTGCAGTTCCTGTCAGCACTGGGGTGAGCTGGCTCACCAGTGAGATGGCACATCCCTGCCCTGCTCCCTGGTGTTTCAGGAGCACGTAGGGGCCATAGCTCGGACAAGGAGATGCGTTTGCCAGGCTTGTGTTGTTTGAATTATGAAAAAGAGGAAATCGTTCCTGACAGGCTGTGTTATTAATTGAAGTTGCACCCTTGGGTCACCAAGAACGGAGCGGAGCTGCTGCCCACCGAGGATGAGAACTGCACCCTCGTCGAGGTGACGGAGGAGGAGGTGGAGAATTCAGTCAAGCACATTCCCAGCCTGGCCACCGTGGTGAGTACAAAGAAGTTGATGGTCTGTGGATGCACAGTGGGGTCCATGCTGCCTGCTGGGGTGGCCCTGAGCAGCTGGAGTTTGCTGCTGAAGGACAAAAGCATTGGGCAGGATTAGAGCAAAGACCTTCCCTCTCTTGGAAACAAGTGCTGCAAGACACTTGAGTGTCTCAGGGTCTCAGCAGCTCACTGGATGTGGCTGTACCCCACGGTGCAGGGGAATATTTTAGAGCACTTCCAGAGGTAACTGTCAGTGGGTTGCTGGTCTTCACGCTTGAGCTGGCTGCCCAATTATCACTGTATTTGCTCAGGGCAAAAGAGCATCTGGTCCAGAACCTGCCCGTGGCCAGGAGCAGGTGTTTTGGCCATGCACAAGGAGCTCCTGCCCTGTTCTGCTTGTCCAGCCGTAGGGGCTGTGGGAGCTTCCCAGGATGGAGATTTTATCTGGGCCACGACGTGCATCAGCCCCCGCCTGGAGCTATTCTTGGTGACTTCATCTCATCTCTTTTCAAGCTCTTATTTTTATTCTCTGCAACCCACTGTGGTGGTGAGAACCACATTGTAACCCTGTCCTGTGTGGAAAGTGAAATCCTTTGTGCTTTTGAACCTAATGATTTCTTTGGGTGTCGCCAGCCCTTGTGTTAGGAGAAACATGGAGCGACCATTCACAGTTCCCCGTAGTGGTGCTATCTGCCTGTAGGCACCCAGGCTGTGATGTTTTTGAAGAGCAGGTTTCCCTTTGAAGCCCCTTTTCCATCTCATAGCTGTGCCCACATCTGGCCTCGTTTCTGGAGCTCTCTCCCTTTTTGGGTGCCCTGCGGAAATCTCACTGACCACAGATGTGAATATGCAAGTGTACTTTGTGCTGCTCAGGCTGAAAAAGCAGATGTTGCTCTAAAGAGATCACCACTGATGAGTGGTTTAACCCCTTCTTCCTGTTCAGAGGGGACTTGATCAGTGGGCTCAGTGCTCCCAGCCCTGTTGAAATCCAGGTGTGTTCAGCACAGCTCAAGGCAAATGAGATTTTACTGCACCTGTTTGACTCTTAAATAACACACTGCCTGCAGGCAGATGTGGTATTTTCACATTTGCATTTGATCTTCAAAATTACCCTCTGGTGCCTGATCTTTGTGCAGCCAAGTGCAGGCATTGACGCTCCAGTACGAGATTCGCTGACGCGGCTCTGACTCTTGCATAAAACACCCTCCCCTTCGGACATGGAAGGGCTCTCTGTGCATCCTGGTGAGCAGATACATGCGGCACAGAGGGATGAGAACAACATCAAATGAAGCCAGGGGCTGTCAGGGATGCACCTGCCGAGGCAGGGTCCAGTGCTGCTCACCTTGTTGTCTGCTCCCACCAGCAAAAGAAGCTGGGGGACGCCAGGGAAGAACCCTGACACATCTCTGTTCCCACCAGTCTCTGATTGGTAACTTCGTGTTTTGCAGCCAAAGCTGGACAAATGCCCAGCTTTTCAGTTTGGTTTCAGATGAACATTAAGGTAAAATTGTGCCAGTTCCTTCCTCTCTCCCTTCCCAGTGGATTTTTCTGCCAGGTAATCATGGAGACCTGGGAATTTGCAGGTACTGGATGTAGTAATCAGTAAAACCTAATTCTGGGGAGGAAAGAAACCTCCCAGACTTGGCTTTGCTCTCCTTTCCAGCTTCTTACACCTAGTGTGGCTCTCACCTGCAAGTTTCAGATGAGGATACTGTATTCAGATGAGCCCCTGTATTAAGCAGCTGGAGACTTACAAAGATGCTTCCTTCTGATTTCTATTCTTTTAATGGAGAACTTTGACTTACTTTCACTAGATTTTTAATTACTTGGGCATGAAAGTTGGCTGTTCCTGTTGCTCTTGAATGAAGGAAAAGCAACTCTGATGAACTACATTCTGGTTTTGCAGATCTTGGTTAAAACGATGATCCGGAAGCGATCTTTTGGGAACCCGTTCGAGGGGAGCAAGAGGGAGGAGCGGTCATTGTCTTCCTCTGGGAACCTGCTGCCGTAAGTGTCATCACCTCACCTCGGCCCCAAAAGACATTTGCAGCTTTTTCTGATGCTCTGGAGGAGAAATTAAATAGTTAGGCTGTGAAACTTTCATGGGTGCCATGACTGCAACATTCACACACCCTCTGACTGATCTGTAACTGCTTTATGGGGTTTTTGTGACATGGAATATCCTGCTGTTCTGATGGGATGAAAAACATCTTTTTATGGCACTTCCAGCCTTTTATGTGGGGAGAGATGATACATGCTCAGCATCCCAAAGATCCCATGGCAGGGAAGGGGCAGAAACGGGTGTCTCGTGGCCTGCTTTGCCTTTTTCTCAGTCACTCAGCAGCTGTTTTATTTCCTTTGAAAACAGGAAACGAGGCAGTGAAGATAACCTGAAATGCAACGACTTGCCCAATGTGGGAGAGGAGGAACTTCTTTCGTGAACGTGGACTTTATGGTTCTGTTGAGCAACTCAATCCAGGGCACGTCACAAAAGTGTGCGCTGGGGACGAGGTGACCAGAGCCCGCAGCAAACACAGCATGACATGGCGCTATCTCAGTACAATGCTGGATGTAGAGCTCACATAGCAGCATGTTATCACACGTTATCAGACATCCGACTATTTGCCATAAACATGGAACATCTCCGATCACTTGGGACTGCTGACTTCTGGTGGGAGAGGCGCTGGCGGACAGCGGAGAGGTGAGCGGTCGTGGTGAGCAGCAACAGGGCTTTGCAAAACAAAACCCGCAGCAGCCAAAGGAGAACGCGTTTGGAACTGCTTTTAGCTGGTTTTAATGCCAAATGGTTTGCAGGGACTGACGCCAGCGTCCCAGGGGCGCAATGCCCATCGCGTCGCCGTGGGCACGCGCAGAAGGGTGAAGCTTTTGCCAAGTGGGATACACAGCAGTAAAACCAACCACACGTGTGCACTTTGAGAGTTCACGACCTACCAGGAATGTTGTTGCATCTATTTCTTGTCGTTCTGGTTTGTTTTTAATTGACACCTTTTTAACTGCATGGGAACAAAAGTGAAAACCCACCTTTTTCAGCTTTTTAAAGAATGCCTACTTTTGTGAGCCAAGTTGTATGAAACGGCATCTTCAGGACGTTCAGAAAGTGAGGTTAATTACCTCCTCAGGTAATTAACACCTTTCCAGAGGCCTTGGTGTGACCAGGACTTGGTAAGTTAGGTATTCAGTGTATGAAAGGAAAAGGTATTTAAGGGCTTAAGTTCAGTTTGAACTATTTTTGCTGCAGACATACGAGTGAAAGGTGGTGTTTAGCTGAATGTTTTAAACAACTAAAGAAGCACTAACAGTTTGTTTCTAAATCTTTTACTTGATCTAGGTAGATATATTATAAAATATAAAATTCAGGGTAAAATCCTTCACTTCCATGTACATTACATGGTTTACTACAACTAAAAATAATACAACTTATGCTGTTTTTAAAGTATAGACTTAGGGCTTGCTTAGAATTTAAGATCTTAATGATTAGCTAGTAATTTTCAAAGAAACGTTTGTTTTCCAAACTCTTGATCTGGATTCTGGGGCCAATGCTATGTATTTTTTGCAAGTTTGTTACCAGTAATTTGTGAATGCCTGTGGATCAGAGGCTTGTTAGTAAATTAAGTGTATATCTAGTTCATGGATTGTTTCTTACGAAGAGCTCTTTCACCTTCAGTCAGATTACTCTGATTATTTGTGGTGCTTGTACAAAATAATAATCTGTCATGTGGTGGGAGAGACTCTGGCGTCCAGACTCACTTTCCCAAGTTCTCTGTGCTTGAACAAAGCTGGAGAACAAGGAGCCAGGGTTTGCCTGAGGAAAGGGGTCACGGTAAGTACAGTTGTTTTGTGGATGGAGTGTGGGACTAGAGGGGAAAAGGTCTGATTTTTCTCCCTTCTCAGTCTGATGTGGTTGTGTGACCTTGAATGAGGCATTTGATGTACCTGACAGAGAAGGAGGATTTGAGTCTCCCAAGCTTGTGAGGGACTGATAAGGTGTAATTCTTTGCCCTCAGGAAGAAGGCACTAGGAGACTGCCAAGTATTTTGATTAATGGTAAGATCTCTGCCTGTTAACCCTGGCCATGGATGCCCTGCCTTTAGAAAGTGACCATTCCCTTGTCTTCCTTTATCCTGGACAGCACAAACAGCAGTGTGCCGAGGTCCTTGGCCCCGCTGCAGTCAGACCTGGCCTGGTAATTCCTGGTCAGGACTGGTTTTTGTTAAAGCCAGGACAGCATTAGCAAGGGTGCCGATGCCTACCTAAACTGTCCCTTACACCTTTTGATCACTTGAAGCGATGTTCCCCCTAAATTGCAATTAATTATGGAAGCATTGTGCTGCTGGCCTCTCTCCAAAGCCAGTGAGGAAGTTGGTGGTTTAGGAGCAATACTGTGGAGTTTGGAGCCATAAGACACGCACTGTTTTCCTCCCATTTTAGTCCGAGGCTATGCCAAAGCCCTGCAGCTTCAGCTATGGGAAAACCAAACAGGTAACTTGGGGGTCAGCACTACTACAGCTGCCTGCTCCCCCTTTCCTACACAGGACTTTTCATTGTGGAAATGTGTGTGAGTGGGCAGCCTGGTTCTCTAACCCTGCAAATGGACTCGATCTGCCAAAAAAAAAAAAAAAGTAAAAAGCTAGGGGATCTGATTCCTTGTAGCTAGTGCATAGTAATGTGTGTGGTGTGTTTGCTAGAGGTGTGTTGTAGAGATCTCTGTGCTGCCCATCCCTGGTTGTGATTTGTCAGGTGAGACAGTTTACATTGACCAAACAGGTCTGCCAGGTGTAACGCAGCTTCTCAACAGCTGTACCAGCTCCCCAATGCCCAGCCAGTCTCTGGGCCTTAGATACTCCCACAGATCAGTGTCTGACTGCCCGCACAGGCTTGGTTCCGAAGGATGCTAAAGTTCAGCACTTCCCCAAGGTGCTCTCCAAACTGAGTATCCCTCAGTGCAGGCTCTGCTGGGGCTGCAGCCAAACGCACATTTCGGAAAGAAACGCGATGTGGATTTTTCTGGTTGGTCAGCTCTGTTGAAAGCGTAAAGCACGGCCGTGTGAGGGAGATCTCTCTAAATGCATGATCTGTTAGAGAAGCTGTACTGTGTATATAAACCTGCTCAGTTCCCCAGCTGCTGTTCCTTAGTAGTAACGCTGGCTTTCTCCTTATAGTGAAGTGAACATTTTGCTTGTGCCTTGGAACTGGGCGATAGCTTGATTTCCCCAACTCCCTTCCTTCCAAGCAAGCCCGGTGCTGACTGTGGGCTTATTGCTGGGTACTAAGCCTTTTTGGCTCTGAAAGCACACAGGAAAAGTGCTAAGGGGAAACCAGGCCTCTTGTCTGAGTAGTTTTCCATGGTGGTCCCCTCTTACCTATCAGGCAATTGATCTGTTTCTTTTCTAAGGTCCTGAACTATTCCTGATTTTTATACTGTTTGTTTAATGACCAAGCTTGTGTTTCATTCCTACCCCTTTATTATGCATTTAACTTTATCAGGTGTATCAAGTTTAAATACTGTGTATTTACCACTTTTAAATTACATTACCTAAGAAGAAAGAATAAAGCAACAACTAAGTGTTTTTCCACACAGCTGTTCAAGCTTCACTGTACAAGTTGAAATAAATGACATGCAACCAAACCCAGAGTTAGTTGATCAAGTGGAACCATTATTCTGTTTGAGTGGTCTTTATCAAGCTGTGAGAGTTAGGCTGTTGGAAGAGGAATCTGAAAGCACTCTCCTATGCTAGTGAAGTCTGGTGCTCTACCATTACCGGGGATCTTGGGCTAGGATGAGACCACAGCAGCTCAGGCCACTGTACAATCCAAACTGAGCATTCACACACAGAGGCTGGAGTGCTGACTCTTGGGAGGGCACTCTTTGAGCTGGGACACAACTTAGTGCTCAGCAGCAGCAGGCACATAGAGAATAAAGCAAATTGATAATGCTGTGGTTTACCCACTCTGCTGCTGCAGAAAGGCAGCCAGGATGCTGGAAGTATGGAATAGATCCCAGGGCTCTGTAACTCCAGAAAAGGTTCAGAGAAAGGGAAGACCTGGACTTTGTGAGTCAATGTGATCACTAGCCATGTGAATATAAAAGGCAACAAATCCACTTCAATCAAATTGCGTAAAGCCATTAACTGCAGCAGCCCAGACACAGGGTTGATGTGGTGGTGAAAAGCACAGGAGGTGTGCCAGGGAATAACAGATCTGTTCTTCCAAGCAACTGGTACCAGCATTCAGATAAAGACCCTAAGACCTTGGCCTCTGACTTACAAGTCTTTTCCCTTGGAGAGGGTTTAAGGCAACAGACATGGACAAGGTGTCAGGAGAACCAAGGCAGAGCAGCTGTAGTTGCATCAGGACTTCTCCTGAGAGAATCAAGAGGCAAAGCCCACAGAGCCCTGGCTTTGATAGCCCTGCACTAACTTGGTATGTTATGTGGGGAGAAATGAATGATCAAAACCCAGCTTGCAGAACTTCAAGAAGGAAGGCTCTATTTTATTAAAGTAAATTTTAAAGTAATAGCATAAAAATTAGATAAAACAGAAAAAAAAGTTCTGTAACCAGTAAGTCATTTATCACAGCACAATGGAGCCAGACACTGCTTTATCTTGGTCTGTGGCCACTGGAGTTTGGAAACCCAATTAAATAGTAGGTACAGGCTCAGCTAAGCTTTACAATCCTTCAGGGAAAGAAAAATGACAACAGCAAGGAGCTGCTGTCCCAAGGTTAGGCACCTCCTGGCAGTGGCCATGTTCACTCTAAGGAAGAATCTGTGCCTGTTGTCCTGTGCCCTCTGCTATCAGTGAGCTCAGGGATAGGAGGACTGGCAAAATTATGATGCCAGAGCTGTCCCTGTCCCAGGCTTGGCCAGTGCAGAGGTCTGGCATAAAGCACAAATTTCCCTCTGTGCTTAGTGCAATTAACCTGGAAAGACAGCAGACAAGGAGCAGACCCAGTTCTTCTCCCTGGGACTGGCTCCCAAGCAGTAAAGAGTAGTGAAGATGGTCCCTTTCTCAGTTTTGTCCCCCGCTTCCGTCCAGCAAAGAGCGGGTGGTCTCATGGCAGGGTCAAGAAACGTTCCCAGCAGCAGTTTAGAGCAGCAGTTGGTCCTGCAGCACCAGGAGCTCAGGAGTTTGTTCCGTATGTCTCACCAACTCCCTGCAAGGATCAGAGATTACAGTTCTCTGCCAGAAACTCTTCTTTCTCCCCCTTCCAATCACATAAAATCCTTTGCACAGGCAAGCTACTTCCTATTACTCAGACTTTACTCTTCCAATGGCACAAGGTGTTTTGATTGAGAAATCTGCCCTCTGCAGCCACACTTCCCACCAAGCACAGGGCTGTAGGGCTGAGCTCTGCCCTCAGCACCAGTCAAGCAGCCAACTAAACCCTACTGACCAAACAGATCATTTGGACCCTGGAGGGAGCTGTAACTGTGGCTGTCACCACACTGGTCTCAGAAAATACCAACCCACTGAATGGGTTTTTTCACAGCTGCAGGAACCCCAAAAGCCAAGAAGGAAGGATTTGATGGGAACAGAGCTGTTCCCTACAGCACTTAGAAGGCAAATGCCAATGACTGCAACCCAAAAAGGAGGTGCAGGAGGAGCATGACAAGTTCTTGAACGTATATTTTCCTCTCCAAGAGTGGTTGCCCAGGAAACACAACAATATTTGTTTCTAGTGCTCTTCCCTGCAACAGCTTTGAGGTAAAAATCAGCTTCTCTGATGAAGACAAAGTTTCCTTAGAACTGTGGTTCAAAATCCCCCTTTGATGTGGATTTTCTACATCCTGTTTCAGAATCTCTGTGGAGTCAGAGGAGGAAGCAATTTTGCCTTACCCTGCCTTCGTTGACGCTTACCAGTTCATAATCCTCCACATATTTGTATTTCTTCTCCCGATAGTAGTATCTCTTCTTCATGCAATACAGAACAACAATGTCACACAGCACTGTTGCCTAGTGGAGATTGAAAGAGTTTAAGACAGTGATCCTCAGAACTGAGGCACTAATCCAGAATCGAGTCCAAGTGTCACTTACCACACCAAACAGTGCTAAGCCAGAGCCGATGTTAATCATGGTAGGAATGACATCAAATTTTCCTGCCTAGAAGACAGTTACAAGGCTGAGTATGCTTTTCAGTGTCTCTGAAAGCCCTCGCTACAAGACCTCCAGGAATTGTCACCCTACCTTTCCAAACACTATGATATCAAAGCGGATGCCATAAGCTTTGACAAGTGTCCGTGATTCAGTGCCATCACTGTTCTTGTAGTATTTTGCAAACCTGCAGAAAAGATAGGTCAGAGCTTAGCTGGAAATTTTGAGGTTGCTTATGTGATCATGCAACATCCAGGTGTGTTCCCCATCCCATGAGGATGGGCTGAACATTGGTACTTCCAGACACAAGCCCCAAGTGATGGAGATTTCATGCAGGCAAGCTCACATAGGAGAAAAGCTCAAACCAGGTGAATTCAAGAGAGTGAGCACCACAAAATCAGGAAACTTGCAAGGCATAGGAAGGGGAGAAAGCAGCTTTAGCAGGGGAGCAGAAGGACAAACGGGAAGAAATTCAGCTAGGTGAGAGAGGCAGGCAGGCGGCTGCAGGGGACCAAGCAGCCGCGAGAGGGCAGGGCCGGGAGCAACCGCGCGGCTCGGCCGGGCACACAAAGGCTGCTCTGTGTCCCGCACTGAGTCACCCGCAGGCAATCAACAGGGAAAAGGGATGAGAACAAATAAGTGAGATCAGACTTACTCCGCCACGCGGTTGACTAAGCCAGGAGGAAGCAGAGAAGAGGGTGGAAGAGAAGAGGAAGAATTGGTAAGGGGATGTACCAGGGTCTGGAATAAGCAAGAGCACTTCAGATCCAGCTGTGATATCCTCCAGACGATCCTGACACCCCAACACCTGCAAGCCTGGCACCTCCCAAACACATATTAGTGCTTTGCACAGCTCCACAGCAAATTCACCCAAATTCCACCAAAAGATCCCCTGTGCTAAGCAAGATTTTGTGATTCTAAAAACAAAACAGCCCTGAGCCGTGTTTCCTCGTGAGCAGGAATCCTGCAAGGACTTTGGCGAGGGGGCCAATCCGTATTATTACAGTCTGGATGCAACCAGGTGCTGGCTCTGTGCTGGTGTTTCACTGGAAGGGAAAGCTGGACTTAGCTGTACTGGCCAGAATGTGTATGTGGTGGTGTATGATGCCAGGATACTCCTGGTGCAGATACCATCTTCAACTGACAGAGCCACTTCTACAGGTTAGTTTTTCCCCCCAGCAGAGTGCAGGAGATGCTTCAGTCTCACCTCAGTCCCCTCAAATTCTGCCCTATCAGCACACCTTGAAACAGTCAGTTGTCCCACTGCCACCCCATTGCCCAAACAGCCACCCAAAAGCTGATGGAAACATGACTCAGGCACTCTGACACAATCAGTGGAGCTTCACTGGCCTCCCCACCCTGCTGTGGTTTGAGCACAGTGAGGATCCCACCTGCTCTGTCTTACAGCATCAGAAAAGCTCTCCAGGTTTTCTTTCGGTGCTCTCCAAGCACCATCGAAAGGCCAGAACTATCACAACTGCCAGTGGCAGACGGAGCTGCAGGGACAGCAGGTGCCCTCCACAGCCACATTACCTGAAGTTGTAGCCAGGTGAGACGGTGTGGGCAGAGTCCTTGTTGTCGAGGCGCCGGAAGGAATATTTTGGCACGCAGTAGGAAGCGGCTCTGTCCAGGTTGCAGTCCCAGTTGATCTGCAGTGCCATGACTCCACCCTGCCAAGTGGAGGAGAGGTGATGGGCCAGCCCAGCACTAGGCTCCCTGCTGACCAGGACCCTGATTTACTGGCTCTAATCCCAGGCTCAGTCCAACATTCTTTTCTGCTGCTACAGAACCTTAACCCCACCCAAACAAAGCAAGGCCAATTATTTGTTATGTAGAATTGACTCCAGTCCCTCTGGCCAGAGCACTCTCCATCCTGCATCTGGTCTGTGTTCTGTGGCTTATGCCACGAGGCAGAGGGGGCAAACATCTACCACTCCTCTTCTAAAAACAGCTGAAGCCCAAGAGAAGGGTCTGCTAAATACCTCCACAGCCATTTCCTGGAAGTCCTGCCCTGCAGCTTCAACTATTTTCCCTAAACGGAAGATAGGGCAGAAGGGATCTGTCTGGGCATCGTAGATGCAGTTCTTGAGGTAGGTGGAGTTGATAGTGGGGAGGATGTTTCGCCTACACGAGAACAGAAAGAGAAGAGTTGTTGCATCCCCTTTACTGCCCACGAGACCAGACAGTGCGACGACCCTCTCACTATTTACTTGCTGAAGTTGAACTTGCGGTACCAAATGTTGTTCTTCACCAGAAGGGTGAAGTTCTCGGCTTCTCGCAGGAACGCTGGCCTATAAGACAACAGGGAAAGTAAGTAAATACAACATGTTTTCTGCGGAGTCCTTGGTGCTCCCCTCTTCAGCTCTTCCCAACAGCATCTCACTGGGAAAAGCATCAGCTGTGTACCACCAGCCTGCTCTCAGGAGGGGCACCGCGGAGTAGGAAGACAGAGCACTCACTTGGGTACGTGATTGTCATCCTCCACGGGGCACCATGCAAAGACTTCACAGGTGTTAATGCTGCCATTGTATGGAATACACTCCCCAGTCTGGATGCCTGGAAAGACATGTGCATGGAGGTACTACTGAGCAAAACCAGGCAGTATTTGACGTGTGACATCCCCTCATTCCATATGGTGAAAGCAATTTTCCCAGAGGTGAAGTGCCACTACCAAAACCCACATTCTCTTCTATTGCAAATGTAATTTCAGAGAATCAGGTGCTTTTCCCGGGTCAAATCCTCATCCATGTGAAATACTGCTTCAGGGACTGAAGGCCATGAAAAAGCCTCACGCTGTTTGCTAACTCACCAAAGCCCACATCTACCCAGCATCCACCCAACACAGTCTAAATCCATCTGGTCTAAGTCCACCAGAAGAAAAATCTGAGCTTCCCTTTCAGTTCTCTTACATGTGAGAGAATGAGAACAAGGAGACTGAAGTGAAATGCTGCTTCCTTCACAGCAGGGAAGGCACAGCACAGAGGTACCACAACCCAGACCTGAAAGCAGTCTTTGCAGCAAGTTCTTACCACTGCTGTGGGTGCTGACATATCCTGGAACACAGTTGTTCTTCACTGTGCACTCTGTTTGATCATCTGGGAGCTGAAGAAGAACAAAATTACATAAAACTCTGCAAAACCTCTCCCCTGCTCTCCCACCCACACAAGGCAGGATTAAAGCAGATCCTGCACCTACCTCTGGGCAGTGGCCTTGGCTCTGGTTCAGTGTGAGTATCACATTGGTCATGACAAACACGGTGTTCTCACCCTGAGCATGCAAAACAAGAAGGAAACTTAAGAGTGATAGTCTGCAAAAAGCATCCAAGGCACTGTGCCAAACATCTTTTTGACAGAGCCCAGGTGGTCCAGCAGAGGGGACTTGCTCTGGACAGTGCTGGTGCAGCACTAACAGAGCAGATTCCTATGTGTATTGCCTGGTGCTGCTGTGTTTAGCCAGAGGAAGGACTGTGAGACTGGCAACTCTTTCTGTCCTCCCACTCGGCCCAAAGTTCCTCATTCACATTATGAAAACAGATCACACAGCTCCTCAGGGGAGTTGTAAGGCAGGAGCAGAAATAGAACTCCAGCTGCAAGTCCGAGCACAACTCCCACTCTTTCTTTTTGCAATATATCAGTTAGGAATTTGCCCAGTCCTGTTTCTTCAGGGAGCACTATTTTCATTACTTTACTTCCACTACTTTCAGATCTGTATGATTCCAGATCTGTCATTTGCTTCCGCTCCACTGATAAGCAACTATGACCACTCAGCCAAAATCTGTCTAAATCTGTCTTTTTTTTCTGCACCACATGTGATGCAGACAGAGGGACCCATGACCAGCAGCTTGGCTGTGCCTGCCCAGCCCGAAGGCCACCACACATGGCTCACACAGCACAGAGTCCTACAGACACAGTCAATCAGTAACTACAGCAATGCTTCCTGTTCAGTTCTGGATCAGGTGACTTGCAGGCTATTCCTGTGGCTTCTGCCAACAACTTAACTCGGGGCTGTTTGCTTTAGAAAGCAGTAAGAAAGATGACATGTGGTTATTGTTACAGCTTCTTCCTGATGCCTGCAAAGTTCTTTCTCCTCTGCCAGGACTGGCGCTGTTGCAAGTCTTTGTGGGCACCATGGACAGTAGGATCAGTGCACCTCAGAGAAGCAAAGGCTCCAAGGAGACCTTAGAGCCCATTTGAGTACCCAAAGGGGGCTTATAAAAAGGAGGGAGAGGGACTTTTTACACAGGCAGATAGTGATAGGATAATTTTAAACTAAAAGAGGAGAGATTTAGATAAGGTATTAGGAATTCTTCACTTCGAGTGTGGAGAGGTCCTGGCACAGGTTGCCCAGAGAAGCTGTGGCTGCCCCATCTCTGGAAGGGTTCAAGGCCAGGTTGGGCAGGCCTTGGAGTAACCTGGGATAGTGGAAGGTGTCCCTGCCAACAGCAGGAGGGTGGAACAAGATTATCTTGGTTGTTTCCAAACCCAAACCATTCTGTGATTCTACACAAGCACACACACACATTTTTCTTGAAACAAGCTTCCCCAGGGCAGGTGCTCAGCATGGTCTGCAACAAAGCCAAGCTGCTTCATCCTCTCATATCATGGCCACACTGGAGCCAAACCTGCTTCAGTCCTCAGTGGACTTTAGCAAAGCAGTAGATGTTTGTTAGGAAACCTCCTCTCCGCATGCGAAAGTGATTGATACCTGAGGAGGGATGACATAGTCAGCTACATCCCAGATCCTGGCTCCCAAGGTGGACGTGTTTGTCAGTGTCACTCCTTTCACCTTTGTGGTTACAGAACTGACCACAGAGTCTGTTTCCTGGTAGCCCTTTTCCCACAGAAAAACCCACCTGAAAGAGAAGGATTGCAAGAAACAACAGATAAAAACACCATAAACAAGCTCAGGTGGTTGGAATTCCTCCTTCCATATGTCACCTGAAAGGGCCACTCTAGACAGTTTCACAGTGTTTCCTTACAAAAGTGTCACCGGACTGGCAATCTCCTGTCTGATTTTCGGGGGATATTTTTTATTTTCAGACTGGTTTGCAGGGTCTAATTTGCTTTTACGCCCAGCCCTGCTGGGTGAACCACAGTCACCTCCTGAGATGGTCCCGCTCCTGAGGGGCCCTTGGGCCATTCGCTTAAAAGCTGGACTCGACCCTTGCCGGGTCCTTTCCACCTCAGAATATTCTGTGATTCTGTCCTGTCTGCAGCCCCACAATCCCAGCTAAGGCTGCCCAGTTAAGCAGTGGCACCACGTTCGGTGAGTTCCGGGCTCCCCTCAGCCCGCGCCGCCCTGACAGATTCGGTCCCGCGGCCCCTGAGGGCCCCTGAAGGAGGGGCGGCCCCTGAGGGCCCCTGAAGGAGGGGCGGCCCCTGCCCTCAGCCCCGCGGGCTCCCGGCGCGGAGCCGCCCGCTTCCCCTCAGGGCGGCCGCCCCGGGACACCCGCTTCCCCTCAGCCAGCTCACCCGATCACATAGGCGAGGATGCCGAGCTGCACGGCGCGGTTGACGAGCCCCACTTTGCGGCTCCGGATCAGCACGATGCGCGGGGTGTCGTACTCGAAGAGGAAGCTGTGGAAAGCCCCGCACAACGCCATGGCGGCGGCCGGGAAGGGAAAGCGGCCGCGACGGAGCCGTCCCGGGCCGGGCCGCGGCTGCCGCAGCCCCACAGCGCCCCGAGCCGCCCGCCGCGCGCTCCCGCAGCCCCGGGGCACGGAGCGGGCGCCCTGCCCGAGGCCAGCGGAGGCAGCGGCTCCGCCAGCCACGGACTTTCCACGGCTGGTTTCACAGAATCACAGAACCCATTAGGTTGGAAAACACCTCTGAGATCATCGAGGCCAACCTGTGACCAAACACCACGTTGCCAACCTAGACGAGGGCACTGAGTGCCGCGCAAGTCTTAAACGCCTCCAGGCTCGGTGACTCCAGCACCTCCCTGGGCAGCCCGTTGTAATATCTAATCACCCTTTCTGGGAAGCATTTCTTCATAATTATTCCTAATGTCCAGCTTAACCTACCATGTAGGTTTATTCTATCAAATTCTAACAGCTTAAGTCAGTTCAAGGACCAGGCATGGTCACCTTCCCATCCACAAGGACCAAACTCTTTATTTATCCTCTTTCAGAATTAATCTTTGCTATAAAAGCAGGGATCTGCTACCTAGTTCCTGTATCTTCCACCTCATCTTGAGATACCCAACACAGTCCTTACTGTAGAAACATCATCATAACCCTCGTAAGAGCGGGTAACTAATCAGGAAGACATGAACTGAACTGACAAAGTGGCAGTGGGAATTTCAGACAGTACAAAACTATTAACACCCTTTAGTTCAGCTATATATTAGTAAAATGCTTTGTTTTTTTACAAAAACAGTCAAAACAGAAAGGACCAAGAAAAGTGGGGAAAGGATAGGAATACGAGTGAATATTCAGTATAATTTTCAAAAGAATTGGTTGATGCTAGAACAGAATATGCTAGAACAGAAATGCTCTAATGCCTACGGTAATATTTTCCCACTCTAGATATATAAGATGCTGCAATATGAATATTAACACAATTAATGCATTTTTCAATTGAAGATATAAATACAAGTGGCATAATCTGCCAGCAATACATCTTAAAATGTATGTGCAAAATGGAAATGGCAAACTGCTGGGTTAGCTCAGAAAGAGCAGAGCTTCATCGAGAGGAGTGCGGAACATACCTGTTACAATCCTTCTCACCTTGTTTCTACAAAAATAGAACGTGTCTAAATATAACAAAACTGGAGAACAGAAAAGGTGTTGGAGCACAGATTAATTTACCCTGAATTTGCTGCTCCTCGGCTGTACTCTGACCTTACACATCATAGCACAAAGCTACGCACACAAGTTCAGGGGGAGATGTAGGAGGCAAGGCCTGCTTGAAGCTAAGAGCAAAGAGGAGGCCAAAGCCCCACATTACAATTCCACTGAGTATGAATGAGATGCGCTAAAATATTACACAAAGATGGTAAAAGTACTTTTCATTGTAATTCCTTGGTTCAAGCTAAAAAGAACAATACAAAGAGAACCAGCTGGGCTTTTCAGAAAATGCTTGGTGTCACTGGAATCATCTAAAAGGAGCGTGTTTGATCTGGTCGGACCATAAGGCCTCCAATGGTGAGTTATGAAACTTGTTCAGTGGCCTCTTTCTAGAGCCTCTCAATGCAGGGCTGCAGAAAGCTGACAAGGCTGGGGCAGAAAAAAGCTCAGCACCACATTTTTTAGGTGATACATCTTTTGGGATTCCTTCCTTCAGGGTCATGCTCTGAGGTGACTTCTGGCTTTTCTTCAGGGTGTGATCAGACAGCACCAGGTGCTGAAACCAGTTCAGGTTGTGATGCGCTGCCCTTTTTTCCTTCAGCAAGAGCTGCTCATGGTGCTTCTGAGCTGGCTGGTGTTTGCCATAGCAGCAGCACTTCTGGCAGTCTGGGGAAGAGGCTCCTTGTCTAAGGAGCTCATATTCTTCATTATGATGGTTCTCATTGGACTCACCAGTACACATCGGCTCAGATTCTTCATTTTCATGGTTCTCTTTGGACTCACTGGTACACGTCAGCTCAGATTCTTCATTTTCATGGTTCTCACTGGACTGGCTGGCGCAGCAGCTTGCCAGCAGCACAAAATTTCACAGGGTGGCTCTGCAACAATTCCCAACATAAATCAAAGAAAACAGCATTTGCTGCTTCATCCAACCACAGAGAGCATTTTCAACAGGGATCCTCACCATTGGGTCCTGCACTTGACACAGCACAATGGGGATAATGATGATGGATCAGCAGATCTGGAGGAGGATTGTTTTTCTGTGTTGCCATCGCCCACCGCAGCGAAACCGAATCGACACCTCACGAGTTGTTTCAACACTGACGCACTCCCGCGGGCACATGCCCACCACAGGAAAGCAGCAATTTTTAGTTGACTCAAGGAAATACATCCTCTGGTCACAGAGTACCATGAGCATGGTACCATGCTCTGATAGCTTTAAAATCATGTTATTCTAGACCAACTCTGAACTCCTGAGCACACTTCAGCATTCTGGATATCAGCATTTTCCATTCTCTGATCAGTAGAGAGTGGCAAGAGTCATGGGAGCCTTAACCAACTTCCAGTGTCTTATTCTATCAAAAACCTGACTTTCCTGATGCCCAGCTCAGATCAGATTATGGATCAATAAGCAGTCACAGAGCATGGAACAAAGAGATCCTTTAAATGTGACAATGAAAAGCTGGCAGTGCAGACAAAAATCATTATATTAAACTGAAAGACCTACTGCACCACACAATGATACTAATATCCAAGCTCTGAGAACAACACCCGTATGCCTTCTGCCTCAGACATGCTGTCAGGACTCAAAGTACTGTATGGTTCTTGACTGGTTTACTCGAGTGATCTCTAAGCCCTGTTCTCCTTCATTTAAATAAATAATTTGAACAGGAATTTGCTTAGCTGAAGGGCCAGTTCCAGGAGTGGCAGACACGCACAGATCCCTCTGTCATTGCTATTCAAAATTTGTTCTACAGTTGGTTGCCTGTTCAAGTACCAAAAAAGGAAACTGTTTAAGAGAATATATCTGGTGTAAAAGCCAGCAGCTCAGCCTTCTGCTTGCTACCATCTCCAGGTATTCAGAAGATAGACACATCTAAAGAAAAATTAAGTTTCCTCCTTTCTCTTTGGGTTCAGTCCTCGTTGCTCTGCTTTGCCATCTTGATGCCAACAAACCAGTCCAGGCAAGCTTTTAATTGATTCCACTCTCTCCTGCACATCCTACTGCAAGCTAAGTTTGGGAGACTCTGAGCAGTTTAATGAAGTTCCTGAGATCAGGCGATCATTTGCTTCCCATTCACCATTATATGATTTGTATTCTCTGAAGGCAGTGAGTCACTCCATACACCACACTGTGATATGTTCTTCTATCTTCTTGCTTGCACAGACATGAAATGCCCTTTATTCTGTGTTGAATGGTTCCAGAGATATGTTTTATGGGCCAGCTTTTAGCCTGCAGGCCAGTCAGGTTTTATTTGAGAGTTTTCCTAACTCTTTCCAGGATCAGAGGTTTTTTGTAGCCCTCAGGGTAGAGGTTATTTCCCATCTGCTCTTGGTAGTACAGAAGCCTCCTCTGTGGCAGCTTTGTGCTCAGAGCTTTCTTATCTCCGTCTAGAACCTGTGTTACATCTGCTCAGTTTGTAAACAGGTGAGCTTTTGGGTTTGTAGCTTCCAGATCTATATTCCCCTTAACTGGGATCTGGGAATTAAGATGAATTCCTTACTCTTTGGATAGTATCACCAGCAAAATTTTACCTATGTAAACTAAACACTTTCACCTTATAATCTGAATCACACATCTGTTGTGCTGTAGTGATTTTATCCTAATATAAACCAGTACAGCTGAATAAGCAATTCTGTTGACCAGTGCATGGGAGAAATAGTTATGCTGGGAGGCTGTGATCCCAAGCTTTCCTTATTTCCCTTGCTTCCTGGAGGACTAATAAGACTAAAAAATTATAGAAACTTTCTTTTTGTCACTCAGGCAGATACAGTCCTGAATGCACAGCCTTTTTGAGTAAATAATGCCAATTTACACAATTTTTTCAGAGCACTACTACTTACTCTTCAGAAAGCATTGAGGAACGTTTGCACTTACATGGTGTAACTAAATTTTGGGAAGTGAATGTTACGCTTACTGGCACAGTGAAATCTTCAGAACTCCTCAGAACCACAGGCCAAAAAAGAAACATCAAATTAACTAACTTCTTTTACTTAAATGCATCAGTTAATGTTAAGCCACTATACTATTACCTGGAAAGCTGTCAGTGGGAGGAATATGTCGCTAAGAATAACAGGGAGTTGGGTGGCTCAGGAGAGCAAGAAAGATATGGGTGGTTTTCTTAGTTTTGGGTATCAATTGTTCTCTCTTTATTGTACTTGTTTGTGTGGGCCAAGCCTAACCCGAGTCTCTAATTACAGATTAAATATGAACTCAGGAGGCTTCTGATAGAAATCTTGCTATAGAATAGTACTGAGGATTTACACCATTTGACAGCTGCTGATTTCTGCCCCGTGAATTGGCAGTTTCACTGCCGGTCCCCACAGACATGTGGTCATTTACACCAGAGCTGCACAGCTACTAAAAGGGTAAGAATGAGCTATAAGCTTGATCAGGAGTATTTGAATTTCCATCAAGACAGCCATTGCAAGGGGGAAACCCAGTCTTCCAAGCAGTCATCCTTGTAAAGGACAGTGCTCCTAAGCAGGAAATATTTTTCTTATCATTGTATTTTGAGCAATGCCTCTGCACCAGAGGTCTGTGATGACAAGCAGCACATTAGCTGGATGATGTGCAGCTTCCATGAGGGACTTCTCGTGTCTTCTAAACCAAGTTAATGAACGAGACTTAACTGCAAACCAAATCAACCTTTGTGGATGCTACCTGGGCATGAAAGTCACTGATTAGTTTCACCGTATAATGGTCAGGACATTAATTAGGTGTTTTAATTTTTAAAGAACTAAAAATTAATGAACCTATAATGGGAAACTGTTGATCATCGTCCACTGGGGAGCATCTGGAAGCTGATGCAAATCTCTTCTGAAAAAGGTGTTATAAACACCAGTCCTTCAGCCAGCTAATCCAACAACAGTGCCCTGCCTCAGGCAGAAATGAACAATGCAAAATAAAAGAACCTTCTTGCCAACATACGGTGGCTTTGTTCAGCTCCTGCCATAACTAGCAGGAAGGAAAAGGAGGCCTCTTGTGTAGTTCATGAGATCTACCTTCCAAAGGAATTTGGTCCATAAAGACAATCATGGGTGTAACCAAAGGCCCACATTGCTACCTCAGTATCTCAACTACATGGCAGAGCTTCCTGGGCTCTGACCTTGGCATTGTTCTGGTAGAAAATAAACATTCAGCTTTGCTTTTTAGTGATTCCTCCATTTTTTTTCCTCGCCAATGGAACTTGTGAAGGAACTTTATACATCAGAGGTTTGGACCAAACCTCTCATCCATTATTTTTTGGTGCCTGTGGTGACTGACTCCTGGCATGTTAGACAAAGGTTAGGGAACAAGACAAATGTGTCAGCTGTGCGATGCAATTGAAAGCAAAACTCCCTCTGTAACATCCCAGCAGGAGCCTACACAGGGTGACATTTCAAAATGACTGGCAGTCACTGAAACTTTATAACAAACCCTTAGGATTTCATTAACTCAGGAAGCTCATGCATATCTTTCCCGGATACTGTATGAACAATTACAGCCTTCCTGTTGTTGGACAAAGCCTTTTTCAGATCATAACTCTGTCCACATGAGAAGGGAATGGAATTTGCTCTTAAGTGCTGAAAAACCTCGGCAGAAGGAGCTGTAGGAGGCATTGCGGGCTCTGGAGGGGACCTGCCAGTGGAAAAACTGCTCCGTTTCTGCAGAAGCCCCCAAATTAGGGAGAAGATGAGATATAAATGTAGAAACTTATATGTATCTTATATTTTATACGTATGGGCTTGTAAATGAGCTAATGAAAGTGCTAATTGACCTAGTTTCTTATGCATATATTTCAAAGCTGGCTGAGAGGAGCTAAAATTCATTACAATTTGCTTTCTCAGAGTATCAATTCCATAATCTCAGTTGAAATAAAATATTTTATAATTTTTTTTTTTTCATCCTTTGGCTGCTACAGACTAGAAATAGAACATTTTTTATTTTGGATATTGTACAGTCATGGGGTTACAACAAAAGATGGCTACGAGGCCCTTCCATCCTACTCTAGGTCACAGCAGCATTGTTCTGTGGAGTCTTTTTCCTAGAGTTTTCTTATCTCACTGTTTGAGATCGCCAGCATTGAGGTTTTCATCATCTATGTAGGGAGGATGAAGAGATTATTCTTTGGTCTGAGGAGGATCCCCAAACACCAGCCTGCAGCACAAAGCACAACCAATCCACCCATGGGGAAGTGGAAGGAACCTCACTGTGATAAATGAACCCACAGAGAACTTCCACACCACAGAGCCTTGCAGAAGAAAACCCCACGTTAGGAAACTTTTTTATTTCAGTCCCTGATTAAAGCTCTCTTACGTTGATGCATTTTCCTTGACATTTGAATTAATGAGCCAAATGTCTCCAGTGAATTCAAGATGAGCCTGCGACACCTAAAGCTGTTTCTATGGCAGCTGCATGATGATACAAACTGGAGGCTATGACTTCACTGCAGAATTGTCCAGCAGGGCAGGTTGGTAGAAGTCAATTATTCACGTATTATAATGATTGTTAACAGTATGGCTGTGAAGGAAATAGCTGATTTACATACATGAGACCTATAAGTGCTTAGGCAGAGGGATTATCTTAAAATTTCACGACGTTGTCAATGTATCTGTCTTTCAACATAAAAAGAAATGGAGGTATGTCTTTTCACTTACTTAGGGAGGTTTTCCATGGATTCCACAGGGCCCCCCTGACCTCACGGGTTTTTAACAGTTGCATTATAATTCACACATTGTCCCGTTTGAATTCTTGTAAAGAAACAAGCTCTTACTCAAGGGTTTTTCGCCACTTAGAGAGAGTTTCAACCTGTGCTCCTCAAATGTAAGATAGGGAGCTTGACATTTCAGATTGTTGCAGCTTTCTATAGGAGGAAGCTGCAGAAGGAACTACCCAAACTATGGTCCTGCCACACCTCATCAATCCTTATTTAGCCCTTTGCTTGGGTCAACAGTGCTTGTCATTGTTTGGGCTGAGGGTGAAGTAATTTCCTTCACAATTTTATATGAAGTTTCATATCTGGGTCTGGTGATAGATTGAGAAATCAAGTGTTTCAGCTAGAAGTTTAATTCAACAACATGAGCAAATTAAACAAGGATGTAAAAGTGGGCAGAAAACGTGAATTCTGAATATTGAACTCACATTACCTGAAGACTTGCCTGCATTGGTACAGTGTATTCTGCTGTGTCTCAGATCCCGTTGCTTTTGTGAGCCACTTCCTTCACATTGGTACTTACTGAGCTGTTAACTTCATCCTTTGCTGTCAAGAGTCTGTGAGCAATGGTTATACAACTGTCTGGACAAAACAGAAAGGACAAATAAGCCCATAAGAATGAAACATGTCAGCTTCTTTGTATCATTCTTGAACAAAATGCACTCCAAGATAAAAGTCAGATGGGCATTTTCAAGTAGTTGAGAGAATATTTGAGTGAGACACATCAGCTGGACCAAATTCTGCCTTGGTTTCACTTTCACAGCTTTTGGCTTTGTCAGAAGTGAATTGATGTACACAAGAAGAGAATTTCTATTTTCCCATCCTAAATGACACAGACAACATGAGGTGACATCCTGACCCTTCAGATGCCATTTGGGAAACAGCAATTATCTGCAACAGGCCTTGATGTCATCCAAAAACTTTCCCCCGTGCTGTGTTGCTGTGGACCTAGACTTTGACTTTTTCTGTCACAAATGGTAGTGTCCTGTCCATGTTGTTTTTCTTTAAAAGAGCTTAAAATACATAGGCTTTAACTTTTCAGTGTGACTATTTTTGTGCCTCCTGCTGACTGCTTCAAAAGCCTTGGCCTAACATTTTCACTTTCTCATGAACTGAATGTGTTAAGGAGGAAGGACACCTCTGTTTTAAAGCTGACAGGAATGTCACCCAGCTCATCTAACTCATAAAAGCACTGTCAAGTTTGAGAAACTATTGTATGTTCAGAAGACACTTTCTACATTACATAAAAGTGATATAAAAGGTTTGCTTTGAAAAACAAGCCACAAGCACTCGCACCAATTCAGGTTAACAACAGACTTTTCTGGATGAGGATAAAATAGAATCTGAAGAGCAGAAATACAAAGCAACTGATCAATGTTCCTTTATTTATATCCTCTATTTTGACAGCATTTCAGCCTTTTCCTTCTGGAGAACAGTGCTTTGGGATAACGATGTTGTTGGAAAGTGGCAGTGGGAACCCAGCTCTGAGCAGCAGAAGGTGGGCATAGAACCTTAGTAAGGCAACTTGGATTTCCTGCAGACTTGATTCTTGGGGTGATTGGGATCAGTGTGCGCAATGTCCTGGCCTGCTGCCCTCCCAGGAGAATGAAACCAACTCCATGCACCTCGGCAGACTTTGTTCAGCACACACTTATCACGGAGAACAGCCCTTGCTTGGCAGCACAGAGCAAAATTTGCCCTTTAGAGGCAATCAATTATGGCATATTCCTAAAACATCTTATTGTTCTTGGAATCTGCTGTCCTCCATTTTTTTTCATTTCATGTGACTCGCCATTTCATCTGACCTTGAACAGGAGACTCTACAGAGCAGGCTCTAATCTCAGAAACACTGGTGTAAACCTGAGAATAATCAGTGGAGTTATTTTGGATTTTTTGGACAAGAAACAAAACCAGACAGCATGGCAAGGAACAAAACTGTGAGTGTTTTCTAGAGGAAGCTGAGTTAACTCTGTCCAACCAACCCCACCTTGTTAGATAACATCCTATGCCACACTCCTGCCTCGGAGTTCCCACAACCACATCCATCTTCCAAGGTGGTCTAACACCAGATCAATGCTCTTGTTTGCTGGCATGGCATCATCTCTCCTCAGTACTACCAGCCTTTGCCAGTCTGAAGTAATGCTAGGACAACTGAGGCTAAATGGATGGAAGCCAGTGTCAGGCCAGCCTCCTTCTGGGCCTGATTCTCCACCCCCAACACTTCCCACCAGTTCAAAGAAAGTGTAATGCTCTTCTGGGCTGGGCAGATGCACACAACACCCACTCCACAGGGCTGGCAGTGCCACGCAAGGCGCAGGGCAGTGGTAAAGCTGGCTCTGGGGTCATCAGTGGCCACAGACATCTCCAGCTTCTTATCTCATATTGCATGGGACACGACTCGACCTGGTCTTAGACTGGTTTTGCATCAGGTGCTGGGATCAAAAAGGAGTGATGAAGTCACTACTCCTCTCAGCAGAGCCAATACATGGCGCATACCTGGGCTGTGCCTCTCCTGCTGCACAGAGCCACACAAAGCTGCAGCTGCTCAGTGTGTTCCAAGCCAACCGTGTGCATCTGGTCCAGGGGGGCAGGGAGAGGTGTGAGGCCACCACTGACACTGTACACACAGGAGGTGGGGCTGGAAAGATGCAGAGCACTCA
Source organism: Gymnorhina tibicen (assembly GCA_013399875.1). Taxonomy (NCBI): domain Eukaryota; kingdom Metazoa; phylum Chordata; class Aves; order Passeriformes; family Artamidae; genus Gymnorhina; species Gymnorhina tibicen. The sequence goes on along the minus strand of VXAZ01001058.1, from coordinate 2,920,502 downwards.
AGGTCGGACCTGTAAATCCCAGGCTCAGAGTCTGAAAGACACAAGTTTGGATCAGAATCCATTAGACCCGGATTTAAAGGACCAGGGTCCTCTCTCTTGCAACAGAAGACTCACATAAAGGCACAAAATATACAAACCCTACAACACAGATCTAATGTTTTTCTTCCAATCCTTTAGTACTTAAAATCACAACTGTAGACATGACAAAACATTCAGAACCAGACAGATTTCTTGGCTGTCAGTATTGTCTTAAATGCCTCAGCTCACAGGAGCAAGCCACATTCTGCACAAACAAGCTTAATTTTTTAAGACGTCCGTGATCACGCCTTGGGCTTTAGCTGACCACAGTACAGATGCAAGTGGGAACCAGAAACAGGCTTGGGATGCATTTGGGTACTAGAACAGCCACAAAGAATTTAATTTTTAATATAACACACTCAAACCTACGTGTACATACACACAGCACAATATTTATAATAACAGAAACAAACAAGCAGGAGTGGTCAGATTGCTTGAGCAAAGCAGAAGTATTGTCTTCTCTTCCTAAATGCTCTTGTTTTCACACTAACATCTTCCATCTGTTTGGGATCTGACCTCAGCAGCCCGGCCGGACGCGTTCATCCTCTTGTCCATGATGTTCCCATATAAGGTGATCTCTCTTCACCCAGGGAGCAGGATTCTCATTTGCTCAGGTTTCGTCCCACTCGGATTTGCTGCTCTCTCTGGTCGAGCTCTCTCACAGCTTTGCTCGGCAGCATCTGCACAGCAGTGGCTGTAAAGGGAGGAGAAAGTCACGACAAAGCAGTGAAGCCTGCAGATCCAGAGAGCTCTGGATTGTTTAATTCCATTCTCTTTCTTCCACAAGTTACCTCTGCAGGATGTCTTTGCAATAAGCAGCTCCCACAAGACTTTCCCAAGCTAAATAAAAGACAAATTTTGTCCAGAGAACTGGATGGAACTGTAGGGCTGAACTATTATAACAACTCTCACGTCAAACTTTCCTTCCGAATCTGTATCACTCTCCATGCAAACTAATTTGGGAATGCGGAAAATGTCCCCAGAATTACACAACAAATATACTGGAACACTGGCCCTCAGTCCTCTAAGACTTGACTCAGGTACCACATCACCCTAAGATAACTTAAGACAAGTTAAGCAGAAACAAAGCTCAGCTGCTTCCTGTAATATTTACCCAAGGCTGCACTAGAGCTTATAATCTCTTTCATGCCTATGAAGAGTCTCTTGTGATAAAGAGGTCAAGGCACTGAGCTAAGCCTTGATTGTTTTCTTCAGGCAGTAATTTTGAGTATTCAGACAGCACTGCAGACTGTAAATACCAGGCAGCAGGGGGGCAGCATGGGGCTGCATGTATGAAAAGCACAAAACTGATGGAAGAAAGGATCATGATAACATAAAACTTTGAGGATGACACAGGATCGCTCACACTTTCCCCAGGTTGGAAAGTCCCACAAAACTGGGCTCCAGTGTACGATTTTGCTCCTGCCTCCCATCACTTGAGCTTTCAAACACGTCAGCAAGTTCAGCCAGTCCAGTTGTAACAATATCTGGTCATGGAGGTCTCCTTTCCCAGAGTCAGAACTATCAGACTTCATGGGTTTCCATCTCACCATCTCTTTTTATTCTTATCTTGGCATTTTCTCAAGTTTTCATTCTTCCTCCTCTTTATCTCTAATGTTACAGAGACATGACAAGAGGTGAACAGTCCTTTCCTTCTCGGAAGGTGTGGGGACTGGAATAGTCTCATGTAAAGGAAAATCTCAGAACAGCAGCCTTGCACTGTACCCAGCACAGATCCCTCTCCACCCTCACCACAACTGCCCCCCCCTCAGCACTGAGGAAGAAAGGATGTGTATCAGTATTTAGAGAAACAGTCTTTCCCTAAGATTAAGTGATGGGGAACTCACAGGCACCTCCATCAGAAATACCACTCTCATCTGCTCTCTCTGTTCTACACGCTCAAAATACTCATCAGAAAAAACTGTAACTGATAGCAGGAAAGCATGACAAGGGAAAGCAGATCTCTTCTGGGAACTTGTAGGTAAATATGATTCCTAAAGGTCAGTATATGGACTGAAAGCACAAAGGAAACATGATCTGGTTTTAAAGTTCAAATCCAGCAGTCAGGAGACTTGGATTATGTTCCTGGCTCTACCACAGCTTTGATGCCCAAGCACAAGGCACCCGTCCATGCCCTTTGTCACTTCATTTAACCGGTTAAAAGCTTGGACACCAATCAGTGTCACTTCTCAGCCTTCCCATGAAGACCAATAAATTTTATGAAATTATTTTATGAAGCGGTTTCTGTTTCTCAGAAGGAAAAGAGGAGCTAATCTAAGATAGTCGCAGTGCTTAGAATTGCAAAGTATTACATTTATGGTTGCTACTTACTGAGTCAAATTCTGCAGTGATTTACAACCTGTGCATTTCAATTGGCACCAATTTAACATGACTCACTGCATATTTTAATCCATCATCTGGGGACTCACATGGGATTCTAAGACTATCCAAGAACCTAATTGAAATAGCAGAGAGGCTCCAAAATCCAACTATTTCAGGCCTAAGCCTGGCTTTTGAAGGATCTGCGAGAACAAACTTGCAGACTGAGAGATTTCATAAGCAAGTTTGACTTTAATTTACAGTCTGGTTCGGATTGTTTGGTGTTTTTGAAGCTGCTGTCCTTGTTTCAGATTTATGCACTACATATTTATTGCTACTTTGAGGCACGCTGACAACTGATGCTCAGCCTCGAGGACATAAATTTGCCATTTGCCCCAGATGAAGCCTGGGCCCAGGACTGGCTGTTCCTGTTCCGCACGGATCCTCTGTGCACCTTCCCATTTCAAAGGAATTAAGTAACCATTCACCTGACACGTACATCAGCCACACTTGACATCCCTTTGTGCTGTCAAAGGCTGCCAGAAATCTTAATTGGGTAACTGCAGCAATCTGTTTGTACATCTCCTACACATGCGACAACAACCTCCCTCAGAAGGAGCCGCAGAGCCAAGTTTATCCTCCAGAGGCTGAATCTCGGACCTATTTCTGCCGCTCCTCGCACTTGTGCTGTGAAGGAGCCCCACGAGAGACTCGCCCTGTGCCGTGTCCGCCCCAGCAGCCCGTCAGCGGCCTCAGCCGCAATTCCCGGGCTATTCGCGGCGGGAAGGGGACGGGACGGGGCTGCGTTTTCCAGCGGCCCGCCAGGCGCAGCGGGAAGGACTGCCCGGGGTATGATGTGGGGACAGGCTGAGGGCTCCCGGTGCGGCGGGCTTCCGCGCTGTCGCAGCCGGTTGTGAGGGCAGAGATCCGCGATCCGCCGGAAGAGCCCGGTCCCGGTCCCTCACAGTTCTGTCGCGCCCCTCACGACCAGGCCACGCCCCCTCGTGCTTCGACCCCGCCCCGTCACCAACAACCACGCCCACTCCACGCCAGACCACGCCCCCTCACCGTCCGGCCCCGGCCCGTTTCGCGCCGCTCGGCGGTAACGCCGGAAGTGACGCCACGGCCGTGTCCAGGCAACCGTCCCCGCGGTAGCGGCGCGCGGGANGAGGGGGCGGCCGGACCCGGTCACCGCCCCCCCGGCATCTGCTCTGTCTTCTCTGCAGAGGTTTTCCCGGGACACAGTTATGGGTGACCAAATCCAGTTCATTGTTGAGAAGCTCAATCAGGAGCCCTTCAGGAAGAACTACAATTTGATCTCGTTTGACTCCCTGGAGTCGCTGCAGCTGCTGCAGCTGCTCAGTGATGTTCTGGGGGAGATTGACCCGAAGGTAAGGAGGGCACTCAGAGGTGCTCAGACCTCCTGAGTTGGCTTGACATTGGAATTTGCTTTTATTTAGGTCTGGCTCAGTATAATCCTGCGGCGTGTTTGTTTCACCAAAACAGCTTGTATGAATCTTCCAGGAAATAAATGTGCCTGGCAAGAATCCTTCCTGCCTATACTTCTGAGTGCTCTTGGCAAACCAGCAAATGTTTCTTGGGACAGGGAGGCAGCATCCCTGTCCCCCAGAGGCTGATGACTCTATTTTTTCCTGTGAAATTAAGTATACAGATCTTGGTTCATACTGACAATTTTGTTGAGTCAAAGTCAGGCTGTGTCTTGCACACGCCCAGGGCGGGAGCTGAGCAAGAACCGAACCTCACGACTGTGCTGTTGCAATGGAAATTAAATCTCTCTCCTGGGAGGCTGCCAAAAGTGTGTGTGAGATCAGAAGGGACCATTCATACACCTGGGGTGTGGATACCTGTGCCTTGGAGTGCCAGGATATCTGGCTTCCCGGGTGGATGTGGTCAGTGCGACTGCACAGATGAGATCCCCTGAGCAGGGAGAAGGTACTCCTAGAGTAAATTGACCTGAATACTCATGTTGCAGGAGAATCCATTAGAAGAGAATTGAAGTTTGGTGATTTAAGGGATGTTCTGTATGGAGCATCTCACTATCATCTGGTAAATTAATAAAGTCAATTCTCTTAGTGTTGCCAGTTAATTAACATCACTTGGACAAACAAGTTTATAAAAATAATAATAACATAATTGATTATAGTAAATAATAAAGCGTTATCCTAATAATTAGTAATTATATATTAAATTGATTGTTTTATAGTAGTTACAATAATTTTTACTATATTAATAATAACTAATAACGAGCAATTACTTATTTAATTTTAAAAACCGCTTAGCATGCTGTCGACATTAGAGAGGAGCTGCCGGAACAAACAGCTAAAAGGATGCTGAATCTCCTTGGAATCCTCAAATACAAACCTCCAGGGGCCGTGTCGGACCTGTGAGTACCTTTTTGCCTACAAATCAGGTTAAAGCGCCTCTTTCAGGTTACACGGGAGCGAGCTTTAGTTCGGGCCAGCTCCGCTGTCCCCGCGGCTGCTGGGGTGGGGTCCCAGGTGTGGCTGCAGGTGGGCGCTGCCCGCACCTGCGCAGGTGCAGCGGCGGCTCCGGCCGGCAGAGGGCGCCGCCCGCCCGGTCCCGGCTCCGGTCCCGTCTCACCTGCGCCAGGTGATCCCAAATCCCGCGCCCCGCCGGCATCCCCCAAGGCTGTCACAGGAAACGAGGAGTTGTCGCTGCTGGCTTTATCCTTTTAGTGTGTTACGGGGGGGTTTTTATCCGACTCAAGGTAGAAGAGTTGGGAGCCTAAATTGCAGACTTCCAGCTCAGAATGGTTTGGGTTGGAAGGGACCTTAAAGATCATCTGTTCCAACCCGCTGCCATAGGCAGGGACACCTTTCACTAGACCAGGATGCTCAGAGCTCCATCCAACCTGGCCTTGAACACTTCCAGGGATGGGGCAGCCACAGCTTCTCTGGGCACCCTGTGCCAGGGCCTCACCACCCTCACAGGGAAGAATTCCTTCCTAATATCTAATCCAACCCTGCCCTCTGTCACTGTGAGGCCATTCCCCCTTGTCCTGGCACTCAAGGCCCTGGTAAAAAGTTCCTCTCCATCTCTATTTTGTGCTCCCTTCAGGTTCTGGAATGTGCAGATCCTTCAGCCTTCTCTTTTCCAGGCTGATCAAACCCAATTCTCAGCCTCATCAAGAGCATTTTCTCTTTAAACAGCATTACAAGAATCATTAGGCAAGTGGAGAATGAATGTCAAAACATTGCAGATTTTTTGTTCCAAGCCAGCATTCTTCTGTTTGAGATTTATTGGCATTTTCTCTTGGTTGGTTCCATACAGGAGTGTTTTTCGCCAAGGGCTGGTTACTGGAAGCAAACCTGTAATTCATCCTGTCTTACATTGGCTTCTTCAGAGGACCAGTGAACTCAAGAAAAGAGCTTACCTGGCACGTTTCTTAGTGAAATTGGAAGTGCCAGCAGAGTTCCTACAGGATGATACTGTGGCTGACTTCAACAAACAGGTACCATTTCTCATGAATGCCAACATTTTATGTTAATTAAAGTGCCAGTGGGAGGAGAGATAAATGTATCAGGGAGTTAATGCTGGATACGTGTTCAAGTGAGTTATGTTAAGAGCTTGTTGGAATCAAGGATAAGCAAAGATTCATAATAAAAAGTACTTTTCTTCCAATAACCCTGAAATTATGTATTAATAAGTAGCATTGAATTAAAAGGCCTTAAGCCCATTAAGTACTGGGTGCCAAATAATGTTCAGAGCTGTGTTGGCTTAGACAGACTTACACTTCTTAGTTTTTGAACAGATTTGGTGTTTTTCTCTATGAAATATGACCTGGATATTTTTAACTTTATACATTACCACTTCAAACAAGTCCAGAAAATGTTACGACCAAAAGTTGATGTCTCTTGGTTGTCCATTGATTGCATTTGGTAGTCATGATAGTCAGTTGATGGTATTTGATGCCTAATATTTGTATTAGCCTTATTCCACTTTTGCTTTAACCATGTATTTTTTTGTGAACAAGGAAAAGACTTCTTTTTTTCCGTGCTGACATTCCTACTTATTATGTTCCCACTTCTTTTGTGAGCATTAAATGTTGATTTTAGATAGTCAGACTGGGTGGGTTTGAAATGTAAAACTTGAAGCGAACCTAAGTTTTGGGTTTATTATCTGAGGTACATATTTACTTAATTTTTTTCCAGTTTTCTGTGCCTTTTGTTCTGTAAAACCACACTGGTTTTGAGTGTTTGTAAGAGGTAACTTGATCTATTAACTGTGCACCAGCAAAGCTGAACAGTCTGACTGAGGCTTGACTAAGCCTTTTATTTTTTTGCTACCTCTAACAGTATTGGATTTATACCTTGAAATAACTCAGCAGAAGTAGCAGAGAGAGAAAGGAATGCAGATTGTATGTTTTGTTCAGTATGTCACAATCTTAATGTGTATAAATATCCACCTCCATAATTTACATTATATAAGATGTGTTCCTTTTTGGGATCACAGTAATAGAACCATCTTATTAAACTAATACCCTGCTGATTAATTCAAAACAGAAGCTGGGGTAATAGAATGCCTTACTGCAATATAACATGACAGTGCAAATATTTAGATACTAATCAATTAAACAATTAGCCTAAATTATTTAGATACAGTCTTGCAATGGTGTCTTTTAAGGGAAATTTCAAAAATGAGAGTTTGGACACCTTATAACATGGTCAAGTTTTATGGGTGTGTAGAATTAAGCTTGAATGGACTTTTGTAAATTACTTATAGAAGATACTCAGCAACCTGCCACCTTCCCAGCTGTGTTGTGATTTAGACACTGGGTTGCCTGCAATATATAATTTAAGAAATAAGCAACTTCAGGCATTAGTCTAGTTGTTCAGGCCTCAGTGAGTTGCTCCCAGGTGCCAGATATGTCTCTTTCCATTTGGGAACCTGCGTGGTTTTTTGGTCATTCGTGTATGTACCTTATTTCAGGTGCATGTGGGGCACCCACAGTGAAAAGTCAGAACCTTTTTTTTGTTATGACCCATCAAACTGTGCTCTGCCCTTGTTTGAATCCTGCCATTGGCCTTGAAATTTCACATTCCAATGAGGAAAAGACTTACGAAAACTCCTCTTTTGACGGAGGTGGAGACACACAAAGGAAAACTCTTGGACACCAGCAGTGGGAATGCAGTTGCTCAGAGACCACCTGCTCTTTCATTTTTGTTAAAGGACTTCCAGAGTGCATAAGGGGTATCGTGCAAGCCAGTTGGGTTTTACTCCTGCATTTTGTAACTCGTTTCTCCTTGTCCAGCCTGTGCATTCCTTGTCACACCTTTATTTGCCACTTAATCCAGCTTTTTTGATTTTATCTTCTTCTCCTTAGCCATTTTACTGCTATTTTTTTGAATTCCTTCCAGTTTGTCAGTGTGTGCTTGATACTGAAACAACCAGAACTGAGCAGAGCGCTCTGGATGCTGCTTCCCCAGGGTTTTATAGAATGGAATTGCTGCTTCACTGCTCAGGGCTCTGATGCCTTTGTTTGAACTCGCCTTTGCTGTTGCCATTTGGTATTCACCTTTCATATCAACTGCTCTTTCCAGGAAGTAAAAAATGACTTGATACTCTCCTTTTAGATTTTCCCATCTCATTGAAGGGCTGTTTCTGTGGAGATTATCTTCCCTTATACCTCAGCTTGCGTTTCTCGGAGTTGAATCTAAATTTATTTCCTCTCCATATTTCTAAACTCTTGCTGTCCCCTGTTATTTCTCTACCCACACAGACTTTCACACTGCCTCTCAGTTTAAGATTCCTGGTGGGCAAAGTACTGGTGTGGAAGTAGCACACTGTCTCCTTGTCTCTGAGTGCTGAGCTGCATCTATCAATCTCTGGGATGTTCTGAGGGTTATGCAATGTGTCACAGCCATTTCTCACGTGTTAACTCAGCTGTGCTCTTGGGCCACTCTGGAAACTCAAGCCCCGTTGCTTCCATCAAGAGTGTTGTTAGAGCAAACTCTTCCTTTTGGGGCTGATAAATTTGTATATGTGGTATACACAGATGTATAGTAAGAGATAGTCATTTGTTAATTTGTCCCTCTCGGGTGACGTCTTATCTTCCTGTTTTGCAAATACACTGTGTATTACAAGAGATGAAAATACTGAGGAAATTGTGAAGTTCTGATTGTCCCTTCAAATGGAAGATAATGCACTGTGATTTTTTTACTTCTGCTTTATAAGGTGACAGGCTTTTGCAACGAAAAAATGCCTTTTTCTCTTATTCTCACCATATTTCTATGTCTACATTTACTGTCTTAGTAGTAAAACAGTGTTGTTGATCTGAAAATCCTTAGACACAGAGCTCATTCTGCGTGATTTCCATTTCATTTTGCAGTATGAAGAACTCATGGAAGCATTTAAAAACCTACATAAGGAGCACGAGCAGCTCAAAATATCTGGTTTATCTACCGCAGAAATAAGAAGGGTAAAAAAACTCCACAGTTTTTCATGTAGTTGGTTTTTTTGAATGTCAGTTCCATGTTTGTTGGCTTTGTGGACAGTGTGGAAGCCGTAGAGGCCGGAGCTGTGGGCACTGCAGCTGCCTCTTGAAGCTGCTCTCTGTTGGCAAACAGAAAGTCCTCGCTCGCGTTTCGAGCGGAGCGTTCTGAAGCAGATTGGGGAACGAGGCTGCCAAGACTCTGTGCAGCATGATTTCCAAATATTAGAACTCCATTTCCTCTGGATGCAAACTGATACAAAGCCTTTTGCTTTTCTGATAGCGGCTAATAATTCCCGAAGGTGTTGAATGAATTAAGAGCTTAAGTCAACAGAAATGATGAACCCACGTGGCTCAAGTGTTAAGTAGAGATATTTGCTCTGTTTCAGCAAAATAATTAAGCTTGTGTACAGCTTTCCAGTGAACACGCAGACAAGCCAAGCAAATGTTGAGTTAAGGTCTACATTTGGAGAATTCGTTTTCCTTTCTCTCGTAACTATCAATCTGTGGAGCCCTGCTGTTGTAAAATAGGACTAAAGGAGAATAATAATCAGATACATGTTTCAGCACTAGAAAGTGTTTCTTTTAAGACAGTTTTAATACAAAAAGTGGCAGCAGACATCGCTCATAAGCAACTTCATGCAAATTGGTCTGCCAGGAAGTGGGTAATGCTGGTGACATTAAGAACATATGTCAGACTGCATCAGATGTTGAATTCATGCTGATTTTTCCTTGGTGGTTTCTGTTTGTTTGTTTTTATTTTAGAAAAATCCACCTGCTTTTATTTTAAATGTTCACATTAATACTCAAGGATTCAGATGAAGAATGTTAGCATAAAGAGAGTGGGAACTGTGGGGGAAGTAAGAGAGAAGAGAGATTGGAATCCTGGATGTTTGATCATAGATCAATAAAATTATAACCGCCTCCGTGTATTCAGGGAAGAATTCTGATTTTCATATTAATTTGAAGAGAATTTAGTCCAATCCAATATACATGGGGAATAAATTAGTATTTCTTTATCTGTTTTTTCTGCTTTTTAGGACATCAGTGCAATGGAAGAGGAGAAAGATCAACTGGCCAAAAGAGTAGAGCGTCTGAAGAAGAGGGTAATAAGAGAAGTAACGCTCCTACATTTCAGTGTCATAATCCTTGGCCTGCAACTCCGATTTTGGAATGCAAACAAGGATTAAGATAAACACACTGTATGTCTAGGAAGGAATCAAGTAACTAATTGACCTACAGGGAATCTCCCCAGGCGTTGATCCAGAGCTTTTAAGAATCTCGAGTCCAGTACTTTGCTATCATTTCTGAGTAGTAACGTGTATGGAAGGGAAGTGCTAAGTGGGCTTGTGAGACATATGATCTCTTTAATGTATTTCTCAACTATCTGACAGCAACATGCACTATTTATCCGCTTGCTGTAGGTGGAGACAGTACAAAATCATCAACGGATGCTTGAAATAGCAAGACAGCTTCGCTTAGAGAAGGAGAGGGAAGAACTTCTGGCTCAACAGAAACAAGAACAAAAAAGTCAGGTACTGGCATAACAACATACCTATTAAAATAAAGAATTGTTGACGTTTGTTTGGGAATCGTGCATTTTAAAAATGTATCAGGAACGACAGGAGAGAGTTTCTCCCAATCCCAGAAAATTAAATCCCATTTAAAAGATCTATGTACATTTTAAAGGAAGCGGCTTGACCCTGCAAGTTTTGAACACCACAGTGAAGGTACTTGGCTGCCTCAGCTCCCACTGACATCATCCTTTAGCATTCCCAGGAAACGTTCCATGACTTACTGCTGGAGCCCCCGAAGGGAACTCTTCATATTTCTGGTAGTGAGCAAATGTTTCCTTGGTTTGATTTCTATCTCTGTGATCTGCACAAAGATTTCAGGGGTTGAGCAACACAGCAAGTACCTCATCTTTTTCCTGGGTGGGGGCAATATGTATTCAGGAGCAGCCTTGGGATTTAAGCCCCTAAACTTGGGAAAAATGATGTCCTGAGAAGCCCTGGGAGCAGTTGACATCCGAGTGTAAGGGTGGGTTTTATTCCTGATGTGTTTAAAATCCAGTGCCATTTTGTTACACCATCTCACCAAATTCTGTAGCCTGAACTTCAACACTGTTAAAATGGGAAAAGCCCTCAGATCTCTCATACTGCAGCCTGTGTCTGGGTGTGGGATCAATGGGAGTCAGTGGCCTCTCAAGCTGTTGGGTCCTTGCTTGAGCCTGAGTGAGATCATGACTCAAATGAATGTGATGTCCAGCTAATTCCAGTTCTTACTGCACATCTCTCTAAGCCACAGAAATGCAAATCAGCTGGGTCTTGTTTGGCAGGAAGCTTTCCAGACTGCTCTCGGGATGGACGGTGGATTGCTGTGACAACTCAGCTGCATTGCAGGATAAGGAGAGATACCTGCTGCAATCCTGATTCCTGCTGCCTTTTGTTGTTGTTGTAATGTTCGAGCCACTCATATTTTTGGTTGAAAATTGTTGGATGAATTTCTGCCATCAGAGAAAATATCACTTGGGAGAACAAGAACACTCTTCTCAATTAACAGGAGGGAATATCAAGTAAACCCAGGCCAAGTGTTGAAAATTTGGTCTGGCACGTTCCCTCATGAAACAGAAAATCGCCAGACGTTAGAGCTGCCATGTTTTGTGTTTGGGGTTCTTTGGGGCTCTGTTGGTTTAGCTGTTTGTGCATGGATGTCCAAGGAATGAGCTTGTGTGTGTCCAATTGTCTCTCCAAAGTTGTTCCACGTGGAGCAGAGGCTGCAGAGAGCCCAGGTCCAGCTGAAGGAGATGCAGCACGTGGTGGCAGATTCAAAACCAGAAAGTAAGTAGGGCTTTTCCTGTTGCATCCTAGGTTAGTGTGGTGCAAAACATGCCATAGAATGGTGTATAAATTACTTCCAAAATGATAGAATTGGACTACTTCTCAATTTAAATCTAGTAAACCAAGTCATTGTCCTACCCTTTCAAGAACATTTACTATTTCAGTTGCATCACACAACTGCTTTGGCAGCTCTTCTGAGTTAAAGGATTTTTTTCAGTCACCACCTCGTAGCATTGTTATTACTTTGTAATTTTACTTTGATTTTTTTTAATGACTTTCATCTGCCACTGAACCACAAGTGAAACTAAAGGAGTATCTGAACCATCTTCTGTACTCACAGGGACTTGCAGTGGATTCTGTAACTGTTCCTTTTTTGCAGTAGCTATCAGAGAGTTTATACAGCAAAGCTGTGTCAACATTTCTATTTCAGTTCCTGGGTTTTTTTAAGGCCAGTGGAAACTCGATGGGTTCAGTTCACAGAAGCAAAGGTAACATAATAAAAAGCCAGTAAATATGTCATTTAATCATTGAGATGACAATAAAGTTAACATATTTAATTTCCTTATCTCGAGTCCTGCTTGCAGGGGAAAAAACCAAAAAGTATTTAGATGTTCCCAATCAAAGCTTGGAGTCATTACTTAAGAAAACTTGTGTTGAAATTTTGCCCAAACAAAGACCTCAGGACTCAGCTTTGTAATTGCTTTCCCCAGTTACAAAGGCACTGCCTCTAGCAGCAATTACAGAATGCCAACTGTGGGGTTTTTTTAATAATTGAAATTAGGTGACCACAGTGCACTGAATAGGTTCCATTTATTTTAAAAGCTTTGTTGGTCTACAAGGCAGCACAATTTATTTCATTTTGAAAATTCCCTTTGGCTGCAGTTTGTACCTCAGCTGCCTCCTGGTATCAGTGTAGCCTTGTCTGCTGACAGTGCAACAGCTGGATTTTCCCTGGAAGTCAGATCCTTCCCTTTAAAAGAAACTTCCTGCATTTTTAATACTTCAGGTGTTTTTCCTTCCTAAATAAGATAAAATGTTCGAAGTTGCTGCTAATGAGCAGAAGCTTTGTTGTTTGTCTTATGGATTTGATTACTTCACTTTATAATTAATTTTACATTTAAAGAAACGTAAAGGAACTCTGCAAGGAGTGCAACTAGCACATATTCATGATATCATTAGCATGCAATTAGCATCAGCCTGCTTGAGCTGTGCCAGGAGAATACGCCTTGTGGTTGGTAGGATTTTAACTCTTAGAACCATTAATATTTAGAAAACTTTGTATTGTATCTCTAATTGTTACGAGCTGCTACAAAACAGCTGAAAGGGATGATGCTGGTTCACAGAACGCTCCTTCCCTGTTTATTAACTTCAGTCTTTCCCTGTTTAATAACTCCAGTAGTACTCAGGATATTGTTCAACTAGGGAGAGATTTGCTGCTGGTAGCACTAAGTAACATAAATTTTCATATTCTGGAGGGTTTTTTGTGGTCTTTGTTGTATTGAATATGAACAGTATTTTTACTAACCCTGGCCTCTGGTCTGAATAACCACAACCCAGCTCACACTCACTCTGCAAGATTGACATCATTTTGCTTTGAGTATTTCTGCTGCACAAACAGAAATTGATACCATGAAGAAACAAACCAAATCACTGAATTCTTGATCTCTGTCCATTTTACAGGACATTACTGGTTACTTTATTGGCAGAAATATGAAGATGTGAATGAGTAGCTTGAAAAATACTGATTAAAAGAATGTGTTAAAATTATTGTTGATGAACAGTAACGTGTAATTTATGAACTTCATGAAGTTAATATGTATTAAAGATTTAGAACACTGAGAACTTCAAAGATACTTGTCAAAGAAGAATTGCTTTGTACAGATGCCTATTGTATTTCATTCTTGATGAAAACCAGAAATGTAGGAACCTATTACTTAAATATTCCATTTGGTATAAAGAATTCATATTTTTCTCTTCCACACAATGACCTTTTCCTAAAATTCCAAGTTTAAATTATTTCCTCCAGCACTGCAGACCACATTACAATTAAAGTTACTGAAGTATTTGGTGAAGGAGACTGTCTTGGGTGGAACTTTATTTCATCTTGAAATGATTTTATTTATTATAAACTCACTGTCCATTGATGCAGGGTCCTGGTAAAGCACTTTTAAGATAATTTGATATCTGTGATGAGAAGACAAGTCTGGTTGGTGAGATTGATAGTTTTGCTATAGTTGACTTTTTTAAGGTCATTAACTCTTCTGAACAAACAAGGCAGCAAAAATTCAACGTGGTCTCTGTTAAAAGGGTTAAAAGGAGTTTAGTGGAAGTTTTAGAGGAATGGAATGGGTGTTTGGCTCTTTTTTGTTTGGTATTTACACCAGATTCCTGAAAGAAAATAGCAAATGATCACTGGTGAAATAAAAATAGGGAACTGACTGAATAATGAGGAGGCTGTTGATTTGAGGTGACCATAATCACTTAGGAAGCCAAGCCCATGCCAACAAGATATATTTTAGGGAATAGCCAAATTCCACGATATTCCTCCAGGAATAATGTGTATGCAATGTATTTATGGCATGTGGGGCTCTTTACTAAGAAGTGTCTGAGAAGAATTTGTGGGTCAGGTGTGGGAGTGGGAGCGCTGGAGCTCCCACTGTCATACATGGGGTGCCTTCCCTGCAGTTATTTCTGGGAGAAAATGCAAGAGGAGAATTTCTTTGCCTCCGGGTTTGCCTTTGGCACATCCAGCCCTGCAGCCCCGGGCCAATTCAACATTCAAGAAGAGCACTGAAAGGTCAGAGAGGTTTCAAAGAGCTCTAATAATAATTATAAACGTGGAAAGCAGAACCTAGAATCGCAAATTCAGGCAGCTTTTTGGTTTTTCAAGGATATATTGAAGGGATAATTGATCTGCCAGTGTTTGCACATCCCAGGTCTCTGCTGAAGAGAGGGAAAGTGGAAGTGGTGTTACTGGAAGCTGTGAAGGGAATGATTTCAGCCTTTCTGGCTGCAGAAAGGGAAGAGAAGGCTTTGATGCTGGAAGTCTGCTCTAGACTTGGTCGTGGCCTTCCCATGTGATACTAAACAAATTGTTGGCAGAGAGTCTATGAAATAAATGAGTGTCCCTCTCTCTTTTTCCCCCCCCCTTTAAAAACTGAATTCCTGTTGCAAATGGTTCTGGTCCAGGATGCCCAGATGGCAGCGTGTAAAGGGAAAAGAAGTGGGATTCTGAGCACAAGGTTAATCGGGTTTTAGCTCCATTAACAGAATTATGCAGAGAAAATTGCCTCTCTTCTACATGACTGAGCAAGCACGAATAAACTCTTTCTCCCATCCCTCTCTTTATAATAATAATAAAAAAATTTGAATGGAAAACATGAGGAGTTGCTCTGAATAGCTCTCTCCACATGTAAATACGTGGTTGGCAGAAGCTTGCTAAAATAACCTGAGGGCACAGAGCCAGATTTCTGTGCCGCTTACGTGTGTAGATTTTGTAACCACAAGTCAATGTTGAAACATTAAAAACAGAATTTATATGTGTAATGGAAAGATCTGAAGTATGCTGGCCTTTCTTCCCCTCTGGCCTGGGAATTTGCAAAAGAATGTTTTTCACTGAAAAAAACCCCCAAACCAGGAGGGCACCACTGCCCTGTGTTTTGGTTTCTAAGGTTCTGTTAAGCAGCAAAAGTAGCTCTTAGGTAGTTACTTCTCCATGTGTGGAGTTGTATAGGAGGAAAAATATATCCAGTGTATTCAGGAAAGAAATGACATTAGTCATGAGGGATGTTGACATCGTGTCTTTCCCCATCAAGATAGCAAGTTTTAACTCGTTTTGTTGCTCCATCAGGACTCAGAATGACACAGAACCACTCAGGGGGTAACAGAACTTGGTAGCCGCTCCGAGGTTATTTGAGAAATAAGTCAGGTTGTGATCAAGGTTATACCCTGTGAAGTCAAAAGGTCCCTGCTCTTTTCAAAGCTCTTGTGGTTCTTTGCTAAATTTCTTGTCATATCTACAACAAATCCTTTAGGCATGTACATTTTTATCAGAAAACTGGAGTAGCACAAGAAATGAAGTATAGCTTATATATGCAGGTTTCTTTGCTGCTAAAAAACTCAAGAAATTGATTTCATTAAAATACTAATATTTCGTATCAGAATAATTTGCTATCACATTGATTTCCACACCAAAGATCTTGGTTATAAATATCAGATTGGGAGTGGTGTTCCAGTCAGTTCTGAGGTGATAATTCAGCTCACAGGGTACGTGGGAAGCAGCTTTGCTGCGTTTGCAGAGGTGGGAGATTTCTAGTGAGACATTAAAATGTGGTCCCTCCTGCCCAGCTCTGTCGTGGGCTGAGGAAGGTTGGAATCGAGTTCTTCTGGAGGAAAGAAGCGGGAAATGCCTCCCAGTACGTCCCAGCGTGTTTCCCAGGGTGCAGCTGCAGTGCCAAGTGCACGATGGCTGTTCCACAGGCAGAGTAACTCCACTCTCCCACTCCAAAACCGGTCTGGGGGCTGTTTGTTTTGCTAAATGACCCCTCCACAAAGGGGAAGAGGCCCTGTGGTAGTGTTGCTTTCCATAAACACGGAAATTAACACTCTGGGAAAGAGGAATTCCCACTCATTTTTAGTTTCTGTTGACTCGACTTCATTGCCAGTGCTGCTTTCCCCAGGGCCTGTTTTCTTTCTCCCAGTTCTTGAGGTTTTCTCAAGAGCTGGTGGCTTATTTCCCTTCTGGCAGCTTTCCTGTCAGAGTGGGCTGGGAGCAGGGCTCAGGAGGATCTCTCAGGACACTGATTTAGAGGTAAATAGCGGCAGAAAAACGGGGGCCCCTTTTCCTGGGCTCTTTCACTTCATTCTGACCTTTCCCTTTGGCAGTCAGGCTTCTTAGCCTGAGAACCAAAAGCAGTTTCCATCTACATCCTTTCCCATCCCTGCTTCAGCAGCATCAGCTGTACTTTTGTATCTCTGTGCTCAACTTTTCTCTGCTTGTGCAGTAAATGGAAGAGATGGAGATTGTGAACTTCTTGTTTTCCTTGGCATTTCATCACAATTCCATCTTCTCCCTAATATGGAGAGAACCAAAATCCCAACCCTAGCAAGTTGTTTGAAAAGGAAAAAGAACCCTGGCTACTTACCTTTTAGTCACCTAGATCAAAAAAAATACTCTGAAATACCCATTCCCACTCTCATCTGATGTGCAGCTTCCAAATCTTGTAGTCCTTGGCACAGTTGTCTCTGAGGAATAATTGCACTGAACTGCCTGTTGTCAGTGGAGACTGTGCAGTGTAATTTAAATAGATGTTTCCTTTTATTCTGTTGCATTTTTCTATCTGTGAATTGTTCTTATCTGCGTGTACTTGGGTTTATTTATAAATGATCTGTTAAGGAGCCTGAATTACTCTGCCTAGAATGAGCCAAGTCCTCCTAAGCCTGGTAAGGTGTAGGTGCATCAAAACTAGACTTTGCTGGACACCAAATGGGGCTGCTTTTTTCCCTTGGATTGTCATTTTCTGCACTCTCAGTCTATAAGCTGTCCTGAGATTAAATGTTTGCTCTTTCAAGAAGAAATCTTCACAGGGAGGCAGTCTGTGTTCCAGCAACGTAAAGGACCCTTAAAGTAGGCATACATTAAACTTTGCCCATTTTAAGGCCTTTTTAGATGCCAGATGGAAAAAAGTTTTATTTTAAGCATGGCTCTCCAAGGATATAATAAATCTATCAACAAGCTAGGCCAAATTAAGATTTTTCTACAGATAAAGGTTCAATGGTTGTTTATATCAGTGCTGTGTTAAATTTTTTATCTGATTCAGCTGGAGTTTCATGTGAGATGGGATTTACTTGTTATTAATCAGAGGAATCTCTCAAGGAGCTGATAGTTACATGTTAGAGATAGAGGTGCATAATAAATCCTCTTATATTGTTTAACATCCAGATTAAAAATTTAAATCAAGTAACTCCCCCTTTCTTTGAGCACTGAAAAGAAGACTCAAATGTTGTGCTGTTGTTATTGTAATCAGCTGCTAAATACTTTTATGTGTTGGGGAAATCAAACTTAATTATCTGCTACATTGCTTTTATAGACACTCACTGATTTAATTTGTTTTTAAGGTTTAATGAAGAAACTAGAAGAGGAGATAAATTTCAATTCCTACCTGGTTACCGAAAAAATACCCAGAGAGATGGAAAGTAAAAAGACTTCAGTGTATTTCTTACAAAAGGTGGTTGCAGAGCCAGCCATGACTCAAGCTGATCTCACTGCCCTGGAAAGTGAGGTGAGGGACCAAGGTCACACTTCATTCGTGTTCTGTAGCATGGTCTGAGCTTCCTGGACTCTGCAATGTTCTTACCCCTACTTCATATTCCTGGAGAAAATGTTCCATTCCCAGAGGAACATCCCTTCAGTTGTAATAAAACCAAAGGTGTCTTAATCACCAAATGCAAACTCTGGTAAGGTTTTTTTTAAATACCCACAAAAGAGGCAGGAGCAAACCAACCTCGAACCAAACCCCAAACCCAAACAGATCCTTAGGTGCTATTGAGGAGATTGTGTTAATTTAGCACTAAAGAGCTGATTTTTCTTCTCTTCAGATTTCACTTGTTTGAAACTCTCCCTGCCATCGAGGGGTTTATACCAACACAGACAGAGCTTATGGAGGGAACAGCATTCCCTGAGGGAATCCTCACAAGATGATGCCTTAATCCATGTGCAATGGCTCAGAACTCCTCAGTGTTTGGAAGAGCCCTGCATTGTTTGGTTTAGTTTTTTAAGACCAAAGAAAATTTGGGCATCAAATACTTGATTAACCTTTCCAGGCTTTTTCATAAGTTAAAAGCAAATGGTCTTAGAAAAACCCTTATTTGTCAGATATATCCAGAACGTGCAGAGGGATTTGTTGCCACAGAAGTACATCTATATATTCACTCAATGAAGTTCTCATATTTGCATAATCCTTAATAAAAGATTAAATACAAAATATTATGTCCTAGAAGAATTTAGAGGAATGCAAATTATTAGTATTTCTGTTGATGATAATAGAATGAGGATTTACACCAATGTTAGAGGCAAGAAGAGTAGTCCTACCTCCTAAATGTCTTCTCTTACCAGCTGGTGTTCAGTACTCCTGGGATTTCCAACTCGGGCTTTGCCAAGAAATAGAGACAATGAGGAAACAGAGTATCCATCTTAAGGGATGACAGCATTAATAAATGGCAGATTAGGGCTGAAATAATAAACCAGCTCTGTGATTCAGCCTCTGCTTTCCTAGATTAGTTCCTCTAATCAAAACAATATTTGTGGCTGCAGTTATGTCTTTCAGGCGTGCTTGAAACCCTGTTTTGCACATTTCTTTTCCGAAGACTGTTGTTTGGTTTATGGCAATATTTTAAAAAGCTCTAAGTCTTTTCCTCTTTCTCCATGATGTAACCTTTGATTTGTTATATTTTGGAAGTATCTTCTTCTTGAAAGATGATAAAAACATGTCATACACTTGGCTGTTATCACAGCATGGCCTTAGGCAGCTTTTTATTTTGTTTTTTTTTAAGTCGGCCTTTTATTATCTCAGTGCCTTAAAAAGGAGCTGAACTGCACTAAGCATGTTCCCACCATGCATTTTACAATATAAAACCCAGGAATTTATTCACAGAAGGGAATTCTTACGCCATTTTCAAATTCAAGCCTGTTCTGCCACTAATAGCATAGAACTCACAGGAGAGTTGGGGTTTTTTCCCAGGTGTTGGAGTATTTTTAGTCCTGTTGAGCAGTTGATTTGCGATTCTCGGTTTTCCAAGCACGTGGATATTGCTCCCAGAACTGCCAGGGTGCTGATGCCCAGCACTGTCCCTGTGTTATGGTCTGACTCCACAGGATTGCAACACGTTTGCACTGCTGCCTTAGCAGCAGCAGAGAATTAAAGGAAGGTTGCTGTGGCTGTGTTTTCCATGGCTGGGGAGAGTCCCAGTGCGCTGGGAAAGCTGGAATCTGCAGTCTGGTGTGGCTGAGAGCTCCAGGTGCAGCAGCTCTGAAGCTTTGGCTGGAATGAAGCTCAGCAGTTTGGGAATAAAGGCAACCAAGTGCATCTTGTGGCAGGAGGAGGAAGGCACCACAGACCTGGAATATGGTCTGTGACTCTACAAAGTGTTGATGAAATCTTTATCACTTAATCTTTAATTGCTTCCCTTTGAACTTATGTTAAATGGTTGAATGAAAGGGAATTTTAGTTCATGTCATAAAATCACATTTTTCACTCAGTATTGGCAATATCAGTCTTTTTTCTACCAACTCACTGCATTTTCTCTCCACATGCACCAGTTTACTTCATTTTCAGGGCCAGCGTCATGGTTCTGCCTTATCATAAAGGCACAGAACTGGAAATCCAAAACCAGCCTCTTCCTGGCCAATACTTAATGACTCACGGAGCTTTTTGGGTCTGTTTCTCTGTTTCAAAAAAAGGAACTGGCTGGATTGTAAATCTGGGTTGCAAAGCATTTAATTCTTGGAGAAGACAAAGACACCAAGCTCTGTTTCCTTAGTTTTCCACTCTGTCTTGCAGATAAATGAAGTCAATGCACAAATGAATCAGCTTATTGAGAAAAGGATGATGAAGTATGAGCCAGCTGATAGTAAATTCTCCATGTATCGCCAGCAGGTAAGAAGGAACAAAATGTGTTTGAAGCAGAAGCAGGAGGGAAAATCAGTCACTGATTGGTTTACATGCTGATTTTTCCCTTTGATTTATCTAGCAGAAATCAGTAGAAATACATAATCATGGAGGACAGAAGGAAAATAAAGAGCTGTTGAACATATTGATGTTTAGGGCTGAGTCAAACAAACGTTGCTTTCAGTCGTGTCAGTGAATGTTTTGACTGCTGTCCTTGCATCACAGCAGTTCTGGAAGGAGCATTTCGCAGGAGCTATTTTGGTAAAGTTCCAGCTGTGGATGGATTCTTACAAGGCAGCATGAGGGCTGCGTGCTGCAGTTCTGTCCCCTCCTTGTGTCTGACCACATGCCATTTTTCTCCAGTGCCTCTCTTAAGAAGGAGTTCTTTGATTTCTCATCCTGAGGCTGTAAAATAATCTCGCTATAAAATCGGCTGTCTGGTCCAGGCTTAGTAAATCCCCGAGTTATAAAAAAGGATTTATGAACTCGGAGATGTTCGGAGCTGACGCAGGAACCTGAGCGATTCCTTTTCCAGGCAACCTGCACCCCTGCTAATTTTATGGACGGTTTTCAGCACGATGCTTACGGTGACGGGCTTGAAAAATAAAAAGGCTTGAGGAAAATGTATCAGTGGGAGGGAAAGAATGGGGGTAAGATGTGTACTGCAGTTCAGTTGCAACGTGAAACACCGTTTTATTTCGGAAGAGGTGCTCTTCCTGAAAGAAAATCCTGCTCTGGAATGTGCTGGGACCAAGGAGGGTCCACCCCAGGAGCTGAGGTTGCTGCTGGGAGCTGAGTCCGTCGTGCTCTTTGCTTTCTTCTGCCAGGACCTGGGTTGTGTTTCACAAAATAATCAGCTCTGTTGTCCCCCGGTTTGGCACCACAGACACCTCGTGCAGCAAAGAGCTGAGCTCCCACCCCAGCACAATTCTGTTGGAGATTTATTTAGGGAGAAAGCTGGTCCTCTCAGCTGAGTGTGAGAAAGCTGGTGTGTTTTGGCTTCATTTTTTTCTAAGTTTTCCCTTTCACTTGAAGAAACCAGCCATGCCTCAAATTCCTGCACCTGCATCTAAATGAATGTGCTGTGTTATTTTAGAGTATTTTTCAACAGGATACTTCGCCAAGAGAAAAATGCTCTTTTTTTTAATCCTTGAATGTATACTTATGTTCCCAAATCTGTGCTGGTCAAAACTCAGGTTCTATTAAATATTCAGTCTCGTATAAAATATTATTTTTTAAGTGCTTTATCTTCTAGACTCAGAAAAAAGAAAGAATAATCTGTAATCTACACTATTTCTGTATTTTATTGCTTTATTCATCATCTTCCAGCTATTTGCCAAGATTTAGTGGCTCGGTTCTGCTTTAGTGTAACATATTTCTGTAGGTTGGAGTAGGTTGGAGTTATAAAAATCTGTATTATGACATTTGTGAAATCTTGGATAACTTTCCAGTTAAGCCATGTTGGTGTACCTTACATATGCACCAAGAGGGACTAAACAGAAGAAATGGAGCAGCTAAAATGCCTGCCTTTTTCCTCAATGAAAAGGAAAAAATGAGGTGAAGAAATGTAAATCTAAAATGTAAAATACATCAGCTTGAATCTGGGCAAAAAGGCTGTGCTGGAAACCTCATCCAAACTGGAGAAAGCTGGGATGCTGCAGCCAACTTCACTGAGGTTGTGGTTTAACCTGCTGCATATAATTCATACATTTTACCTAAAAATCATTTTTCTCCTGATTAAACAAGGCAATTAGTATGTTAATGATCTTGCAGGCTTCTATAATTTCCCGGAAGAAGGAAGCCAAGGCAGAAGAGCTTCAGGCTGCCAAGGAAGAGATGTCCAGCCTGGAGAGGCAGGTGGAGCAGAAGAGCAGTCAGGCCCATGAGCTGGAAGGCTCCGAAGTCCTGACTGAGGATGAGGTAGGGACTTGTAGCTATTTTCAAATTATTAATTTCTGTTATTCACATTGTGCCTAATCCATTGCAAGGTATCCAAGGACTCCGTGTGGGGCTGTCTTAACATTCCAGCCTCTGGATCAAAGTGATGGCAAAATCATCACAGTGGTATGATGGTGAATAACTGACTATAAAGGCCAATATGGTTATAAATAATATCAAAAGTCTGTATGATTATAAAGCATAACACCAGTGATGATCAGAGATACAATTAGTCCTGTGGTATTTATTACCCACAGAAGTTTTTACTTAAAACCCAAGTTTCCCAGACCCTCGCGAAGTTCAGCTGCGACACAGACTTTGACTGGCACAGACAGTCTGGCCCAGGCACAGTGAGATTTGCAGCTGTACTTCTCAAAGCAGCTTTTTCTGCTTCAAAAGTTTGCCAAGAATTAGGGAGCTGCAGTTTAGTCCTGGTTTGTCAGCAAAATAAATTGACTTTTCTTCAGCCAATAATTTTTCCCAGTTGGGAAGAATCCTGCTAAGGGAACTTACAGGCAGAGTCACTGAACTAAAAAGAATTTTATCTGCATCATTCTCTGACTTAATATCATTCTCTCACATATTGTCTTTGTTTGCATTGCCATCCTTTAGCCGGAGGCACACACTCTTTGCTTGCTTGTTCTTTGTTTTTGTGCTTTTTTTTACATACTACTAAATAGAGGGAACGCCCTTTTTAGAAGGAACTCCCTTCCTAATCCCATAGGATGTGCCTGCTCCACAAAATCAGTTACTTTTAAAGGAGTCTGAAAGTGTGGATGACAAGTACAGGTGGGAGTAATGGCACGGAGACGTGGAAAATGAAGATGTTGCTTTCTCTTCCCGTCACACACTGTACCTTTTCCTTAGGTAGCAATAATAAGGAACCCACTGCATTAGATTTCTCTCCACTCCAAGGTTTTCAGCTCCACTGGGCATGTTGCTGGAGTCTTTGACAAGTTTTTAAGCAAAAATAAAAGCAGAAAGCTGACAATTTGTGTTTCATGACATGTGATGGAAAGAAGTGTTTAATTAATCAACAAGAATGTATTACCAAGACAGCAGCATATGTTTTACATTATCTGCACAGGCACTGTAAGGTAAGAAATAATTGTGCCTATTCTTCAGAGGGACAAGAAACTGATCCACAGAAATTTGAGGAGAACAGGGTAGGAAGGAAACCTCATAACCTTGTAAAAGGCTTAGTAATGAAAAGCTCAGGTGAATTGTCTGACAGAAGGAAGTGGCTCAAGACAGAAAAAGGACGAGACCTATTTTGGACATGACCTGCATTCCTTTTGTTCAAATACGTTCTGCTTTTGATTTTTAAAGTATTTTCAAGTTGCAGAGTGAAGGATAAATGACTGAGCAATTTGGAGAAAACCTCTGGCTTAAAATCAAAAATGTTTGTCTTTTCATAAGAAGCATTTCCTGGTTTGTAAAATACTTTCTGCAAGGAAATGTGTATTGGCAAGGAAGCCAATGTATAAATCCATGTCCTGTTCATGTTTATTACTTCCTTAGGTGAAGTGCAGTGGTACTCATGGACACCCATGTAAAGGGTGTTTCCTGTGCCTAAAAGCCAGGAAAGGATTTGAATTCTTGATGGTTTTTGGTCACTTCTGTTTCAAAGGTCATGGTTTCCTCATCTGGAAAGTGGAGACAGCGATATTTAATTCTTTGTAAATGTCTGCTGCCAAAACTGCTGCACAGGGCCTTTGTGCTGTAGATTCTGCATCTCCTCAAAGTCCATGGCAAATGCACAGAGCCAGTCCTGCCTCAGAGTGGGGGTGTGAGGAGCCAGGACTGAGAGATGAGACAGGATTGGCAGGGAAGAGGTGATGAAGCAAAAGTGGCGTGAGCAGGTTCTCCCTCCCCAGTGAAAGTCTCGGTTCCTCGCTCCCAGCCACCCTTCTGCTGTAGGTTTGTTTCTGCTGGGTTCTGCTTTAGGATTTGTATTTTCTGGTTCAGTGCTCTGCTGCTCCAGCTTTGAGCCAATAGCAAAGGAAATGTTGATTAATGTGGTGGTGAGTCAGTGCTGCAGTTCATGGGTTCGTGGGGACAGGAGGAGTTGTACGTTCAACCTTCACATCACATTCTGACAGCCAAGAGCTTCCTTACATTTTCCTCTTCCAGTCACACGTTTGACATTTAGTTCCTCCATTTTTAAAAAGGGAGAAAGAGGGGTTTTAAACAAATAGCTTTGCTGTCTTAAATTTAAATGGATTTTTTAATGCTATCAAAATGCTACAGTTCAATCAAGCATTGCTTTTCTCCTATACCCAGCATTTCTAATCTTTGCCTGATCTCACTTTGCTCTGTCCTCTTACATCCCCTGGCGCTCTCGAGACTTGGCAATAGGAGAATCAGCACCTTTCTAACTTGTGCTCCCAAAGCAGCATTTGGATCTCCAGCTGAGGTAGTCTTAGCCCTTCCTTCACCAAAAGGTCAAGCCTGGCTTAGGTTTTTAGGTGCCAGTGTTTTGTTTTCGTCCGTAGCCATGAAAAGCACTCCACTGGGTTTGAGAGCTTGTACACCTGTGTAGAACTCAGGAGAAGCAGCAGGGAATAACCAATTCATTTACATCAAACACAAAAAAGTAGGAATAAATTGTCTGCTTCGGGGATTATGAAATCTTTTTAAGTACTTCAAACAAAGTGCAGTGAGCGGGG
The DNA here is from genome assembly GCA_013399875.1 of Gymnorhina tibicen. Lineage (NCBI taxonomy): Eukaryota > Metazoa > Chordata > Aves > Passeriformes > Artamidae > Gymnorhina > Gymnorhina tibicen. The sequence continues at coordinate 2,895,520 of VXAZ01001058.1, read as the reverse complement.
GGCACAGTTGGCAGCTCCTCGCTGCAGCTGTCAGATCCTGAAAATTAGGGAATCACATGTTGACACTTGGAATGCTGGGTGGTTCAATTACAAGTGATCCTAGGTAAAGCTGGGATATTTTTAGCCCTTTACACAACCCATTGTACTTTGCAGAGTTCAGCACAGGGCCCCAAGAACGCTGAGTTTCCCAGCGATTCGGAGTCGTCTCAGAGCTGTGCTGAGCTGCAGGAGTGGGAATTAGCCTGGTTTTGAGAACATGGCATAGGAAGCCCTCTCGCTTTGTTCACAGGCCTGTGAGGTTTGCATGGGCATTTACTTAAGGAGTTTAATCTTTTTTCCATACAAATGCTCCTTCGTGCCTACCTGCCCCCAGGAAAACAAGACAAACGTTTCCATGTGCAAACAGGGAAAGCAGCCTCAGACCAAAAATCTTGTCATTTTTCCTCAAAACCTGTTGAATCACCTGACTCTACCAGATTTTTGCTGTGGGAAGTTCCCTGTCACCTGAACCAAACATGCAGAGATTCAGGGAAATCTCCCAGAGCTGAGCACTCCTTCAGCATCCCCTGCCATGGATAAATCCTGGATCTCACTGATCTGTGCATCTTCCCTGAGCACTGAAAATGGGCTTTCATTATAAATGTTTGGATTGATTCAAAGTATTAGTAATGGCTGCTTTAATACTTCTTGCCTGACCAGGAGTAGCATTCCTAGAAAATGCTAAGGAAGAGTTTTCCTGGCTGAGCTGTACTGTGAGCAGGCTGGAGGATACTTTCATTTTATTAGACTGCTCTTGTCTTTTAGAAGCTTGTCCTTCTATGTCTGAGTTATTAACTCTGTCCAACACTGGCTGTACTAGCTTAAATTTAGAGCCTCTGTCATGCTCAGGAACTTTTCCTAACTGAATTTTAATACTTTGGACAGTCTGTATCCCATTAATTAGTCTAGTTAGAAATTAAAACATCTGTTACTCAGTTCTTAATGAAAATAGATATAGTCAGCTAAGATTTTCTGCAATTATTGTGCTTATGCAAATAATTTTCTTAGCTAAACAGCTCATTTAAAACCTTGTTTAGTTACGTGTTCCATAAAGAGACACCTTTTCTTTTTACAATTAATACTTTCTGTAGTACTTTCATATGAAGAATATTTTGATTACAATAACACAATCAAATTGCTGCATTAATCCAGAAAATACTCTTTTAAAAGATTTGACTTCAAAGTGAGCGATTTATCTGGGATTTGTTCTTTTGAGAAAACAAGCTTATGCATTTTCTCCTGTAATGATTATCTTGGAATAAGAACCTTGTGAAAACTTCTGCTGGGGCAAATGTGAGGTTAAAGGAGACGAGGTGAGGAGCTTGTAGTAAAAGGCCAAGGCTGAGCATAGAGGAGCTGGGCTCTGGTCCCAGTTCTGACCACAGAGAGCACGTGGTCACCAGGCTGATGTCCTTTCCTCGAGGGGGATAACCTGCCAGGCTCTGGATGCCCCTGGAGAAGCCATTTCAACATCCCTGACTCTATTTCAATTTAGAACTGTTACAATAATTACTTCACTAAGTGTGGAGAGACTAAATCTGGTGATACCAACCTCTTCCAGAGTCTAATAAATGGAGAAGCATGAATTAGGTGCATTTCTAGATTCTTCCAATAAAAATGGAGCATAATCCAGGAAATCTGCCCAGGGATGGTGGATACCTGTGTGCTGCGGGACGTTATGTGAGAGATCCAAGTCCTGTTTTCATTTACTGTGTTCCATAATCTGCATTCCATGCTTGTTCTGTTACAGTCCCCATAAAAATAGCCAAGTGAAAAGGCAGAATCTTTGCTTGCTTTCCCTTGGATGGTTTTTGTGTCTCCAGGGGCTCTGACTCGGCTGACACGGGCTCCAGGCTGGTTTGCTTCAACTGCTCCCTCAGTGCCAGCACTTGGTTCTTGTCCAGTCATTTAATCTTTGAAGCTGAAATAACTGCTTGTGTTAAATTGCTTGAGAAAGAAAAGCTACTGGTGGACATGGCCTTGACTGGAACATCACTGCACGGGCAGATCCATGGGAATTCCACAGGATGAGCCTGCTGAGTTTGGACACAGGGAGCAGTTGCCTTGGTCTATGGGAAAATGCTGCTGCTCAGAAGTGGATTCCTTTGGTCACTTAACTTGAAAGTGATGTGGCCAAATAATGTTATTTCTCTGTGAACTATTCAAATTATTTAAAAGACCTTTCACCACAGTAAAATGCAGTGTTTTGTGGCATTGATTTCTCATGTACACATGAGGTGTATAAAGCCTCAGAAGAAATGCTCACACAGAAGAAAACATTGGTCTTTGATATTTTCTTTTAATTTTTGGAAACCTATGGAATGATTCTCAGCTTTTAGGCTGAAGAAACCTAATTTTGCTGTAAGATTGCTACAAGCTGCTGATTTAAGTAGAGTCAAATCTAAGAGCTTGGCCCTGGATCTAAAGGAGCCTTCAGTCAGTAAGATTTTGAGGGGCTAATCTGTGCTGTCTTTGGAGTAGATCAGGTCTTTTAAACATTTTGCCAAATTATTGATTGATTTTCTACACAGATGATCATTTTCCTACTGTTGTTTACAACTGTTTTACCTTGTTTGCTGCAATAAAAGCTGTGAGAAAGGTTAAGTTTGCTTTAAAAAGCCAGAGATTGTGCTGACTGACATCCACCTCCTAAAAGGAACAGATTTCAGTTGTCACTGTGAGCAACTTGTAGTTCATTTTGGATGAAATTTGTATTATATAGTCCTAAGTTAATCAACTAATAATAGAACAGTGGTGGAATTGGTTGGTTAATCCACAAGATCCTTTCACTTCCATTGTAAAATACATTATGCTTTGAATATTGAATATGCAAATACTCTGCCTCCCACTCGAGCTATTTTCAAGACCTTAAAAGTGAAGAGAATAATAGTTTGCTTTTCATCCTGGGATACACTGACAGAAGATCATTCAGATTTGATAGCTCTGTGTGGTCACATATTAAGTTTAATCCTTTACCTCATTCTTTCTTATATTCCACTGGTCAAATGAAATGTCCCAGGGATCAAGACAGATGACTGTGCTTGCCTTAGATTTTCCTCAGTTGAGAGAGACTGTATTTACACTTCTGTAATCACTTGGAAATCACAGAAAGCTTGTTATTGTCTAAGCAATTAAAGTAAAAGAAGGCTTTTGTATTAACTAAGAGGATGTGATTGAATTTGCTGTGAAAAGGAATGAATTTGGTACTACTGTATTCAATGTGCCAGTAACGTACCAGAGAGTGTGACAGGGCTCAGGTGACCTTGTGTATCCTTGTCCTGGCTAGTAGCAGGATGTAGGATGTTATCCCAAAGCCACACAGAGGCCAATCTGCATAGAGCACATTGAGTAATTTGTGGGTTTGTTCTTTCACCAAAAACGTTTATAGCTTTTGGCTTTAAAAATAGTTCTGGAGCGTAGCAAGAGAGAGGCAGCTTTGGCCTAGATATTGCACAGGATGGCAGATGAACAGGGTTGATTTCATTGTGGGCATTTTGCCCAGGACACTTTTTATAGAACATACAGTTACTCTGGGGGTTCTTAGCCTGTGGTCACACTGGGGGTTTGGATTTATTCTGTAGAAGGGAAAGAGGTAATTTCGCAAAAAGAAAAATTAATGTAAATTTCAAAATTTAAGCTCTTTTATGTTTGAATTTCAAACCTGTATCAGTGGGCGTGGGACTCGGTTTCCTCCTGGGGCTGCCTGGTCTGTGCTCCCTGCACACACTGAACCCCTCCTCATCCAGGAGCATTCTGAAGCCTGTTCTTACATCATTTACTCTCATGAATTTTATTTGCATTCCATCTCTGGATCAGAATGCATTTTTGAGCTGTGACTGGCATTTACCTCATAGCTCTCATGTAAAATCCAGGAATAAGAGCTGGGACTGCATGACGGATGGAAAACGTTAAAGCACAGAAAAATCTTACCTGTTTGTTTCAACCCCTGGTGCTTGTGTTACAAATTGAACACACACGGGTTCAGGTGTAAACTAGCTAAGGCTGTTGGACTGTAAGGCTTTTTATTATTTTACTCAGTCTTTAATAAAAATATAAATTCTCCATTGCTTTAGATTTTGAGTGAAATAAATATTGCATTCCTTTCTTTCTATGCAAGGACTCTGCTTTTATTTTCCTGGGTGTGAAAACTTAGCCAGCGATATCATCTAGGTCTGCAGGAGTCAAGGAAAGAGTACAACAAGTTTTAACTACTGAGAATATTTTTTTAAAAAATAAAATGTTTTCCCATGTCCTCTTCCCTTCCAATTTTGCTGCTGTCTGTTACCACGTTTTGGTCTGCAGAGCTGGGGCTGTGCAGCGCAGAGCTGGGGCTCTGTTACAAGTGCAAATTACTGTTGCATTAAGTTTTTATTATCCACGACTCCCATAACGTTTTGCAAGGAGTATTTACTTTTCCAGCTGTCAAATGGTGGTGAGCTGAAGGGAGTGATCTCAGGCCTGCAAATGAGTGAGCTGGGACAGAAAGCAGTGGAGCTGCTTGTCTTGATCTCGCTCAGTGAACAAATGCAGAGCTGAAAATAAATAGACCCTGGGAATCCTGAATTCCGGCCCTCTGTTCTAAACACGGCATCTTCAATGTGCAGGACAAAGAGGATAATTACATTTTATGCTGTGGTGAGGCCCTGCTTTGCTGTAAGTGAAGTGAGTTCCTGCTCTCTCTCCCCCAGTTCAAGCAGTACGTGAGCAAGCTCCGGAGCAAGAACACGTTTTACAAAAAGAAGCGACTGGAAATAGCAGAAATTACAGCGGAGTACGGGATCCTGCAGAGGACTGAGGAGCTCCTGAGGCAGCGCCACGAGGCCATTCAGCAGCAGTTGGTAACACGAGCTCGTGCTGCTCCCGCAGCCCTCCCTGCCCCGGGAACAGCCTTAGGATCCCGGGGATGCTGCTTGGATTATCCTAATGTGTATCACCCGCAGCTCCTGCTGCCCTTGCTGAAGGAGCCAGTAGGGTATAAAAGGTATTTTTGTCTGTTGACTCTGAGGCTGCTGTACTTTGTGTCCATCAGGACTGGACTGCAGCTTCTTTTTAGTCTGAGGGGCCTGACCCTGCTTTTTAAAGGCGATGATAAATCTGCAGAAACGCCGCTTAGGGCAAGGCTGGATGCTTAAATTACTTTTTGGTATCCACAGATGTAGCGAGGGCTTAGAGAATGACCAACAGCAAATAGGATCCAAGTCACTGCTGTAAAATATATAGGAATAGTATTTAAAGAAAGAGCAGGCAGGAAGGAAACATTCTAACCCCAGAATATTTAGAAGAAAATGCATTTAAATTTAAAACTGGATGAATCTTTCCTAAGCCAGAACAGCAGCAGAAGGATTTCTGCTCTGGGTAACTGTAAGCATCCCAAATGCAGGAACACTGTGTGGTATTTTCTTCCAGTCCCTGTACTCTTGTTACCAAAATACTTACAAAATAATTAGCTGCATCTTCTGATCAAGCAGACAGATTTTACACATTGAACTTCCTCAGAGCCTGACCTCCAGCCCACTTTACTCTGTGGAAATTCTGTTCACTTCATTGAGCATTGGATGACCAAATATTGTATTTACAGAGGGTTTTTATTGTCCTGCTGTTCAGGCATGAGATAAAATCTACTTTTCTGGCAGCTGGATTAATTATAATAAATTGATTAATAATAATCAATTGATTAATAAAATAAATTGATGACAGTACTTACCCTTTTCACTTCTTTACAATATTTGGCTCCAAGAAGGAATTTGCTGTTTCTTGGTTAATGGACTCACATCCAGCATTTATTGTTTGTGTCTGCAGCAAGCAATTGAGGAGAAGAAAGGAATCTCTGGATACAGCTACACCCAGGAGGAGCTGGAACGAGTCTCTGCAGTGAAGAGTGAAATGGATGAAATGAAAGGCCAGACATTAGATAACATGTCTGAAATGGTGATTTTTGTCTCAAACTATTATATTTCCTCAGTCTGAGTATCTGGTTCCTCAGCATATAAAACCCAGTCTAATGTTTTTGTTTGAGTTTATAATTTTCCTTTAATCCGTGTTTATACCTAAATATATATATATTTATAACAAACACATCTGCAAGGATAATCTTGACAAAGTTTACTAAAATGTGCATCTCTTTTCTTTAAAATCCTACAAATAAATCCTTCTTTTCTCCCCTTCAGGAACTTTAGATTTTCAAATCTTCTTGTCTTTGATTTTTTACTTTTGTTGTGATTTCAGAAGTGGTTTCATATTTGTTCTTATTTGACACATTATTTGAAAGAGACAAATGGTTTGAATCTGCAAGGGAGGCTTTTTCTAAAATGTTTGTGAATCACTGAAGTTAAGCATTTATTGAAAAGATACTTAATATGCCTAAATAGCTAAATAGCTTGCCTTTTTCTCAATAGCCTGATTTTCAATTGCCCTTAGAACTGTCATGTTTTAATTTACCTGCCCACATAGCCATAGAAGCAAGAAAGAACTTGAATTTCTAATTAGAAAATATTATAAGAGAGCAAAAAGCAAAATAGCATCTTTTTAACTCATTAAGGCACTTTTAAAATAAAATGGTGTAACTGAAATAGAATTACTCTCAAGCAGAAAGGTGGATGCAATTTGAATTTTCAGTCTAAATATGTCAAAGTGACTCAGTTTTAGCATTTTCAAGCTTTATTTAACCTAGGCAGGTTTATTTGTTTTCTTAAGGATTCCTTCCTTCCTCTGAGCCCCCTCTGTGCATCCCCTCCATCTCCCCTGCTCCTTCAGCTCTTTGGTGGCACATGGGCAGTGTCCTGGACTTCTCTGGGATGTTCTCAGTTGGAACAATGGGAGCAGAATTTGCCCCATTTGTGGGAATGACCCCACTGCCAGATGTGCTCTTTCCCTTTCTTAGTTAGGCCTGAACTTCACTCCTATAATTAAGGTTTCATCACACATTTTTTTCTCTCTGTATTTTGGTTGACTTCCCTTTCTTTTCACATTCCTAATTACATAAATGTACAGTTAGGGTCATAGAGTTAATGAACATTATTTTGTCCCTTTCTCAGGTGAAGAAACTGAATGCCATGGTGGCAGAGAAGAAGGCAAGCCTTGCTCCCGTCATCAAAGAGCTGAGGCAGCTGCGTCAGAGCTGCCAGGTTTGTGGACACACTCCTCTCTTTCCGTGTAAATCGAGTCAAACCCCCAGATAAATGCAGTTTACAGATCTCTGAAGTGCTCTACAAGGACACGATCAGCTCTGAGGGAAAGCTGGAAACAGCAGAGTGTGTCAACAGCGTTTGCAGCAGGCAACATGCTAAAGGTTGGAATTTGTAAAAGCTGACAGTGCAGGCACAAAATGCAGTCCTTTATAGCAATTTAAAAACTTACTACATCAGGGGAAAATGTGAAAAGTCGTAGTTCAAACCCAAAGCAAAGTTAGTTTCAGATTAGTTGCAAAGCTATTTCTGTATTTCAGCACTGATGATCCCAACCAACGCTGTCCTTTCTGAGTGGATTGCAGATAACTTCCCACCCAAATGCTGGATACATTGCTCTGATTCCTGCATTAGTCTGTGGCACCGACAAATTTGTCCATTTGTTCTCAAAATTTTATAGAGAGCTGGAAAAAAAAGTCTTTTGGGTCTACAGCTGCCATAAGTTGGCTCATTACATGGAATTAAATAAACTGATGCATTTATCTATCAATGAAATTCCCAGAAAACCTACTTTTAATGGCTCCATTCAAAGTGTCAGCAGATGAAATCCAGCAAAGGGGTTGATTGTGCACAACTGGAAATTTGGGTTTTCATAGGGAGCACTTATATTGATCCTTTCTTAATGTCTTGTTTGTATAATTATTTATTCTTTCTTCTTGCAAACACAGCCTTGTTACCCTGGCAGGGTAAAGCCATGGATGTGCTGTACAGAGGAAATTTCCTTCTCCCTGATCCCCAGAATGTGAGGGGGTTGGTGGCTTCCCTGTGTAACCACAACCGTGTGCCAGTGAGGGTCACACTCCTGAGCGTGCCAGGAGCTGGGGCTGGTGTGTGAGGGGCCTGAGTGTCACGTGCCAGTCAAAGGAAGATTCCATTTATGTGCCCTTTTATCCTTTTCACCAAGGAATTAACTCAAGAATGTGATGAAAAGAAAATCCAGTACGACAGTTGTGCGGCCGGGTTGGAGACCAATCGCTCGGCCCTGGAGCAGGTGAGGTGGGGCTGGCTCCTGCACATGGAGAAATGCTGTGGTACAGAGTTTCCTTGCCTTCCCCCAGGATGTGGGAAGTACAAACCCAGTCACTGAGTCAGTGTGAGCCACAGGTCGTGCCTGAAGCTGCTGCATGGGGTGGCTGCAGTCACACAGGTCCTGAACAGCAGCAGATGGACTCAGGGTGCTTCATGCAGCTCTGATCAGCAAGGACATGCATCTGCCAGAAATCCTGCTGCCCTGGACAGTATCTGTTAGGGAAGAATTTGAACATAAAATAAAGATTAATTGATCAAAGCAAATCTTTGTATGCAGTTAGCAGATTCACTGCACTGGCAACAAATTCAATGGATAATTAATGACTGAAACTGGTGGCGAGGAGACTTCATTAAATGGGACTGTCTTGTATTCCTGCTTTGTCCCACTACATCACTCCTGTGAATTTTGACTGGGCTTGGTTTCTCAAGGCCTTGCCCACAAAGGAATATACTGCAAGATAAACAGGGAGTACCTTTAAAGTGTGTGTGGATACATAGACAGTTACTTTCCTGCTCTAAAAGTTCCTTTGTAGGGTCCTTCACACCAGGTGGACCTGGTATGAAATGGACCTTCCAAAGGAACTATTTTACAGCAATCAAGGCTTTTTTTTCTTGGCAGACAACTCTTAGTCATTTTCTATCATGTGGTGACAGTCACATCCACTCACTGAGCTGGACATGGGTTGAAGTGTAGAATTCAGTTTTCCAGCTGATGGTCTGAAAATCACACAGTGACAGAGCTCTGGGATGGAAAATGCTGTGCAGCCTGGAATGTGTATGGGAACTCCACATTCATGAGGTTTATTTAGAGATGGGAGCAACCCACTGTCTCCATACTCCTCCATGTAATTATTGATTGCTGATTGACATACCATTGGCATGTCTGTAGCTTCTAGCATGCACTTTGCAGATGTGTTCCAGGAAATGCTTGTTCACAGCTGTGCCTGGCACTTCAGCTGTGCTGAGGAACAGGAGGCTTGGCAGCACTGGTGAAGTATCTGTTAGAAGTCAGGCATTAATAAAAACCTGCTAACAGCCATTTTGCATCTCTGACTGTGACTGAAACTGCAAATCTAAAACCACTCAGTTGTCTTTCACTTTAAAAGTGACTTGTGAGAAGCCCAAATTATGTAAACATTTGAGAAATTATCAATTCAGGATTATTATTATAAACTCTCCTGGTTTATATGGCAACACAGGGCATCTCCTGGGAACTTTCAGTCACCATGTCCTTTGGAATCTTATTTTTTTTCCCCACAGGAAGTGAAAGGGCTTCTTGAGGAGTGTGCCCAGGAAGAGAGCAACTACCATTACGTTAACTGCATGAAGAGGGTAAGAGCACAAATTGTTCACTGTGAAATGAAATGGCAATTACAATACATACACACATACAGATATCTAAATTGTGGCTTTCTTTCCAGGCCCTGGAGATCCAGCTGCAGCGTGCCAAGGAGGAGATGAAGGCCTATGTGTCCCCAGACCCGCAGGAGCGGCGCAAGGCGGTTCGGTGAGCGGGGCAGGGCGCTCCCCTTGGGGTGGCTGGAAGGAGATTCACAAAGTGAGGCTGAAGTCAGGAATTTTCTCACTGGCATTTGGACTGGAGGAGTTCACCTGATAAATTTAGAAACACTATAATAATCTAAAAATAAGCATCTCGGATTCCAGCCTATACTGCTGTAAACCTGCAAGTTCTCCCAGACATGCCAGGAGATTTGCCCTTCCCACTGGAGATTCTCAGCCCGGGAGAGGGCTTTAACTGGCAGCCCCACACTCTGAGGATGGTTCTGCACCGTTCCATGAACCTCCATCCTTACCTTCAGGTTCACTGACTCCAGTAAAAAGCCACTTCCTTCATCCCGTGACTCTTTTCAGGACCCCTCACCTTTGACTGCCAGGGAGAGAAACAGGAATTACTATAAATTGAGCTGCTGATTATTTTTGGTGTAGTTTTCTATTTTAAATAGCAATTTTTCCTGCCAAAGATGGAAATGTTTTCTGAGAATGAGATATTTCGGATTCATTATCTGTGCTAAGAAGACTAAATGTTACCATGTCATAGAGATTTCTTACACTTAACTAAGTGTAACTTAACTAAATATTTTTGTAAAAGTATCCTGTTGAAAATTTTGTGTATGTTCAATCTTCTAATACAACGTAAAAGCCGAAACAAAATTCAGGCAACAGTCAACAAACTGTTTCAAAATTAAGCATCAGGAAAATCCAAAACATTTCTACTTTCCAGTTGGTAAAAGTGTCAAAATAGCCGGGGCTTATTCTTCATAATTAGTTTTTCAAAATTTCAGAATATTGCATGAAATAGAAATTCTGTTTTCCAGAAGAGTAAATCTTAGATCCTTGTTGTCAACAAAATAATCCAATTGGTGTCAGTAGTTTTACAAGTTGGTCTTTGCTTTCCCACCACAGTATTTCTCAGTCACAAAAACATTTATCAAAACAGTTTTAAAATTTGTGTTTGTTCAGTTTTATGGCTATTGACAGGGAAATTGTCAAACAGCGAGAAAACTCCAGGGATTCTCTCAGGAGAATCCCATCAGACCCTTCCTGAAGCCCCTTGCACTGGTACCAGTGGAGCTGCATCTCCATGTTCTAGAACAGGAGGCAGAGATCACCAGGAAGTGAAGGACCAGAGCAACATCCATCACAGAGACCTTCTGCAAGGGTGTGAGGCATGGGAGTGCTCAAACACTGGGTAGTAAAGAGTGTAGGAAAGTAAGAGTAAGAGAAGAATCAGAACTACGAACTTTGGGGAGGGAGCAGAGAAGGATGAGGAGAGAGAAGGTGATGGAGGCTGAGAGGCCTCTTGCTCCATCTCACGAAATAATGGAAGGCTGTAGGAAATAAATATTTACCTAATGAAGGAATGATGAAGCAGCAAAATTAAGCAGAAGGCTGAACAGATAAAACCTTAGTGATGATGTGAATATTCGTGAGGATGAGGAGCAGCTGAGGCAGCGGGGTCAGACAGCGGGGAGTGGGAGCTCAGGTTGGTTCACTCCAACTCAAATACTTGGGAATTGAACATCCAGGATGTGGGGATTCACACGGAGCCGCCGTCAGAGCCCAGTGCTGGAATGGAGCACGAGCCCAGCTCTGTAATGCCAGGTATGGTGAGGGAATGTGAACAGGCTGTTACCCCTCTGTGCTGTCCCTGTTTCACTTCCCAGCTGTGGAAATTATCCTCCCACTGGGACCAGCCACAGTCCTGACCTTTCTAAGAGGCCACAGAGCCGTCTCATTTCAATGAGTTACAGCAAAGTTCAATAGAGACATCTTAGCAAAATATAAAATGAGACGATTACGTTTTTCTCTAGACATCCCTTTAGAACTTGAACGTATTTTTCAGCAAGCACTGGAATGTAAACGGAGTAAAAATGAACCATAAATAGAATTGCACTTTCCTAACAACGTATTGAACAAAAAATGTCTTAATTCAGACCCTCTTTATTGAATATAAACTCTCTGTTCCGTGGAGTCACTTGTTAGGAATGTGAAAAGTTAATTTTCTTTTCTAAAAACAGCAAGTTGTGGGGATTTTAACAAAGTTATTAAGTTACATTCTTTCCAGTCATCATTATAAATAGTAAAGAAAAACTTACTAGAAAAGACATAAAATCTTCTGATGATTACTTTGAAAACTCTACTTTAAAAAAAAAAAAAAGAGGGTGTTCTGGAGGCCAAATGTGTGAGAACATGTGCTGTGTGCCAGGACACAGAAGCAGCTTTCCAGCTGGGTGAGGATTGCTGGGATCAGTGGGACAGGACAGCACCTGGAGCAGCCTCAGCACAGCTCTGATCTGTTCTGGCTGGAATTGTCCAAGAGCGAGAGATCCTAAAGTGACCCAGCTCCATTCCTGTGGAGGCAGGACCAGCTGGCCCGAGGCCCGAGTGCTCCAGGCTAAGTCCTGGAGTACTTGGGAGAAAGGGAAGGAATAAGGGAATGTGATGCCTTGGGTCCACACAGCTGCTCTCACACTCCAGGAAACCTTCAGGATCTGGCATCCTGAAGGTCGACATTTCTTTCTCGAAATTAGGATTTCTTTATGCAAAGGTCATCTACCCTGAACACTTTGGAAAGCTCTTTAAATGAGCTGGGTTATTTTGAATTCCACTAGCTGAGTCTCACACACAGAAAATGTAATAATTACACACAAAATAGAACTGATTTTTTTTCCAAGTGGCTCAGTACACAGGTTTTTTTTCTATTGTCAGATTACAAAAAAACTAAAGATACATCCTAGTGCTGTCTGTGGACGGTGCTGTTGTGGTTTGCATGTTCTATTGTCAGGGGTCATGTGTCAGCTTTGGGTATGGCAGAGTGATGTGACCACTTGGTACAGACAGGGGTGGACAGCCAGGGCTTTCCATGCTGAATGTCAGCATTAACACTTCTCAGCCTATATTTAGGCCCCGAAATGTGAGGGCTGTTTTCTGGGAGAGGAACGTGCAGCATTCCCACTGCACTCACTGGACTTGTCAGACCTGGGCTGAAATGCCATTCCCCCTCATTCCTGTACTTTCCCACTCGTTCCAATGCTGCATTCACAGCAATTAAGGGCTGTGGGTCTGTAAACTCTTGACACTCGTACGAGCCAGGCCGTGGCTCGCCTCGGGATGTCACCAGGATAAATGCATTATAAAAGGGATCAGGAGTATCTCATCTGCCTGGTCTCGCTGTTGCCTTCAAGCTAGAAGGAGCAGTGATCATGCTTGCTCCAAAAATGTAAGAGACCTTAGCCAGTATCACTTTTCCCAGCTGCACAGCTGAGACAAGGAGAGCTGATCCTTCATATCAAGGCATGAATTGTCCAATGACAAAAAGGATTTTTTGCGTTTCCTCTTCTGTCTCGTTTATGAACCTGCCAATACTTCCATCATTTTCCATGTTGGCATCATTATTCTGTCCCGTTACATAGAACCAAATCCTGATAAAATCATTTTATGTTTCCTTTAGAGAACAGTATACACGAATAATCCTTGAACAAGAAAACCTTGGGAAGGTAAGGATGAAGCTTTTACCTTGTACAGACATTGTACAGTTCATATTTTTGTGGGGCTTATTCCCAAAGTCTGTGGTCAGTCTTTTATAAAAAGCATAGTGCAGCCTACAAAGAAAATTCCATCACTGCTGGCATTGGTAACTAATACCCTGGAAAAGGATCCTGCTCCCTCCTCAGGGCTTGATTTCCTGCAGGGAATAGCACAAGCTGCTGTAAGGGATAGGCAAACAGCTCAGTGTGACAGCACGTTCCCTGAAAACCATTTGGGTAAGACCCTGAAAGAGGGGCATAACGAACTGTGCCAGCTCAGATTTTCTGTTGTATATAAAGCAACCTGTTGAAGACAATAAATTCTGAGCCTGTCAACCTTATCACTGCTGCTAAAGGCCAGGGGATCAACGGCGTCAGACAAAAGCAGTTGTCCAGTTTTAATCTTGTCTGAAGCTCAGATCAGCAGGGACGAGTTTGGGCTTAGCAAGTCACACCAAACAGCTTTTATTAATTTCCTTTTCTCAGTCGGTCTGAGCGATTTTTACAGGTCTGGGCTGCCACTATTGATAATCAGGAGGGGGTTTAATTGTAAAACATTGATTTCATGTTACAATATCATGATATGAATCCATTGCGGGTTGCACCTTGATACTGCGAGAGCTCTGCATGGAAACGATGTCAGATTTTTAGCATAAGTTCTCAAATAGATAAGATTAATATTTAGACAGTTAAAAACCATGGAAATAGTTGTCAATCCATACAAAGATCTAAATCCCAGGTGTTAATGCATAACACTCCCTAGCACTTGCAGGGAGCATTATCAATGTGAAGAAAACAATATTTCTGTAGCATATAAAAATCTCTGTCATTCCAAGCTGCCTATGTGAGCAACTTCTGTGGTGTAGAGCTGTTGCAGAAATCTGATATTTTTGTATTTTTAACAGAAACTACGAGAGAAACAGAAAGTTGTACGGGAAAGTCACGGGCCAAATATGAAGCAAATGAAAATGTGGCAGGACTTCGAGCAATTAATGGAATGTAAGAGAGAATGTTTTCTGAAACAACAAAATCAAGCAGCCATTGGTCAGGTCATTCAGGAAGGAGGTAAAGATAGGCTTGTGTTATGAATTCTTCCTCCTGATACCCACATGAAGTAGGAAGACTCTTGTTAAATACTGTTGCTTTCATCAATTCTACAATTTTTGTACATGGTTTGGTTTTGGTGCATAAACAGAGAGAGCAAAGAACCCCTCTGGAAGCTTTTGCTCCACTGTTTCAGTGACAACGTGCCATGGTTGGAAGCTGCTGGGAGGGCTGCACTGGGGTGAACCTGCTCGTAAATCCGTGTTTTATGAGGCCGGGAATGGCACGCATCTGCAGGGAGATCAAAGGGAAACGAATCCTTCTGCAGGGTCACAGAAAACTCACGGAACCGCTCTGCCTCCCGTTCTCTATCGCTAAGGTTACATTTTTGCAAGGCCTGGGACTTGATATTGGATAATTGTGGCCCTCCGGGCTTGGCCCCGTCTGTCCCTATTGTCCTTACCCACCCGGTGTGGCAGCAGGAGCGGGGCCGCTGTCGCCCTGGCCCGACCGCTCCTGCTCATTCTTTCCTTGCACGGTTGAGCTCAGCTGATTGTGCTTCCAGGAGACACCTGGCTGCTACAGCGTCAGGAGTTGGCCTGGAGAGCAATCACTTGGATTCTGAGCTTTTTCCATTATCTTTTGCTGTTGTTGTTTTTTAACAGAAGTATTTTTCTTGCACATTTACCTCCTTTATATTTTCTGAGTTGCCTGTGTGAAAACCTAAAGGGAGCTCGGCCGAAGCTTTCCCCAGGGAGGAGTTTGAGCTGTTTTGTCTGCACAGTGCAATTCCAAAGGGATTACATGCCCCAAGAGGGTCATCCCAGGGCTGGAGGTTATCCATGGATGTAGATATGGCCCAGTGGTTCTTGCATCTGGCCTGGAGTGCAGCCCTGAGCTGTGAGCCACAGGCAGCTGTCACTGCCCTCCGAGGTGCCCCATGGCTGAGCCACAGGCACAGGGATGGAGGTGAGGGCTGAGCGTCCCTCACACGTCACCATCCCAGATGAGCAGCTCTTGGCCCCCATCACAGATCAGCAGCACAGAGATAATTCATGGGACCAGAACTCCTGCTGTTCTCCTTTGGCTTACTGGATTCCTAGATAGGTTGGTGGGGTTTTTTATAGTTTTTCCTGCCTGAAGTAGAATGTCTTTTCAGGATATAAAAAAAGTAATTTTGCTTTCTTTGATACCTAACTATGAGATCTTCTGCTGGTTTCTATATCCAGAGAGTATGGTAATTCTAGAGTTCCTGGTTTGCCTTTGCATTAAATATATTTGTTAACAGGACTAAAATAAAAGCTGGCAAAACTACATTTTGACTGTATGGTATTCTTCTTTTTTACATTTTTTAGGTGAAAGAAGGGAATTGTCAGTGGCTGGGCCACAGGAAAAATGGGTTATTTAATGACATTTATTTAAGAAGCTTCCAAAGGGCTCATAGTGCAGCTGGAGTGTGAGGAGTGGGTCTCAGATCCACAGATCCCAGGACATCCTCACGCCAGCCCTCCCACGCTGCCGAATAGCTGGAGATAGTTTTTCCCAGCAGCTGCACACTGACCCTCCCCAGGCCAGGGAGAAGAGCAGGGTGCCCCTGGCACAGCGTGGAAGGAAGGCACAGGCACAGGTAGAGCTGTGCCACCACCCCCTGCCTCCAGGAGCTGACTGCTGCGGGATTTAGTGAGGCAGGGAAGGAATCTCTGGCAGGGAGAAGCTCAAGAAAGGCCAGGCTGTGTGAGGTGGGCACAGCCATCTCCAGAGACACCTGGAGATGCTTTTGCCTCCTGCCCTGTGCCATCATCCCCACACTGCACCTGCACAGGGCTGCAGAGCTGGAAAAGCCACGGCAATCCCATTCCTGGACTTCAGCGGAGGCGTTTGCTGAAGGCTTGACAGCAATAGTAAAATAACACAGACAAGGAGATATGAGACATGCTGAAAACGTGGGATAATCACCAAAAATGGACATTTAGGTTACTTAGGAATCAGCCTGTGGTTCAGAGTCCCTAGACAGGGCAGGGAGAAAGGGGATTTCACAGACTTGAAGTCAAAACTTTTAACCAAACCTTAGAAATCCTATTTGACTGGACCATTTACACAAAGATGTATGACAGGGATTAGCCTGCTGCCCAGGAAAAAGCAATGCCTTGGAAATTTACAGCAGTGAGTGGAGTAAGACCAAGTACAATCATTTTCTGGTTTTCTGTTCAGAGTTACCCTAAAAATAGTTCATCTTTCTTCCTTATAAAAACAGTTTATTGCTAGTTACTCAAAGATGACGTGATTGTTGTTCTGATCTGATTAGTGCTCTGTCATTTGTGCTGCACCAAGAAAGGGCACACAGATTATACACTGCAGCAGCAGCAGCAAAATGACTTTCTGAGATGAAGCAGAAAATCATAATAACTGTTATCAAAAGAAAATTGGAAAAACTCAAACACTATTTTTAGCTTTTTATACAAGTGGACACTTAATAAATGCAGCTTTAATGGATTCTGTTCACTGGCTTTTCCACCTAGTTCAGGATTTGATGGGAGCATTCAAAAATCTTCGAATTTCACAGTTTTATCTTTACTTCCTATCTTGCAACAAAAAGTTAACTTCTGGGTTTTTTACTTTGTTATTATTAATAGCCTAGCTGGTTAATAAGATTAAACATCCCATATGGCAAAATACTTGCATTTCTCTTGGGAAGGTCCAAATAAATCAAAAATTTAGGTAAATTTGGGGCTGCAGCACTTACCAAATTTGTCCCAGCTGGAACACTGATCAGCAGCAGCTCACTTTGTTTCCAAAGGGTTCTCCTTATCCAGAACTGGGTGAGGAAGCATCCCAGCTATAAAACTACTGCAATATTCTGCAGCTTTGGGGGATTTAGTGATGTTGATTTCAGCTGTCCTTGGAGCTACAGCAGGTTCCACATGGACCTGAGAGATGAAATTGTTCCAGGCATCAGAAACAGGCCTGAGAAAGCAGCACATCCACTGTTTCATGGGAGCAGCCATTTACCATCTGGGTATCAGATCATTGGGTTTATATTAGAGGTACCATCTTACTGCCATTTGAAGTATAATAACTAAAATGGATGTTCTTTGACTTCCTTGGCTACCCAAATCTAGGATTACTTATTTCTATCTCTTTACTTGCATGGAGATTACCTACTCAGGATGTCACATGCATATAGTTGCCCACAGTCATGAAGGTTAGGCCCTGCTGTTAATGTTCAAATATCCCAATTTCCAGAGCTTTCTTCACAAGACTTCCCTCCAGTGGGATGCTGCTCTCTGTTCCAAAACACGCTGCAGCAGAGGTGTTCAGCAGTGCCTGGAGATGTCCATGGATAATGTACTACCTATGGAATCAATATGGAAGCTGTTCTCCCAGTGCCTTGCTGGTTCAGGAGCTGGAAATGCAGCTCAGAGCTGCTCCTTGGGTCAGCGTTTCGTGTCTGGCCCAGAAGCAGCTCAGTGCTCACTCCCTGGTGCCTGTCCCCAGCGAGCCATGGATGCAGAGCCCTTTGGCTCTGTCCAGTGCCCGAATCCCTCCCTGGCAGTGCTTGGCCAGCCTGGAGCCAGCTCCCACACGAAGGCAGGTGGTGATGGACTGAAGCCACAGGGACTGGAGTGCTGTCACCTGAAAGTGTCCCCTCGGGAGAAAGGCTGCGACACAGCGGGGTGTGGGACACTGCTCTCCATCACCCCGGCTGGGACAAGGGGAGCTCTGGTGCCCGTGGCTCTGGTTCTGCCTCTGGCCCTGTGTCTGCCCAGAGCTCCCGTGAAAAGCAAAGCCCCGTGCCCGGTGTTATCACTGCCGGCAGGAGGTTCCTGCCGAGGGACCGCCGGTAACCCTTCAGCTGCCTTGCCCCAGTGCAGTGGGAACGGGACTGACGTTCTCATGGCCGTGCCAGTAAGGAAGTATTACACGAATCAACAACTTTATCACAAGGTCCCACCTGTCTGGCAACACCCACGTGGGGAGTTGTTTTCTAACAATCAGAACCTGACCTATTTCCAGCTCGTTTAAAGAGTTCTTTAAATTCTCAGCGTGAATTTCAAGCGGGCTCTCCAAATTCTCAGTGCCCGTCTCTGCAGCAGCAGTTTCACAGTGGCAGTCTCCACACTCCCGAGGCAATCCGTGTTAATCCAAGGGCAGTGGGTGAAAAGGGCATTTTTCACACTTGCCTGGCACTGATTTCCCTGATTCCACGGGCCGTGGTGGTGTCACCCTGGGTGAGCAGCTCTGCGAGCTTGGAGAGGGAGCAAACATGTCCCAAATAATCAGCAGGAGCTGGGAGACGAACCACGCTGGCCTTACTTTCACAAAACCCTCCCTGACTTCAGTGGGAGTTTTGCCAAAACAAGGTCTGCTGGATTTAGCTCCGTTCTTCATCCTGACAGAACAAGCAGGAATTAAAGGGCCCATCATCAGATTTATAGCACACTGAAAATAAAAATAACAGTAATTATCTAAAATAACGACTTTCATCCAACACAAATCAATGTTCCATTGGACATGTTCTAATTTATAATAAAAACTAAATGTTTGTGGAAGATTTTCTCGGCACAAGCAATCGAAATAACAAGTCTTGAGCAACGTGGTTTGATTTTTAGTAGACATTTATGAGAGAGGCTGTTGCACAAATCCAGTGCTGGAAGTATTTAGTATTTTTATCATTTGATTAAAACTGTATTCTTTACCTTGTATTTAAAGGCATTGTTTATATTTATTTTTAAAAAGTGTATTTTTGCCTTTTTTTTGACCTTCCATTCTGTGTAGTAATGAAAAAACTCAGGTTTTGCTAATGAGGATACACACTTCCAGCATTTATTGAAAGGCAGGAGCTGGAGTTCTTTTCCTGCAAATGGATCTACTCAAGTCAATGTCTATTTTCCTGCTTCAGTTCAGTCTCTTATTACACAATTAAGATGTCATTTTTAAGCTTCTAAATTTTATTGCAACTGCTCAAGTTCTAAACTCACTCATTTATACAATAAGCATTTAATTAAGTCTACTCTTGAAATAGGATAAAGCCAAATCCTGCACGTTTGTCTAATACCAGGAAAAATGCAGTTGACAGGAATATGGAAAATGGGATCTCACCAGTTACCAAAGACAAATTCCTTTCTCTCTCCCTACTTATTTTTCCTGGAATGGGACAGGAAATACGCTTTGCACTTTGGGAGCAACAACAACAAAACCATAAAGTTTTACATCACATACAAATAATGACCAAGTAAGGGAAATAATGAAGGAACTAATCTCCCAATTTCTTTATACATTTTACAACTGGTTCATAGTGAAAAAACCCTAAAAACCATTAATATTCTTGCAATTAAAATTTGGGGGGGGTTAATGTTTGCTTTTTTGAAATTAGATTACTCTTTTTTAAACAGCAGTTGAAACTCTGAGGTTATAAAGTATGAATAATTCAGCAGTTTACTTGGTTTACACTACTACAGCATTTTCTGGTGAGTAAACCAGGGTTTAGGCATTTCTTTGCAGTTATCACAGAAATTTTAGAGCTATTAGTGAAGAATTACCAAGAGCAAAAAGGGATGATTAATTTGGGATTCTAAAAATGGAGACATTTAAAATTAAAATCATATTAAAATTGTACATTTTGTTTATCAACTGCTATTAAATAATGCAGTGCTCCAAACCAGCTTTCTGTGGACTGCAGCATTAAAACCTCGGAGGTTTTTTAAAGTATTTATAAAACACTGTCCCCATCTCCCTCGTTCCGTGCTTAGAGCCTGCCGTGTTTTTATAGCGCGTTCAAAAGCAAACAGAACTCTCAGAACACTGAAAGTCACCCACAGACAACCTGTTCCACTAATATTTACATTCACGTTACATCTCCTGGCTCTAAGGGTTCCTCTCCTTCGTTTTCCCCTCCCGTGGGCTCCGGGAGCAGCGATGGAGCCAGCGAATGTTCCCAGGGCAGTGAGGAAAATCGGGCAGCAACAGCATCATCCTGACATTACCTCTCCTTCAGAAAGCATCTCCCACAGCCCCTGACCAGGCTCGAACAGCGACAGGGAGTGTGGCTCACTCACAGTGGGTTCTTGCTGTTGTGTTACTGCTCCTCTTGTGGTTTTTATTTACTACGCTGCACTTCAAGCATTTGTATGGGAAATGCACCTCTTTAAAATCTCATACCATGAAGGTTCTTTTCTGCTTCTTGGTTTAATTGAAGGTTGATCATAAAACATGAAGAGAGGGAATGAGGGAACTCATATACTGGAAAAAGCACTATAAATATTTTCCTGGGGTCATGAACACAACCTTGTGTCATTTCACCCAGTGTTGTGGAAAGAATTAGACAACCCTTTTATGAAATGTCTAAAAGGTGTTTAAAATTCAATCTCAAATTAATGTGGCTTTTTCTTTAAAGAAAACATTCCATAATTCTTAATTCTGTTATCAAATTTATTTTCAACCTTTGAGGGGATTCACTTGCCGGTGACTTGGCAGTGTCAGACAAATGTTTGACTTTTATTCTGACACTTGTTGAAGAATTTGATTGAAACTATATATGTCTAGATAACACCCAACAAAGTGCCCCTCTTGCGTTTGTTTCGAGATATTTTTGGAAACAACAGAGGCGACCTTGGACAGAGCTGCTTTTCCAATTTAGGAATTCATTTGGTCTAAGAGAGTAAAATTATACTCTTTAATCCTTTCGCGTACCCACAAACAAGACAGTTTAATTTTATGCTACTGCAGAATTGTTTTTCCGTACCTTCTTAGCAGAGGTGATCTGTTTAGGATAAGAATTAGTTCGGGTAATCAACAGTTACTTCCAAATACATATAAATAGTCTCTTATGTATCACATGCCCCTTAAAAATATTGTGTAATCCAAAATCTCAGCAGCCCTTTATGTAACACCTTTGCTCCTCTGGAGCCAGTGCCAATAAAAGGCGTTTGCCTTTGTCTTTGCTTAGAAAAATGGGATTTCAAGGCAGAGCTCACAGAGACTTGATGTAAAATCTAAATGGGGAGTGAGAAGGGGCTGGGATGGGGCTGACACCTGTCCCCTCCAGCACAAAGGGTGTTTGTCAGGCTCCCAGTGGAAAAGCCAAGGTCTGGAGCCAGGTCCTCGCTCCCCTGGAGCGGCCGATTGTTCTCTCCTGACTTGGGTTTGCCAGCTGTGCAATTGTCTCTGCAACATTTTATTGCACCTAATCACTTAGGATGTGTTAAACAGTTTGCACTTAATTTTCTATACAATCAATACATTTTAATTCATTTGTATCGCTCTGCTACAGACCTCCTGCACTCAGGGACAAAATGGGATTAGTTTGTGGCGATGATAATGCAGTTTCACTGCTGGAAATAAAAGGAGAATTGACAGAGTAAATGTTCTTGTCATTTATCCTGTACAAGATTTGCTCCCTTCAATATTAATGTTGCCCAGTGTTACCTAATGATCAAATCCAGGGAATAACATGGAAACCAAATCTAGGCATGCCAGTGGGATCTGTCTGGGATAAGTGGTATATGCTTGGGAGTATATTGTTTATATTAATTTGATCACACTCCATGTCAGTGCACACTTTTATAGCTCTGTTACACTCTGACTGTGACTGATGGCTCAAGTTCTAACTCCAGAATATCCAGTTCCCTGATTTTATGGCATTGTCATGTAAAGCATTTGTGGACAGCTTAAGAGAAGCGACTCTGATCCTGTGAATCTGTGTGACTCCATTGGCACATCCACGAATCAGGTTAAAATAAACTATTTGGTGTAGCAGCTCCCATCACGGAATCTCAAAATAATTGACAAACAACTCCTAGTAAATTCTGCTGGCCACGTAGCCAGATCAACAAGCTGCTGCTATTGATGTTATTTTCTGGATGAGCAAACCCCACTCTGGAACGGAACAGAAGCAGAAGTAGGAACCCAGTCCCTATCTCTGGGCTGCGGTCTCAGGGCATGCCCAGGATTCCCAACCTGATGCCCCTGTGAAACCTCCTAAGTCTGATCCTGAATATCGTTGCTCAGACCCCCAATCCCCCATCCTAGCCCGAGGTTTGGATCGTTGGAACACAAAGGAATGACATCTCAAACGTCACCGAATTTCCCAGCGCGAGAGTCAGTGTCCTCACTTGGAGTATCCTCAGCTGACCCTGCCACTGCCTGAAAAGCAATTCAGGAGTGAAATCTCTGTACACTGGTGATGCGATAATTCATTGAAAAGCGGGATGGAAAGGTCAGAACAGAGAGAAACAAACAAATATGATACAGACAGAGATAAAGCCAATTCCTGAACGAGCTTTTAATTATATTGCTACGAGGAATTTCAAACATAAAAAGCATCACGACTCCTTCATGGAGCTAATGGAGTCAACAAAATGAAATGTGAGACTTTTCTCCTACCCTGAGATGTTTTTGTAATGCCAGAGAGATAAGATCAGGAGAAGCCCTGTGTGTGTGCATGTGTTGGGTCTCACTTAGGAACCAGGATACAACACTTTGGGCAACCTGGAATTTGTGGGCTTGTTCTTGGTACATTTGAGTTTTTAACAAGTGTCTACTTTGTCCTGTAGCTGAAACGTTAATTATATAACCTGGCACTGAAATAACTGGGAATTCTATTTTTTCTTAGAGGAAATTAGAGGAAATGAAGCTATTTTTAACATTGTATTATATCATTTGAATATTATTCAATGTTGTCTTCAGAAACTGTAAGGATGCACGAATGTGAAAGAGCTGCCAGAGAGAAACTGGCTGGCTTGGAGCATGGTAAGGGATGGGAGAGTTTGGGTTTCGGGTTTATTGCCCCAGGCAGCTGTGCACAAAGCTGCTGCTTCTGCTTTTCTGTCTGCTCCTCAGTGTGCTGGAATTGGCTGGATTAGCCCTCAAATAGAAGAGCAGCAGATTTATCACTGAGCACTAAATCTTGCTTTTACATATGAGAACAACTCCAGGGTAACCTCAGTTAATGAATAACCCAGTCAATGGTGAAAGCTCCTATTTAGTGTGATAAATTTGGCCTTAAACAAAAACTTTTGTTGATACAAGCATATACCACAAGGGAATAAAAACATTTTCCTCATGAGAAAATTCAGTGTCAACAGAAAAAAAAAAATTAAATGTTCATATAATTTAATGGAAAAAAAATCAAAAATCCCATTTTAAAAACCCCCACAGCTTTATAATGCAAAGTTAAAATTTTCAAGAGAAAATTTAGACTTTTGGGGGGGAAAAAAAATACAAAACCCAAGTTCTTTAGACAATACAAAAAATTAAAACCAATTCAAAATGCTTTGATGGAGATGTTCTCCTTGCTTGCAAGATGTACAGCCTGTTACTGAGGGGTTCATTTAGAATCAGATGAACTCCTCATCACAGGCTCAGCAATGTTTCCAGTGTTATATCCTACCAGGAGAGACATGGGATACTGGAGTTTCATAATAAAGGAATTTTTCTTTGATACAGCAGCTGCATCAGAGCCAATTTTACCTGCAAACACGCAGTGCTAATGCAATTTATCTTTCTTTGAAACAATCCAGATGGGTACATCAGTTTTTATAAAAGGGCATTCAACAAACAGAGAGGTTTGCAATGTTATGGCTTCCCTGGTGCATAAATATTGAATCCCCAAACACAACATTAGCTAATTAAGTTGGGGGTGATTATTGGCTGCAGGAAAAGCACACACTAAGTGAGCATGGGTTTAGCCTGCCCTCTTACTGCACACACTGTGGTTGCTCCCTGAGTACAAGGAGGATGTGGGTTTCCAGGAGATTAAACCCAGCAATAATTCGCACCTGGAATCTAAAAGGAAGCCAAAAAACAAAATTGGATGGAGCTTCTTAAATTGCAGGCTGCTGCATAGACTGTGTGGAACTTCAGCCAAACCTTCTCCAAAACAAGAATCCCTCCAGTAAAATGGTGGTGAGAAGTCTGCTTTCAGCTGAGGTTGTTGCTTGGCACATACCACCACATTCCATGGCATAGTCAGGAAAAGCCGAGAGAAGAGGTGGGACTGCCCTGCTCCGTGGCACCTCAGTCTAAACCAGCCTGGAATTATGTTCTTTTCAGTGGTGCTGGCACAACTCTGCAGGACTGCATGGCCAGGCTTATCACCGTCTCTTGGTGAAAGATGATTATTAACTCAGTTGCTCAGTTTATGGCCACAAAGCACAACTGTGAGAGCACAACTGAAGGAGTTGAGGAGCTGGGAGCAAGGGACATGGAGAACAAGGGGCTGGAGCTTCCTAAACTACCTTCTCCCTCAAAAAAAACAACTTTTGCAGAGCTGCACCTCTGTCTGCAGTCCCTGTTGTCCTCAATGTGCCTCAGGGACAGTATGAAGACAAATTAGAAAAATAACAACTGTTTTATTAGAAAGCTCCCAAGCCAAGGTGAAATCTTCTCTTCATCAAAACCTGCTCCCCTAATGGATGCTGAGTGATCACAGAGTTAAACAGCAGAAAACAAGACAGAAATTTTATCACTTAAGAAATGCCTACCAGGCAATCAGTGCTGGAAGGCAGGAAATTAATACTCATAACTTCTGGTTACTCTGGCAGCAGGGTCGTGCTCCTCTCCTTCGTGTGAGTCTCGGAAAATGAAATACTAAATGCAGAATGATCACCTGGGCTTTTGATTTTCCAGGGAATGCTTTTTCCTGCATAAACTCATTGTCCTCCCCTCTTGAGAACGTATGCATCTGCTAAAGTGGAACATATAGTTCTGGAAATGTGTCGCCTACACGATGGGATAAATCAGACTGAGCCTCTCTCCTGATGTAATGTCTTGGACAGATCCCTCCTGAGTTCCTCCACGGGATTTTGGAACAAACAAAGGGAAATCAGACTGCCCTAATTAGTGCACCCCATCATTTACACTGAGCCTTGCTCGTGGCAAGGCAGGACTTCATGACTTTTGTTTAGTGCCACAATAACTCCCAGACACACTGTACATGTTCTGTGTATTGATAGATAATACGAGGTGAAATACAAGAACGAGGGGATTTTAAAAATGATTATGCAAGAAACTGTGGAAAACACCAAAACACTGCAATCCAGTTGTGGGTTATTATGTAATTCAAGTAGATAATATTTTTCAATCTCTTAAGCAATGAAAAATGTGAAATATATAATAAACCCTGCATCGCCATGTGTCTTGTTTATGGTCAGTTTAAGGGTTGCAGACTGTGCCAGTCTGGTTTGGGCTCTGCCTTTGCAAAATGAAGAGAGAGAAGTTGCAAAGGAAACATTCCTAACATTATTTTTCTGAGTAAGTGCTTCCATCCTGAGCTTTATTAAAAACACACAGAACTAATGCAAGTGTAATAATAACATACATAACTGCCAGCAGTTCATGCAATATCATTAAGATATTAAAATTCCATACAAAATCAAGATGTCTGCTTACAGGAATTGTTGGGCTCTCCTTAAGATTAATAGGATGACAATTTTTAGGGGAATAATTCACTCCTGCTCTACGTACAACCCCTGTGAACAGAAGGAACTAACCTCTTTTGAGTCAATCAAGTCACACCTACCTGGGATAAAAGAGTCCGACCCAAATAATCCATAATTAGATCCTCAGCTGCCAACACTATCAATCTCCTGAGGTCTGGGGTGGCCTGAGCTGCCCTCGTTCTCCAGCTGCATTTCAGGGAACAGGATTCATTCTTGAAAGAAAAGAGAAATTTTTCAGGCACGTGGAATACTAAAATAATGTTGTTGGACGTTGATCAGCCTGGAAGTGCCTTAATTTGTTGCCATTAACATATATTCAGGAACCAGATTATGACCTTGCCAAGCAGAACAGCAATTATGTTATTGCTTATGCAGTTGGGGGCTGCTTTTATTACACCTTGAAGGAAAATTTAGATGTTGTTCAAACCGATTTAAGTTCTCAGTATCAGGTTCAATCTGCCAAAATCACTACCCAAAAGTTCTGCTGCACACACCCTTTACACAAATTCATTTTTAGAAAGCCAAAGAACTGGATCAATACTGAAGTTATAGAAGAATTAATTTCCCTATTATTCTCCTGGATTGGGTGTTTAATATCTGTTACCTTTCAAGAACATGATATTCTTGGGATAATTCAAATTGATACTCTCCGTTTCTAGCACTAATTTTTCAGTGGTCATTACATAAATGCAGTGGTTACCTGTGGCTTTGAAATTTCACAAATATATCACTTAAAATAAAAATATTTCAATTTTAGTAGCTTATGATGTAATTAAATGAAAAATGTTGCATGCAAAGATTTTAATTTTATTTAGAATCCTTTATTCACAGCACAGCTCTTATGAATCTTAAGTCTGTTTGAAAAAGAAAATCTTATTGCTATCAGGTACAAATAAAACTCATTGCTTTCCAAAACCATCTGGATTAAATCTTTTCAAGCACTAACACACCGAGGCACACAGAATCCTTCAGAAGGATCAGAAGGCCCTCGCACAAACTGCAGGGATTTTTTCCTCATTTCTATGGCATATGCTGTATCAGAAATCACAGTTAAAAGAAATTTCATGCTCAAAATGGAAATCTTTTCTCACATGTAACTCAGCCAAAAATTCCTGTGATGGCAGAATTAAATTTGGGGTTGTTCTCAAATGGTAAGGAAGCTACAATATGGAACAATTACCTTTTTTTTATTCCTAGCTACAAAAATTGTTACTTTCTCTGAACATTTATAATCATCTTAAAGACTCATCAGTAGCTGTCAAAGAAGTCCATTGTCTCTGCCCAGAATTTCTTTTGAATTTTTTAGAGGAATTTGCATATGTGCTGATCTAGAAGAAATAATTAATCCCTCTTTTATGTAAAATGCAATGAGTGCAGCAGATGGGAAGTGATATTCACTTACAAACACATGTAAGCATCATCTTAATCTCAGCTGAGACGCTTTTTCCCACGACACAGAAAGGTGGACTGCTACCTGGGGGCCACAACAAGCACATAAATTAAATTCCAGACTGGTCAGACTGCAGAGAGAACAATTTTGGTGATTTCAGCGTCTATCTTCTGCCAATATTTCTATTTTCTTGCTCTAAAAATACCCCTAGAGGAAAAAATCTCACTGCATGTAACTTCTTTCTGTTGAGTCATTTGGTTTGTTTATGAATCCTATGTAGAGGTGCAGTTTTCCAAAACGCCTCCTGCATGCAGAATAACTCCCCACTGAACAGACTCTCTACCTGAGCATCAGGGAAACAAATAAACCTGTAGCTGAGGACATTTCAAGGACAAGGAAAATTACTGTTGAGAGGAGAATTATCTGATTTGGTTCGTGTTTATTTTTACTTATCTCGAGCAATCTGCTCTCCAACAGAAGATGCTTATTTGCAGAGGAGAAGACTGTCTCCTTCTTGGACTGATGCCCAACTGGAGCAACGGTGCCACTAAGGACAAGAAGTACATCCTGAGCATGGATTAACTCACGTGATAATGACCAGTGTTAGAGTAGCAATGGTTTGTGTCATGTATGTCAACTAGGCAAGGATAAATTCTTCATTTCTTCCCATCACGCTTCTTACCCACTCGGCTAAGTCTGCCTTCCACCCAGGAGGTGCATATTCCCAAGTAAAATATGCTACATGTGAAACTCTAGAATTAATTATTCCCGAAGAACTTGTGCAGGGAAGCTCTAGGGTACAGCTCTGTTAATTTATTTTACACATGCTTGCTGCCAAGTTAGGGGGTTTTACAATTTCACAAGAAATCTTCCTGTGAGGAGCTGCTTAGAAAAACTTGTTCAGTCCTGGTGCCCTGTGATGAAGGAATAACTCCAGGTTAGCAGCTGAAGTAAACCTGACTGTAGCAGACTGGTGGGTGCACAGGTTAAGAAGCAGAAAAGACCTGTTCATTTTTTGCTGCAACTGAATCACTAAGAAAAATGCAAAAGGGAAAAATTAAGGCTCAACCCCTCCATCTGCTGAAGGCTCAACCCTTATTTTTAGTTTATTTCTCATGCAGTGACTTTGTCTTGCAAACTCTTTCTTTCGAGTTACTGGTGTGCCAGTGATGGTATCCAGTAGTTACTGAATATAAACCTGGGTGTTTGTGTGCTCTGAGCCTTTGCCTCAGTAATATCTTTAAATATAATAGTCTCTGCCTGTTGGCTTGTTTTCTCATAGGGAGGGTGACAGAACATTTTGTGTTCTCTTATCTTCAATAGCAATGAAACAGGAGGAGCTCCACAATGCGAAACCAAATCTACTGCTATTAATACAACATCCCAGCCACAGAGAAGAGATTTGTTTATTTACCAAAGCTAGAGATGCCTCTCTCTGACCTTTCCAGAGCTTGTGTGCTTTAGCTGGGAATAGATTCCTCAGAACTGGGCGCTCTTTTAAAAATATACAGTAAAAAACATACACACAACACCCCCGAAACAGAGCCCAGGCTGCAGCCCAAATTGCATGAAGTGACACACAGCTTTGGGTAGTCAGAATAAGTCTAACTAGGGCACAGTCCATACTCAGTTTAGATTCCTTCGCTAGAGCACGGAGATCAGTCAGCTCTCCAAAGCCCACTCGCCTTCCTCGCTGCCACTCAGCCACACGTTCGGCTGACTATAACCATACATGGGCCCATTTTCTGTCTGAGGCCTAGCAGCTCCCTGCAGCCCGAGAAACCTGCCAGGATGGATCTTCTCCTTCTCTGCATCATTAAAAAGTGCTTCAGACCAGAAGGTACTTGGTTTAAAAAAAACCCCAAACAAACCAGAGATTCTTTGTCTGGAATCCGCCCTGCTTCACCTGGGCTTTAAACCAGTGAGCATCATTACACACACAAATCAAACATTTTTTAACTATGCTTTTCACAGTTGGTTGTGTTTAGTGACTGCCTGTACAACTTAAAATAGGATCTGCAAGAGTTAAATCTTGCATTAGCATTAGGGATTCAACCTGGTTTAACCTTACAGACTCAGGATTTTTTTGTTAAGCTGGCGCATCTCTGATATAGCACGAGCCTGGAGTTCTCCACGGCTCCCTTTGGTGATCCTTGCTGGACAGACTTACACTGAAGTTCCTCAGCTTTCTGCTCCTCAGAAGCAGCAGCCCTGCACCACAGCTGGCAAAAAGGAGTGTGGGTTGGCTCCTCAGCCACTTAGTTCTTCAGCTCAGCACATTAATTCAACTTACCACTGATTTTGGTACCTGCTCCATGACTGATATTTTAGTCTCAGCAGACTAATAATGACTTACAGAAGCAGATCTGGGAGTAGGAACAGGAAACCAGGGAAGGAACTGGCCCTACGTGTCCTGATTCAAAAGTAATAACCATTGAACAATATATAAAAGGGAAACAACAGTTATGTCATGTCCTCTTCCAGAGTTACAACAGGAGGCAGCACCCAGGCCTGTGGTTTGACAAAGCCAATCACCTGTAGAGTTAGAAATAGGAGGCAAGAGTCCAAAATATGGACTGTCTTTTCTCTATAACCACTGGGCAAAATGATCTATAAATAAAACCTTCCAAATATTATTCTCAACCATACAGCAGTTTGGAAGGCCAAAAAACTGTCTTTCATTACTCCGGAAACTACTTCACACTTCTGAAGGAACTGGTTTAGGAGTGATGCATCCCCTCATGCTCTGACCAACTTCACACTTCATTTTTTATCCAAACCTAAGTAACAGGCTTTGGGGACCTTGTCTCTATTCCTTCCTACTCCAGTCTGTTCCCATCTGCCTGATCCCCTCGGTGACTTTATAATACTTCTTTTGTGTCACCACAGCTCCTGCTGCCTCCCAGTCAAACTTCCCACACCGATCTCTTAAACTGCACTCCCTGCTTTTGCATCTTCACTGTCTGGATCTGCAAGTGCATGAATAAGGGCTTGTTTGTGTGCACAAAATTTACTAGGGCCACTTTTACAATTCAAGTTCAGGCAGAGAACTCCGTACACACAGCGAAGCTCTGTCTCCATGGAAAATTGTCAAAAAGCACCTGATTGCAGGAATTAGGGGAAAGCTCTGCGAGGAACCCGTGGAAAAGGGTCCCTCACCCTGCCTGATTCACAGCTGGGGTTTCTCCCTGGCAGTTGAGACCGGTGATGTGAGAGGTTAGGCAAGAGTGGGAGCAGATTCCTGTGGGGCTTCACCAGCCAAATTCCTATCTAGCAAAAGGTTGCTACAGCAACTCTGAGCCTCCTGAGATACAGAAATTATTGTAATGGCTGCTGAAATGCCTCCCCACTGCTCTGAGACAGGATAAGGAAAATCCTTCCCTCTGATACAGGAACGGTTGCCCACTGCCACACTTCACATCAGCTCTACACAAGCACCAGGCTCCTGAACGTGCCCAGGAGCTCATGGCTACTTTTCCCTTTCCCTCATTTACATGTGATGCAAACATAGAAATAATAAACCTAAACACCACACAACAAGGACTACAGTTCCAACACCTTTTTTTCCCATGGAGACCGTAAGAGAAAAACAAATCATATGGCAGAAGTTAATATACTGCTGAGTGGGCTGAACAGAATTTAGAAACCTGTACAAAGCCAAAACATGTATTTTCCAGAGTAGAGTTTGTGGTTTTCAAAAACCACATCGATAGAAAAAAGGATGAACAAACCAAACCAGGACAAAACTCCTCAGAGCTTCTCAATGACTCAATGTCAGCAGGTTTTTGGCTGCCCCCAGCCTGTGCTTGTTTTCCTCTGGCATCTGTCCCATTCACAGGTCGTTCAGTCCACTGGACTATGTAATAAATACCAGACAGAGATGATGCTTCAGACAGAACAGGAACACTTGTGACTGAAACAGGTCCTGAATCTAGAATGGGGTGGCCTGAGGACAATGGGGACACAGAAACAGCAAGTGGTGTACACTAAGTGGAAAAAATTTCACAGAACTTCTCCCATTTCCCTCCTCTTCACTTTCAGCAACCCAGTTTGGTCTAGAAGCCAAAAAAGAGAAAGCAGAATCACTGATGTGAAGTAGTGCCCGTGCTTACCTGAAATAGCTGGATGACATTTTAAATTATTTCTTTAAAAACAGGAGTCACAACTTTTGTACAGATGCCCAGTTTTAACCTGAGCATTACATTTTGGCCACAACAAAAAAACCCCCACATTTCTCTGGGTATAAATCCAGTCAAATCTGTGCAGTTACCTCCTGGCTGAATTTGGCCCAGCATGCCTAAAAACCCCTTTGGGATGGTTCAATTCCAAGCATTGCACTAATCCAATCTCCTGCAGTTGCTGAATGCTGTGGTATTTGGTGTCAGCATACAGCATCTGAGACTTTTTGACACAAGCTTGGTGTCATTAATAGAGTATTTCATTGCTTTTTTACCTTTCACCAGGTCTGTGAGCTTCTGGATTAACACTGAAAGGCTTCAGAACAAACCCTTCTTCCAATAAAACAAAATACCTTGCTCAAGTCAGAGAAAATTTTTCTTTTTACTTCTCTCAGTTTAGTGTCTGCTGTGAAGATGATTTTCAGGGATCAAGAAAAGCATATAATGTTTAAAACAAAACATTTGTTAAACCAAGGATTTCCTGGATATTTCTGCTTTCTTATTTATACTACGTCCTGGACCTTGTGAAATCACTGTTTAACTTTCAGTATTATTTATGGAAGCAAGCCTGTTGCTGTTTCCAGATCTCACAGAGAACTTTCAGTTTGCAGTTTCAGTACCAGGTGCATAGTCCTGGTTTAAATTAATCAACTAAAAAAGCAACATAAAAGAAGTATTTAACCCTCTCATAGCCTGGCTGAGTCTTCACAGGTTGGATGTTTTCCTGCCTCTAAGCTCTCTCATTGGAATCAGGCTCCTGAGTCCTCAACCCTCCTCTTCTGTGACAATTTGAAATTCGGGAATGCACAGCCTTTTTAGTGCAGCTGAGGTAAATACTGGTTTTGGGGCATTTCTGTAGTGCACAGAGAGATTTGAAATATTGCCCCCTTGGTTATAGAGCTAAAATACCTAAGCATGGAAAGAGATTCTAGCAAATGAACAAATTTTACGAGGCTTTGCATGCTGCCACTATTGATCAAAACTCTTCAATCCACAGCAGAAAGAGGCAGACAATGAGGCATAATGATTCAGTGCACTGGATGTGTGATAAATCATTATCAACTCCTGTGCTGTCAGTGTGACTACTCTGACTTAACAGCCACGAGGAAAACAAATCAGCTTCAAGTGGGACCCTCCTCAGCACACGGACCTGGATTTGCAGGCTGTAGCACTGTGTGCTGTCACTCACAGCTGCAGAAACCGAGTGCAAAGAGATTTCAAATGGGCGCAAACCAGAAACCAAAGTTTTACATGCACGTGCATGGGTAGAAGTGACCGTGCATACGGGAAATTCACGTGGCTGCTCCAAGCAGGGCTGGTAACGGTTGCACCACACGGACTAGAATGAAAATAATAAGAGCAATAATAAGTAACTAATTTTTAAAACTGCTCAGGTGCTGCCTTACCTGCCAGTCCTCTTGCTGACACCTGGGATCATTGCTCAGGCTTCAGCACCACACCAGCACCGGGTAACTCCGCTCAGGAGGCTCCTGGAACGACACACAGAGGCTGCAGTCTGGTGATGGGAGAAGGATGGAATGTTGTTCTTTTCCAACCTTGTTGTTTTTTCCTTTTAAACCCGGGGCAATGTATCCCTAAGTCTTTATTTAAAAGAGAAAATATTAAGACTTGAAAATCAAGCATGCAGTGAAATTAGAAAATTTTGGCGTTAGAAAAAGAAGCCAGGAATCTTGTAATTAAAGATACCTTCAGGGCATATGCATGGAAAGGCAACCTTTATTCTGGCATTTTCTAACTTCAGTGTACTTGCAAATTATGCATATTTTGGCAAAGATTTTGTATCTGTAAGATGTATATATTATATATAGAACTGAATTAATTTCTGATATATTTTTGCCTCATAAATACAGTTTCCTGTTTCCATGCTAGAAACTACAGCATTAACATATTCACATGCCAGTTGCTGGATTTATTCTTGATAATCCAAAGGCTGAGACTGGACGTGCTCAGCCTCTCCAAATTTCAGTCTTATCTAGCATTATTTCTAAGTCACCCAGATAAATTATCTCAATGTCCTGGTAAAGTGATTCTCTTGTCCAGGGGCTCTGGAGAGCTCCAGTTTTTTTTTTTCCACATCTGACACACAATTATGAGTTCAAGTGCTAAGACTGATGAACAGAATTTTTCTTCTTTAACACTGATTTAATTTTTGAGAATGTGTAATGTTGTATCAAGAATTTCTACGTAAAAGTAGTTTTTAAAACACTGTGTTAGCAAGAGTGTGGCAAATTTACTTCAGTGTGCAACAAGCCACATAAAGAAAAAGCAACACAGTGAATCTGAAAATAATCTTCCTGTAGAATTAGAAAAGTGGAAGAAAGGCTGCAGAAGGAGAGACACACTAATTCATCTTCTTGCAAATCATGTAAGAATGTGACATATTCATTTGTACTTGAACAGATTATTTCATTCTCCAGGGGAAAAAAAAGTTTTCTATAAATTTTTCCCCATAAATTAAATAAATGAGCTAACAAATTATAAAAGAAAAAAAGAACATATTTAACTTTTATTGCACTCGAATTCTGAATTATACACACGGTTCATTTTCATTCAAGTCCTCTTTCTGTAATATAAATGTTCTGCAAAAGCAGCAAAACTGCTCTTTGCTGCTGCCTTCAAGTGGAATTTTTCTGTGTATTC
Organism: Gymnorhina tibicen; assembly: GCA_013399875.1. NCBI lineage: Eukaryota > Metazoa > Chordata > Aves > Passeriformes > Artamidae > Gymnorhina > Gymnorhina tibicen. The sequence goes on along the minus strand of VXAZ01001058.1, from coordinate 2,861,509 downwards.
TGCAAACATTTCAGTCCCATTTAATTCAGTGAAAACTGAGGCACGCAGAGCCAGGCACTGAGGCCTCTGTTGGACCCAGGAGCCGAGCACAGAGCCTGCAGTATTCCATCTGCCCACCCATCCCAGAGCCCTCTTCCCTCTTTCCTGCCTAGGTGCCCTTTCAGGGACAAAAAAGGCAGGCAGAGCACGAAGCATCCTCTGACAGGCTCAGAGAACAGATGTGCCCACTGAAGGCACTCCAGATGCCAAGAACACGAACCACGTTTGGATCAGGAAATCCTGACTGCCTCCACTGAGGGGTTAATGAAGGATAAGTGTGTACATTTTGCTGTTTGTTGCTCAAATAGCACTTCCTTATGACAATATGCATTACTTAATCTGCAAAGGTCAAGGGATTGCTCTTTAGCTCCTTCCAAATGCCTGTGCAATGAACTTTGTCATTTTTAATACACATTTCTCAGCAAAGAACTGGTGGTACAGGTTTGAGGCTTAAAATGCCTCTTCAGCTGCAAACACCTTTCACTGCACTGTATTTCCAACACTCCCCACACAGCTTTAGAACTGTCAGGCCTAAGCAGAGACTCCCCTGTAGCCTCACTCTCAGTTTGCACTGAACCTTGCACAAGCTAAACAATAAGAAGTACAATTATTAATTTCCTTTTAATCCTCTTGCAATATAAATGGCCAGCCAAAGTGTTGAACGTGCAACACAAGTGCAAAGAGATGTAGGAAAACAGAGATATGTTATCAACCTGCAGCGTGGCCATGGTTAACAGCAGTTTGGGGGAGCAACTTACTCTGCATCAGATCACTTTAAAAAAGAGGTGGAAATATTGCAGGTCAACAGCTTGTCCAAACTGCATAAATGCCCAGAGAATGGCATGAATGAGCACAGCCCTAATCCTGGGAGCTGCACCACACAGCTGCTGCTCCCCTTTCCCCCATGTGGTGCTCCACTGGAACCAGGCATGATGGTGTGGATACCCAGAGCCCCAGGTTTGGGATATATTCCGACCCAGTGTGGATAGTTGGAATAGCACTAGAAATCTCCATGCAGCACCAGGACAGCGGGGTTTAACTTAGCAGGTAGTGGAATGCACAAGCACAGCACAGAGACAAGACTGGGGAATTAGGCTGCTGGCAAGTAGCAGCTGAAAGCTGATTGAATACAACAGATTGGGCTTTCAGACTGGACAGATAGGCAGCAGCTATTTAAATGGAGCATTAACAGTTTTGCTCTTAATTATTTCCAAACCTTCCAGCTAATGCAAACTCAGCACGACATGTATTTTGGCCTCAATTAATTATTTGTTGTTTCTGTGTGAATCCAGTTAAAAGAAGGCTGAGTGGTTTGTCGAGAATTTCTGCCTCTTTAAAATCGTTCTCTTAAGTGCTTGGCTTACTTCTGCAAGCAGCTGTCATGTAAGTAACTGAATCTTACCTCACAAAAATGGTCACTTTCTCCATTTCAAGTGGAATTTCTTTCTGAAATGACACTGCCCTGCAAGCCAACAAATGGTCACCACTCTGCCCAGTGGCAGGTGGAAGGCCATGGAACTCCAGAGCTAAATATGGAAACTCTACGCCTTCAGAAAAGGGAGATTCCTGTCTTGCCTATCTTGCATCTTACTTTTTGGTCTGGGAGGAGCTGACATTGAGGCATTTCTATATCTGGAACAGCTTTTTCTAGAATTTTCTGGAAGTATTTATTAGGAAATTCTATCTCAGATCCTTGCATAGTCAGTCATGTGAAAGCCACAGCAGCTAGCTTACACCTCAAAGAATAAACAATTAGTAATAAAAACGTCAACCCCCTCCCAAACATCTCTGAAATAAGAGAATGACCTTCCAAAATATGTTTGAACAGACTGCTTTAATGCAGCTATTTCCAAAGGAGCTCTGTTTTCATATCTGTACTTTCTATACATCCTCCTTAATACACATTTTGTATAGAATACCTGGGATCTCTCATCAATACTAATCCAATATGGATCCAGACACACAATAGCACTTGTGACAGATGGGACAGAATGTCCTACATGACATTTATTCAGCTTGTGAGAGGACAGACATATAAAGATTACGGCCGTGTAAAGTAAAAAAGGTTCGTGAAGCCAAGACATGGTCCGGCGTACAGAGTGCTGACTGGCACAAAGCCAACCCATCCCAAAATCTGACACATATTTTTACTGTCATGGTGAATTTATAGCCTGAGATCTTTATATTCTCTTCATCAAAAAAAAAAAAAAAAACCAACTCGAAACCCCTTCAATTTCTGCTTTTTATTTCATTGCACTTAGGAAAAGGAAAATGTCCTCTCTTTGAACTGAAGTGAGAATAAATTTAATTGAGCCTCTTTGCTAATCAGAATAATTGAATTGATGCTTCTTTGAGCCAAAACAACAAAAAAATAAACTACTGGTACTGCTTTGGTGTATAATGGCTTTCAGACCTCTTGTTTGGATGATTCAGAAGGAATCAAAATGTACAGAAAGAGTAACAAAACCCAGTAGCAAAACCCAGCCAGGATCAAACAAAAGGATTGACTGGTATGTCATGGTTTCCAGTGGCAACCACAGTTTTTCAAGCAAAAAGTGTTAATGGATAGGAGATTAGGGGTTTGATTAAAAAAAATTGGACATCACGTTTAGTAAGAGTTGAGATGAGCTGCATACATTCCATGCCACATGGAAAGGCATCTCTTTCTCATCAGCCAAAATGTCTGTACAGAAAGAAACAGAAGCCACAGAAATTGTTCATGGCTGCAGCACATCATATCCAGCATAAAATGGCTATAAAATGCCCCCATTTCCAGTAGTTTGAGCATTAACAGGTATCACAAAACCACCCTGAAATTGTCTCAACATACGAGAATACTGAATGCTCCAAGTTTTCTTAGGGAAGATGAGCATCCCCAGGCTTTGAAGGAATACCTGCCAGGTTCCCACAGCTCGGTGATTGGACATTTCTTTTAAAAGTGGTGCTTGCCTTTAAAGATCACTTTAATCAGTGGAGATCTCCCAGCTTTGCAGAGCAGCAGGGAGCTCTGCACAGCAAATATGAATTAGCAAATCCACTTATCCCTTCCTACAGTTGTCATAAACAGGTGCTACGTGAACACAGGCCAGAAACAATTCAAGTCTTTACCATTCTCAGTGAGATTTCCATTTGTCTTTCGTCTTAGTTTTTTTTTGTGCCATTTGAAATGACAGACTCTTGTATCTGCAAGGTAATCAAGTTCACATTTGGGAACGGTACATGAACTGAACACACTGCCCCGAGGCTCAGGCCTGAAGGAATTTCAAGTGTGCAGAGATGGAATATGCAAAGACAGGAATAGGAGGTGGTTTAACGCGGCAGGCAGCTAAACACCACACAGCCCCTCACTCACACCACTCTACACCAGCTCCTGGGAGGAAAATTAAACTCTATCCCAGGCAACACCAGGACAGAGGAACATGGTGACATTGCTGACTGAGCAATGGAAGTGCATTTTTGCACCGGGGAGGCAGAGGTGAATGTAAAATGATGTGATTTGCAACAGCAGTGCTTCTCCCTCCCTTTGCACGGGTCTAAAGAGCTCCACAAGTGTTGTTCCAGTTCAGTGCTGCCACAAACTCCCCAGGTGAAGGCAGCACCAGCCAGGAGTGGAGTAGCAAGAATGGCTGTTGTGTTCTTTCAGTGCTGCAAAATTTCTGGCTGCCACACCTAAATTATTCCTGGAGTACCTGGTGCTCCTCCTCCCGCTCCTGCATGGCTGACTGGAGCTACAACGTGGCCCTAATTTTGCAGCAAGTCTCAACAAGAACAGTAAACAGCCCACAGCATTCCTGGCACACAGAGCAGACGGGAGCAAGAATTGTCTTCTAGTAGTTGCCATCCAGAAGAGACAGAATGTATTTTCCAGCTAGGAATTCTGGATAAAAGCAATGAACCCCAGATAGACAGTTTGTACTGTACCTTCCATTTCAGCTATAGATTCTTGAATTTGCAGTCAGAATACGGCAGGACAATGTCTGGTAACGCTTTTGCTTTCTCTTTCAATCCAAGCTTCTTTTCACTACTCCACTGAAGGCAACATTACACAAATGTGTCCAAACAGCACAGCGTGGTGCTGTATGTTTTTCACATTTCCAGCAAGAAAATCAGATTATTTAATTTTTCATTTTATTTAATCATCCTCTGATATCTCATATTTATCTCTTGGTCTGCCTATAACTGAATTTTGTTGCTAAATGCCATTAGTAGGGCAGAGAGACAAAGTGCTTACCCACACGTGCCAGTGTTGGAATTAGAACTGTATTTCTCAAAATTCTAATCCATTGTCGGTTAAGAAAAAAGTCAGAATCTTCATCTACTATGCACTTGGATTCTAAACATTATTTTGCCCAGTTCAAAGATCCTGTGTTATGTCTCCAGCTGGCTTTTTCTTAGAGCTATACAGCTGGAGCACAAAAGTGTTCTGAAATGTCCCAACTGAATTTCAAATGAATATCAGAAATAGGCAAGGATATACATGATACATGCGGAATATGTGCCTAGGGAAATCACAGAAGATCTAGTTTCCACTAGTTGGTTATACATAAATTATTTAGGCAGTAAGCCTGTTGATTAGCTGGAGGCAAAGATATCTATTTTAGGTGTACTTATGGTCAGGATTAACTCATGAAACTTGGATGGCATCACCCCTAAAATGGCTAAAATCATTTCAGCAACCTCATGCAAAAATTAGATAGTCTCTTTTTTATCACTTTTTAAATTTTTTAAAATTATTTTTTACTTTTCCTTAACAAATAGGACATGATTTTTGAAAATCATGTGATAAATGTCTTACAAAAGCACACTAGACTCTATTTAGGGTGACAGGAGAAGAAAGAGGACTGGGAGCCAGGAGACCATTTCTATTTCTAGTTCTGCCATAGACTGTGTGACTGTGACTTTGAACCTCAGCTCCCGTTTTTGTGAAATGGGGATGACAATCCTGTTCTCTCGGGGATATGCTATAACATAATTTTCATTTTCTTTAAGGTTTATGAAATGCTCGAGACCCTTGATTAGAAGCTGCAAATGCAAATAATTAATCAAGTAACAGCAACCACAGTACCAGCATTACTATTATTATTGTTAATAATAATAATAATGTTTGTTAATGTTATTAATATCAAATTATAAGCTCACTAGCATTGTTCTGACAAAAAACCCAACCTGCACAGAGCAGGAAAATCACTGCAACTCACTTCTAGGAACAAGAATGCTGCCGGCTGAGTTTCAACATGGGAGTAGAAAAGAATTCTTTAAGTTCTCCATCTGAGCAATTGTAGGTGGTAAAAATGAATATCTTTTCAATAATGCTTTGTGACATGGGAGCAGAAGCAGCTTTAAGAGCTTAACAGTATTTTTAAAATATGACTCAGGGGAGGTTTTCTTTTTCTAACAGAACTGGGGGGGAAAAAACCCACCCAGGAGTTAAACAATCTTTTAGAAACCTAAAACATTGAAATAGAACAAGAATTGTAGGTCAGGATAATTTGAGTTCACATGCAACACCATTGATATATAATAAATCTATGCATAAAAAAGCAGAGAAAACCAGATGTCTTATAGTGGAAGCATTGAGTTCTGACAGATGAACAGTAAGAATTTCTGTTTTGTGAGTGACCAAAACCTACCACAGGTAATTTGGGATCTTAAACCCCCTTTGAAAAGCTGTCATTTCTGTGAAATACCTAGATTGATGGTATTAAGTGGTAGAAATGAGGTGAGGAAATGGAAGCATAGGAGATCAATATAACATTTATTCCACTAAAGAAAAACATGTTCAGGTTTGGTTAGTCACATTAATAGAGAATGAAGGCAGTCCAGCAGTTTCTCTTTTCCTCCTGAAGAGCCCATGTTAGGAAGCATTTGTGAAAACCTTAGAAAGGTAGGGGAAGGTGACAGACACACTGTACCCACTAGTCTTACCACAAAAATATTGCCTTTTGAAAAACAAAACCCATGTGGATTGTGGGTTACACAGATTTCTGAGGGTTCAGACTGGAAGACTTTAACTGGTAAACCAAAAAGAGCACTTGGTTTCAATCCCTCATTTTGTCTTACTTCATGACAGAGAGAAAAAAAATCACCTCAAAAGAATTTCACATTAAATAGCATTTTGGAAATTCTATTTGACACACCCCATAACCAATAGAAGAGCTTGTTTGATGGCATACAAGAATTTTATCAGTGTCTGAAAAGTGAAGTGTGCTACCTCACTGTATTACTAATAACTACCTATGACTTTGGAGGAAATCCTCCACAAGAAACACAGAAACTTCAGCTTGTGTCATATCACAAAGTGTCACCCATCTAAGAAGAGTGGTAGTCATGTGCCATTAGTCCCAAACAGTGCCTGAAAATGGAGTCATCTCCATGAGTAAGAAAAGCTATTCAATCTCACATTATTGCTACTCACCTACACGGAGTGCACCTGCATGTCTTCCTTTCAGTCTTGGAAAGTCAGAGAGAGTGCGACTTTTCCTTGTGATTCAGCAAATACATGGAATGACAGAAGCCCGTGGCATGGTAGAACTGCTCATGGTACCGTGCAAGAACTCTGAAAAAAGGGAAATATTTATTGTTGTACAAACACCTTGATCGCTGCCGCTGATAGGGTCAAGGGACTAAAAAAAACCAAAGAGGTTTTAAAAGCAGGTAATTCAGATGGTTCACCTACACCAGAGCCTTACTGTACAAAGCCTGAGTACCTTTTGCTCCGGAAGTGGTGGCCCACGACCACCACTAAAGTAATTCAAGTTTCTACTGCACAGTTGAGTGCACCCTCTGCAGCACTATGAAGTTCTGCAGGTAAGCACTGCACAGCACCATCACGGCCATGACACCCCATCGCCTTGTCACAGATACAAAACACAGGGCAATTCTGTAACACCCTACAGACAGCAAACTACCATTTAATAAACATTGTGCTTGGCCACACAGCCCCCTACAAGCTTGGTGGTATCCCCAGCCCCATCCACAGAGAGCAAAACTGATATCCAGAAGTCCACAAGGAATATTTACACAAGAAAAAAAATGCAAGAGAGCTGCCAAATTAATCAGAATTAGACCGTAATTAGATGGAAAAATCAGGTCAGGATGAGATAAGAATTCAAATCATGTGGGCACCAACCAGTGCTTTATTTCTAAAGTTGCTGTGCATTTTTTAAAATAACAGTCCAGCTGATTTCTTTTCCAGGGAACTGACTCACCATCAAAATAAGGAGAAATTATTTTTTCAGATATGGATAATGGACCTTGGTTCTGATAAAATGTTTCTCTCTCCCATACTCCTAGATCTCATACTGAAGCCAGCAAGGGATACACAGAAAGATTTTTCCAAGCAGGGAAATGGAGATTATTGTGGCAAATACTCTAATGGAGTCTTCGGAGATGAACCAAATGAGCATGAATAGGATATAGAAATAAAATAAGAGATCTACCAAGCCAAACTGTGATCTCTCATAGTGACTGTCACTGAGATCAGACTCTGTCTCGCTGCCTCTTTCACACTTCCAAGGCAGCAAGGAGCTGCTTTGTGCAGGAACAGAGATCCAGTTCTAGAACTCTCCCAGCAGCAACACCGTCCTTTGTGTTCACAGTCTCTCAGTCTCAGTGGAAGTAAAATTCTACCTGCTGCTGATACAGGAATGCACACTGCCTAGGAATAAAAATTATTCAGAATAAACTCATATTATCTTAATTATCAACGTTCAAACTTGTATTTTATCACCAATTTCTTTGCTGGTTTTGTGTAACTGTTTCATCTCAGTATTTTTTGCATTTTGCTGTTTAATCTATAAGCTTCTTAAAAGGGGAGAGAGGAAAAAACCCCCCTTGACATAATACCATGAATTCAAAGAGCAAGCTGACTGGAAAAAATAGTTACTATATTTAAACCGCATTATCCTATGACAGAACTGCAGATTTAAAACCTTTCCACTTTGATACAGCACTTTTGCAGCATTTTTTAATATGCCTTAGTAGATTTCAACTGGCTGAAACATTTTAATAACTGTAATTTCAGAGGAATAAAATAGTACTGTGGGAGGAAGAAACAATGCCCCCATTTGTCAATCATGAACACTTGTATTTGAAATCAGCCAGGGCGATGAGAGCAATGAGTTTGGTGGTCTCAACATAAGCCCCATTAGGCAATTAGCCAGTCTGCAAAAATCATGACCTAATTTGGCACAATTAGGCAGAATATTCTCACTTTGTCTATGTTCACTGAAAGAGATCCCATTGCAGGTCAGCATTCATGTGTATTGGCTCAACAACTGGCATTTTATGTTGTGCTCTTCCATGCTGAGTTTAGCTCCACTCAAAACTATTAATCTTGTTTGAAAATTGAGCTACAAAACATATGTGTTTGTGTACAGCGAGAAACAATTCACATCAGGACCAGTAACTCTGCTGTGAATCTGCTTTGCAGCAGTAGGGATGACTTAATGTTATTGCAATTTGAAGGAAAGCATCCTGCAGTCCTCTCTCAGGCCAAATTCCCATTTACTTCAATTAGTAAGCATTACAGGAACTGTTTTAATGCTGCTGCCTGATGTGTTGGCTGCTTCTTCTTAATATATTACAGTGAAAAAAGATAGTAGGCCAAATGTGAGAATATATACTTCCATTACGTGAATGGAATTTCAACAAGGCCAAAACTGCCCCATTTTTTTTGTGTTTCTCTTCCCAGGTACCACTCTGAGGTGTTCCACTCTAATAACAAACTGCAACTTTGCAGCAGCAAAATGAATTGATTTCCTTCCTTAAAAATGGAGAATGTAAAGCTCTCTGCACCTGCTGGAAGCATGAACTGCCTGGAAGCTTTCATGGGCTCGTGTGCTTCAGGCAGAGCTGAGGTACTGTCATATTGATTTGGGTCAAAATAACCATCTTTAGGTAACCATCTCCTTTAGATAACCATCTTCTTGAAGAGGCAAGACGAGTGGCATGGAAAGCGTTATGAATCCTTGCAGAGCGATAGGAAACAACACTGATTTCAACTCACAATTCTAAATTTGTGTGATCTCAAGTGATGCCAAATTTAGCAGGTACTGCTTCTGCTGCAGTGTCTACATGGGTATTTGTAGCTCGTTCTGCACTGTGCTGTCTAGACCATGAATTGTATCTGCAAATGTTTTTCAAATGTGTAGCTGTCGGAGGATTTGGAAGGTATCACCTGCAAAGGAAGCCTCACTGGCCGGCAGCAGTGGTCCTGCGCTTCTAGGGAAAGACAGGGAAAGGACTGTGAAGGAAATGCAGAGGTTATTCTGCTCTGGAAGAGAAAGAACTGTAGAACAGTCCCTAATTCAGTCATTCTTCTCTCAAAATTCACTGAGCCTTAACAGAACACGTGACAGAAATAAACACAGGCAGAGGACTGTGCTTCCAGGTTCTTTCCAGATTTTATATAGGGTGGAAAAAAGGGGGAAGAATCAAGTCCTCTGCACTGAATGGATGAGAGAGAAACAACGAATGGGAGTTGTCAAACTGTAGCTGAACTAGTGAACCCCAGAGAATGCCAAGAGTTCTCCAGGATTTGCTAGAATTCAGACTCTGTTTGCCTTCCTAGCAGCATTTCCTCCTGTTAACAAGTTAGATAGAAAGAACACAGTATCTACTTCATTTTACCCTCTGCCAAGATCTAATTGCATGTGCCATGCCTCTGGTATGCTTAAAATAATTTTCCATAAGGCCTTTAGGAAACAGGCACAAAAAGGAAACCAAGCATGGCACAGGAAATATAACACAGGGAGAAATGATATGAAATGTGAGCTGGGTTTCTTTCTGGTATAATTTTTTTTTTTAATTGTTACAGAAGCTTAATTGTAGTACTTTAAAATAGTAAGAAAATGAGAGGCAGGACTTTGAAGTCCTTTACGTGTGCACTTGTGTATGAAGGCTAGTAAATAAGCTCGTGTGTACAAATATTGCTTGGTAAATGTATTTTTACAGAAAACTTGTATATAATGCAGGTTTTATTAATGTGGTAGAAGGGAAGAAACTGCTCATAGAGATACACTGAGCTGTTAGTGAAATACATTAATTCAAGTAGCTGGCATTATTCCACATAGAATTACTGTGGAAATCGTGTATTTTTAATGTTGCATGTGCATATGTACATGTTTCGGGGATGGTGGCATCATGGGTTCATACCATATCAAGAAAACTATTATAACTGGTTAAGAAATTACAGTAAACTGTATAAACTACATACACCTGTCATGTTGACATTCTTCACCTCTGTAACAGGCCAAGTCTATTTAGGTGTAGTGTGAGGCATGAAAAGCAACATAACTGTACTAATGCAACATTTGGCCATGCTGATTAATCCTGCTGATAAGCAAGATGAAATTAATATGGGCATGGCATGGAATAAGTAATTGCCTTACCTGAACTAGGTCATCAGATCTAGCTCAGGAATTTTCATTCAGAACTGCCCTGTGAAGTGTGGGCTGTCAAGTTATCCTTCCTTGGACCTTGGCCATTCACAGAGGAGTCTTTTGGAGCAGTTGTACTTTTGTTAGAAAGGATGTAGGGCCACACGTACCCTGGAACACCATAATTTTATATGGGCTGTCCCCTCTCCATCCCTTTTCTAGCACGGAGGTAAGACTAAGATATTTCATTCCAGATCAGACATGCAGTTTCTTATAGCGTGGCGCTGTGGGTGGTTTATAAGTGGTGGAAATGCAGATTGTATGTAGGATCTGCATTTATGTAAGCCAGCACACATGTAAGGATCAGCTTCGATATTTGCACACGCACATGTACACAAGAATATCACTCGGAACCAAGTTCTAAAGGTGTTTATGCTGTGTGCCGAGCTGCTTGCTGCGTTGTGCGTGTGTTGTCGCAGGTGTATTAATGTCAGTTGGCGCCGATTTCTCCCCGGTTTGTGTTCACTGAAGTTCCCGTAAATTACTGGGTGGGATTGGATGGATCAGCCAGTTTTCTGTGTTCCCCATCGGTTCCTGTGCCTGTGCCAGAGCCGAGATACGGTGCAGAGGAAAGCTAGTACCTCACCCCACACCCGCGTTGAAATCACAGCGCGCAGTTTATTCCTCCTCACGTTATCGCCGGGGCTGAGTGTGCTGTCACTGGGATGTGTGCGACGGCAACTGGGGACACTGCTCAGTGCCAGCGCAGGGCAGGACCCCCGGGGAGTGACCCCCCGTCACAGCACCGGGGCACATGGCCCTCACCTCTGCACACTCGTGATGGGTGAGGCTCCTGTCGCCACAGAGGGTGGTGCAGCCCCACAGAATCACGGAGTCTTTAGGGTTGGAAGGGACCCCTGATATCACCCAGTCCAACCCTCTGCCAAGGCAGGGTGACACAGGAACGCGCCCAGGTGGGCTTGGAATGTCTCCAGAGGGGAAGAATCCACGGCCGCCCTGTGAAAGTCTCACCCTCACACTCTGACTGGATGATGTTCCTGTCGCGACAGAGCGCGCCAGCCCCACAGTCAACTCTTTGACCGCATGATGCTCTTGAGGTGGGGGGCCAACCCCACACTCACCCTTGGACTGGATGAGGCTCCTATCACGACAGGGTGAGGGCAGTGCTCACAGGACGACACGCGCCGGTGCAGCTCAGCGCCAAGACCCCTATGGCGGGCAGCTCCCCTCAGGCCGCCCCGCTCCCCCTCACCGCGGGCTGAGGCCGGGACGGGGGCGGGAAAGCGGCCACCGCACCTGCGGGGCCGTCCCCGTGCGCAGCGGAAGCGCCGCCACCGCCGCGTGAGGCGCAGCCGCCGCCGGGCCCCGCGCGGGAGCACGGGCGGCAGCGAAACCGCGCTGCGCAGGGGCCGAGCCGCAGCCATCGCCTCCGCCCCGCGGGCGGGACTGCCCGGATGCCCGCCCCTCGCCCCGGTCCCGCCAATGAGCGGCGTCCACATGCCGCGGCGGCGAGAGAGCACCGGGCGGCCCCCGAGTTACATTAGAGCCGCCGCCGCCGCTGCGCGACCGGAGCGAGCGGAGGCAGCGGCGGGGGCGGGGGGGGCCGGGCCGGGGCGGGNGGGCGCGGGGGAGCCCGGGCCGTGACGGCGACAGTGGCCTGGGCCGGCCGGGGGGGATCGGGCTGCTAGAGAAGGAAGAACGGGGTGATCCTGACCCTTCGCGGGCAGCGGGGCAGCTGCGGCTTTTTCTCCCCCGCGCCGTTATCGCCCTCCGTTACCGGGGGCGGCTCGGAGCCGCTGAGGCGAGCGGAGAGGCCGCTCGGCCACCTGGACGCGGCCCATCCCCGCAGGGACTCGCCGCGGCCCCGAGGCGACAGCGGCTCCGGGGGCCCGCGCGCTCCCCGCCCGAAGTCGCTCGTCCCCGCCGGAGAGGCGGCTCGGCTCCCTCGGAGGCGTGAGGGGGGGGAGGGGGTGGGGGCTTTTTTTTTTTTTTTTTTTAAGGGGGGCTTTTCCCTTTTTTTTTTTTTTTTTTTTTAATTTTTAATTTTTTTCCTGCCCCTCCCGGCCTCCTCCGCGAAGAGAGAGGTGTGCTCGGGCTCCTCTGCTGCGGGAGAGGGTCTATGGTGATAGCACGGGGGTGGTGAGGGCTGAGGAGGGGTCTCGCCGCCGCCCCCGCCGCCGCTGAGGAGGAGGAGAGGGAGGAGGAAGAGGCGAGGCACGGCACCATTTGCTGCTCCCTGCCCCAGCCATGGAGAACGCGCACACAAAGACTGTGGAGGAAGTTTTGGCTTATTTCGGCGTCAACGAGAGCACCGGGCTCAGCCTCGAGCAAGTGAAGAAGCTGAAGGAGAAATGGGGCTCCAACGGTAGGTGAGGCAGCCCCGCCGCGGGGATGCTGCCGCCGGCGCTCGCCCTCATCCCCCTCTGCTCCCTTTCCAAGCCCTCTCTCTTCTCCCTCATCCTTGCCGGGGCCCTGTGCGAGGCCTAACGCGTGTGCACTGGCAGAGCCGGCATCTCTTCCAGGACCCGGAATAGGAGCGAGGGAGAGAAGATGGCTGACTTGAACTCCACCTCGTGGGTTTCTTTCAATCCCGAGCTCGCAGGGCTGCTCTGGGGAGGAGGGTGTCACCTCCGTTCCCTTTCACCGTAACGGTGGGGAAACCTTCCTCCATTCTGAAATGAAGCGCTTTGGGGTTTAGGATTTGCCTTTTTTTTTTTTTTTTTTTNTTAAATTGAGGGTTTTGGGGTTTGTTTTTTTTTTTTTTTTTTTTTTTTTTTTTTTTTGCCCGTCTTGACCTTCATTTTCCCCAGCTTTTTAGCGCCTTTCAGCCCCTTATTTTATATTCTTCTCTCCAGTCGGGACACAAAATTCAGTCGATTTTTTTTAATCCTTACTGCTTGGCTGTCCTAGTCCCTTCTGAACTCCCTTGCCGTTGTGTAAAAATGAAAATCTATGACAAGATTACACGGTGGAGGTGGTTTTTTAGCTTTAACACTGCTTTTATGCCTCTTGGATTACTAAATGTAGTTGCAGGGACATAAAGAGGAGAACAGAAATAAGGACATACCCTTAAAATGGAGGAAAGAATCTGAAATATTTTGAACCAAGTTTGATGGTTTGTGGGTTTTTTTTAGTGAATGTGGAGGAAAAGCTTTGTCAGAAAGCATTTGAAAAGCGTTTTGAGCCTTTGACCCTTTGTGTGCAGCAACAGCAGAAGTCCCACAGCTGGCTGGAGTGATGACTTGGCTGAATTATAACCCTTGGCACACTCCCGCAAACCTTTATGTGTCTTAAAATGCAAAACTCTCAGGCCCATTCACATACTCTGGTGAAAAGAGCCGCCTTAGTGGGGCTTTCAGTATGTCTGTCAAATCCAACCCAGCTGAGTGTGCAATTCAGGAACAATATCTGGTATGGATGCTTGATAATGCTCTAATGTGTTTCTTCGATGATTTCTTTTCTTTGACATGCTTCCTGGAAAAATCTTCCACTGACAGAGCTACCGGCAGAGGAAGGTGAGCATGGTTATGAAATCTTCTGCTAATTCTTGTTGATAATTCATTTTTTTAAAATGTGCAGTACTCAATGGCTTTGTTCCATATTGCAGGAAAAACCTTACTCGAGCTTGTGATCGAACAATTTGAAGACTTACTAGTTAGAATTTTGTTGCTGGCCGCTTGCATATCTTTTGTAAGTATGATTTATTTCTTTTTTTAATTTCCTAGGGTTCTGTATGGCAGAGTGACATATTCCAATGTATGTGAACTGTACATACTGAAATTATTCTTTCTTGCTGGGTAGAAGTACGAGATACAAGATTGCTGCCTCTTAAATTAGTTCCTTGTGACGAGGTTTCTGTATGCTAGCCAACAAAAATTTCAAGGAGTCTTTCATTGCATGAGTCATAAGTACATAACTACACTAGACAGGTATTTTAAAAAGTGCTTCTCATTCAGCCCAGTTTGGTTATTTGAGGTGGGATTTCCCAATGCTGCTGTTGGCTTTGAAAACTAACCTTGAGTAAGTCAGCGTTTAACTGGACATTCGTCTTGCCTTTGGGTTAATCTTTATCAAGCTCGATGTATAATCATTGGAAGACATTTTTGGATGCAATGCAGACTGTAAATAGAATCTACATGGCGAATATCCCAGTTGCCTTCCTTTCCTGATAATAGCAAGGTGACAGTTGTTGCTTTTGACAGTGACAAGAATGTTGACGGCTGTGATGGCACCATGGTTGACCAAATTTGGTAACTGACCTTTGGATAGTCAAGTCATTAAATGGACATCTTGCTTTGCATACAGGACTAAAAGAACAAGAACATTTTAAACTTTTTTTTTTCTAAAAAAGCACGATCAGGCAATCTTCTTACATTGTGTGTAAAGTGTATGTGCTTACTGAAAAACTGGAAAATGGAGTGAAGGCTCAGTAGAGAAGGAAGGTGAAGGCTGTATTTCTTGGGGAGCTGGACAACAGAAACAAAAGCTTGCAGAATATTAAATTGTTTAGGTAGGGAGTAAAAGTTTACAGTAGACTTTGCCCTGGAGTTGTAATTAACTACTTGAAAAAAAAAAATGCTGCAGCTCTTGGGGGGAGTGGAAATTGTGGTGACTCTTTAGCTAAGGGCAGGCTAATTAGGATGGGCAGAGGAGAATGTGCTCTGGAGCTGTTGTGTGTGGTGGGGGAAGGGTTGCCCTGGTGCTGCAGTTTGTGCTGTGCTGGGGATCCGCTCTCCCCACACCGACACCTTCCAAAGGGCTCTGGCTTTGGGTCTGTAATTCACCAGTACCAGCTGAGCAGTGACTGCTGACATCAGTCTTGACCATGGAGACAGATGTGCTTCACTCACTCCTCTGTTTCCTGGAGAGGAAGTCAGGCTGGCTATTGAAAACTGAATAAACAAGTCATTTAAAAGCCTTTTTTTTTTTTTTTTTTTCCCCCGCTTCTCTTTCCCCTTTTCCTCCTAGAGGGTGAGAAGGGGATGTCTTTTTGTTCCTGGAAAGTCAGGAGTGTTTCTGTCATCTCATGAGACAAATGACAGCACAGAAGTTTGTTAGCCTTCCGTGCCAAAGTACATTAGTTGTTTTTATTATAAACAAGTAAGTGAAAAATCAGATTCACCAAACTAAAGCTTTCATTGCTGAGTCTGAATAAGTATGAGACCAGACTGACAGAGGTCATAGAACGTACACTGCTGAGTCCTCTTGGAAAACTTGATTAGTAGCTGAATTCAGTTGCTTTTTTCAGTATGGTTAATTTTCCTATCTAATTAAGAGGAGACTGTAGTCTAATGGAGTGTGGGATAGATCTGGGTTCTCTGCTTCTGTGCAGCTGACATGGTACATGACCTTGGGCTACTACTCTGCCTTTTCTGTCTCCTATTTTAGTCACAGAGGCACACTAAATTCATGTCAGAAGTAAAGATTTTTCTCTGATGAGAAGTAAAAAAACCCCTAGGTATATTATAATTTTGGTACTTTAAAGGCTCTTCTCCTTTGTGTTTGTTTCTGGTGTTTTCTTTGCTCAGAAGGTGATCATGTTGTCTGTTTTTCTGAGGCTTTAACACTTTTTCTTGATGAAAGCATAATACAGACTTTTGTAGTAGCTGTAAAGCACTGTTGGATATGTTGATACAAGGATTGCATTACTGCAAAAATAGGATGTAATTACATCACCTAAATTCTGGTATTCTTTACCAGCTCCACATTGTCAGTTTAGAAAAATTAAGATTCAAGTATGAGAGAGAGGATCTTGAAGCATATAGATAATTTTTTTTACGTGGAGGGGAGTTTTTGCGGTGGTTGTGTTGCAATCATAAATCATATTAGTTTATTGCTGTTAGAACTGCCCGCACTCTGCTCCTCTGTAGCACTGAGACCTGCATTAGGTTTTGTGCAGAAACATCCCTTCTTAAATAGAGTATAAACTTCTGTGTTCAGAGTGCCTTTTGTGCCCTCTGCTCCCACACTGCCTGTCAGGTACGTGTCAGTAAAACAACTCAGAGCGGCAGCTCAATCTGTGTCACCCAGGCTGATTGCCGGGGTCAGATGCTGCGTGTTTGTGGGCCGTGGATCCTGTGTCCTACATTCCAGGTCAGAACTGCTGTTAGAGATGTGCCTGGTTAGTGAAAGCCCTAAGTATGGCTTTTGAAGAGAAACAGCATAAATAATTTCTGATGGTGAGTAAATGGATCTGTGAATAGACTTGTCTTGGTCTTGTGTTGAAGACACAAGGTCTAGTGTGAAGCCTCTGCAGAAATAAACCTGTGGAGTGTATTCATGGCTTTTAATTCTTGATACTTGTGTAGCATGTGCTCAGATCTACAGTGTTTACTGAAAAGAACAGCTTGCTTTGCTGTATAAATGATTTTGACAGGTTGCAAAATGTTAACTGCATCTGATGTAGAAGAATTCCTTGGTGAAGTGTGGATGCTTTGAGCAGTGGTGTGTGCAGAACTCTGCAATCTTAGCTCTGCATCACACAGTGGATTTCCTTCTAAAAGGTGTGGCATAGACTATGAACTCTACCAAAACTTGAGGTATTTATACAGCATCCTAAGAGCATTCCTTCCCCTCAATTATTCCTTTGACTCCTAAGCTGACTTGGAAGTGAATGTCCTGAGAAGGTTTTCTAATAGTGGATGTCTGTGTTTAGATTAAAACAATACATTGTGCTTCAGCCCAGAGATTGTTATAGCCTGTAAATTAGCATGAGTATAACCTAGCTTGTGGTAAAAGGTGAGCAAAGGTCCTCTTGGAGGAAGTAGAATGTGTCAGTAACAGTGTTTCAGGCTTTGCCCTGAAATCACCCCAAAAGCTACCTGTTAAGGTCAGCAGCAGTGAGTGTGTGGCACAAGATAAGAGTTGCTGTAGAACATGACACTGACATGCTTTTAGCTAAACTTAGATTGCTCATTAGCACGAGGGTAGGGGTGATAAAAATGTGAGAACTCATTGTGATTCCATTTTATGTTGTAAAAATTACACTGTGGGTGACAAGTATCTTTTTTTTCCCCTTTATTGCTATAATAAACAATATATTTTCAGAAATACGGAGTAGCGTGGTGGGTGCTTACGATCTGTTAACTCAGTAAAATTCTTAATTTTGTGCTTATACATGTGGTCAAGATGTCTTGGTTTGTGTTCTGACCTCCTTGTGTAGCAGACAAAAATCTCTACTGAATCATGCATCTAAAATTGGGAGGTTTTTCTTTAATGTTTCCTGGTGTTCAGTAAAACTGACATGGATGGAACAGGGATCAGGACTATTGAAATAGTTTTCATCTGCTTAATTTTAAGCTAATTTGTATTGAAAAGATAAATCACTAAAAGAGGGTTTTCTGAGTAGCAGTTGATACTCTGTCCAAAACATACTAAAACTGAAATCACAGTATCCTGTGAGAAGAAGACCCTTAAAAGCAGTCCATACGTTTTATATGACCTGCTTTAATTAATCCAGGGCTTCTTTTTGTTGGGATGAGATCTTACCTTTCCCAGCTTGCTTCTAAGTTTCCACTGTCAAAATGAAAACCAAACAAAAATCCCTGTTAGGTTGCTGACAACAAAGTGTTTGCTTTTCCTCTGTGAGTGGTGAGCGGGTACAGCCTGCTGGGCAACACAATTCTGTCTCGAAACTCCCATTCTTCAATTCTGTTGTTATTACTTAATGGTACACAGTCATCTGAGGTAACTTGTCTCCATAACTTGCCTGACAATAGAGGTACTTCACTTGTAGAAATGGAAAAAGCTGTAAGGGCACTTGTGCTGTCTCACTGCTTCCGTCAGTGCTCACCTCGTTGCTGGCCGGCTTTGGCATTGTACCTCTGCCCCTTTTTTACAAATAACCATGAAAACTAAGTGCTGTCCGCCTGTCGTTGTGTATCTTTTGCCTCTGTGTCCTGCGGGTCCACCCCATTAGGCTTTGTTTAAGATAGGCTCTGCAAGCGATAGCTCTGGCAGCCCTAAAGCAAATACGCTGAATGAAAGTTGTCCTTTAAGCTGCTTATGTTGGCTGTTGGTATGGGGCTTTTACGTCTTGCTGTTATTTCCCTTATATTTTTAGGCTTGCATTTCTCTTGAGCAATTATCTTACTCTTCTGTTATTTTTCCTGCTCTTTCTTAAATACATGGTGACTTTACCTATTGACAGTACTGCCCCTGACCAGTGCATTGGAGATCAATGACCTGGAAATAAAGCTGTTCTACATGTGAGTCTTAAAGTGATTAGGGCTGAAACATGGTGGGGCCCTTCTGAGTAAAAACTAAAAAAAAAATGAGATCTCTCACTGTAAACCTCTCCAGGGTCTTAAAAGTGTGCTAGTGGAAACTTTCTGACAAGGACTCAGTGACTTGGACAAGAATTGTCTAGTCTTTACTAGGCCTCAGCATATGGTCTGTTGTTACTAAAAATGCAGAGTTAAGTACATGTTATTGCTTGTTCTACTTCCTCTTTGTTTTTCTTGCATTTGTTTTGTTTCTTACTTCAGGCTGCTATCAAATAATAAACCTGATCTGTTACAGAATGTGTTGTGTATCACAAATATTCTAAATGGAGAGTTGATATAGCTGTAGTCTGCTATAGGAAAACCAAGAACTCACAATGTGTCTGCTTATTTTATGTCTATATTTACTAAATTGTTCTAGAACTAGAGCTTGGATTGTTCCACTGATAGTAATTGTGTAGAAACTTCTGGAGGGAGAAATGTGTATTGCTGGCTTCCAGGGTTAACTAGATACTTCATTTTAGTCTTGTCACGGATTGATAATTTCATAAAAAAAAACCAGCAGTGAAGATTTAAACCATCAGATTCTATACTCTCAGGATCTCTAATTTGAGTTCATTGTCTCCTTTTGAAATAATGGCTTATTGAAGGGAAAGATCCCTTGAAAACTTAATTTTGGCTCTCCTTGACATACTTGGATCTTGCTGTCCTTGTAGCTACTTTCCTTACCTCTGGAAGTTGCGGCCTTTCTCAATGTTAATTTACAACACACATGGTCTTAAATCAGAAAAGGTTCTGGTTTAACGTCGTGTGAAGCAGATGTTTTATTCCAGTTAACCTTGTAGGTGCCTGCTCAGATAAGCACATCACAAAATAATTGAGTTTTATTTGCTTTGTTTGGAAGCAACGTGGGCTCTACAGAATTCCAATAAAGAAAGGGAGGGAAGAAACAGATACTAAAGAGCTTTTCCGATGGCAGCGTGTGACCTTGTGTACTCTGAGAGATCTGGAAATGCACCGGCGGCCTCTCCTGTGTCTCCATGGGCAGCAGCAGTGCCGGTGCAGAGGGGAGGCTGCCCGTGGCACAGGGATGTGTGTGGAGTGAGCACAGACAGCGGGGCCTGTCCCACTGCCCCAGCAGGGCAAATGCCAGGAGGTGTTCTGGGGATTGGAGAGCAGCGGTGTGGGAGGAGAGAAGAAACACTGAGGTGTGGAGAGATCCTGACTGAATCTGTTCTGCAGGGGGATTACACAGACCCTTGAAATGTTGTGTTGCCAGTTGGAATGTTGCAGTCGTATTAATCGCAACCTGCTTCTTACAAGTTTATCCCTTTGTAATGAAAATTTGTTGTTGCATTGGATTTGCTTGACAGTCTGTTTTCTGCTTGAGGCTTTCATGCTGCTGCTCCTTCCTTTTGACATCCTGGAGTGTCTCACAATTGAGCAATAGCTCGGAGCAGCATGTTGGTGGAATCATGGGCTTGCTTTAGTAACAGTTTGCTTGCTGCAGTCTTCTAGTGATTCAGAGTGCTGTTGCCTGACTACCAGCCCTAATTATCTCAACACGTTGTTCCTATTTACTGTCACTTTCCAGGCTTCCTGTTGCTCAACATGTTGACGAAAACACTCTTCCTCTCTGGTCATGTTAACTTGACTTTTCATCAGTGACTCCAGCACTCTGCAGAGGCCCTGACACATTCAAGTCAAGTGAATGACAGATGCCTAAAACTGGAGTGCACTTCTAAAACAAATGAATTAAAATAAAATCTATGTGGAGCCATTTATGCAAGTCCTTAAGTTTGATTTACCTTTTAAAATCCAATTTTGAGTTTTATCAGCTACTTGGTTCACAATCCAGCTTCAGATATAACCACAGCATTCACTTAGATGCTTCAATAAGTCACTACTTGTATTTAAATAAGTAGATGCTTAATTTTCATATCTACTCACTGAAAACTTCTAAAGCTGTTTTCATTTGTGTGGCTAAGTTACTGGTAAAGAGCAATTAACTTGCTTAAAATTCAGATTCTGGCAAGGTTTTAGTGTTTTAAGTAGTCAAACTAATCTGTCTGTGTCCTGTTTTATACCATAATGAAATAATTCTTTTTCATTGTCATAATGTTGTCACAACTTCTGCTTTCATTTCTGAAGCAACAGTAGCAATTGTTTCCCAGATAAATAGCTTACTCCTTTAGAAGAAGAGCGGCCTCCAAAATGAACTTTGTACTACTTTAGTAAAGATTCTTTTTCTCCTTTTCCATTGCGTTTTGCCAGCTCATTCATGAATTACAAAACGACAAACTTGGTAGATTGAGGGGTTTCCAAAACTGCTGAAGTCTAAGCAGTTAAAACTGAGCAGGCATAAAGTTTGCAAGGTGTCTGTGTAAATCAGTAATTTAAATCACTGTGTTTCTCTTGCAGGTCCTGGCCTGGTTTGAAGAAGGTGAAGAAACAATCACAGCATTTGTAGAACCTTTTGTAATCTTACTTATATTAGTAGCCAATGCAATTGTGGGAGTGTGGCAGGTATGCAGAGACTTTTACAGCATCAAATCACAAATGTTTTGGGGTTTTATGGTTTAAGAGGAAGCACTGTATCCTGTAGTGTCGGGTGTTCTTACACAGCAAGTAGGATGTGTTGCTAACTTTGGAGTCCTGAGAGTCAGCAAACCATAAAGCTTCTCAACAGAAAGTGTTGACTTAAAGGTAAAATGAAAGCTTCAGAAGTGTTGCCAGAAAGGCAAAATGCCCATCAGTGTGTTTGGCCACACACTGCTGAACACATGAACGAGGCAGGCCAGAATAAAGGCCTGAATTCAGGCAATAAATTGGGCCTTGCAAAGCTAAGAACAATTGGATCAGCGTGCTTGGGGTTTTTTCCCAACTAAGGAACAAAGGATGGAGCACTTGTAATCTTGTTTCTTGTCTGTTTCCTCTTGAGACCACTGTTGTGTTTTAGTAAATTATTAATACAGTATTAATTCTCCCTGTTCAATCACTAGAGTACCTATTAAGTGTACATCCAAAGACTGCCTGTCTGTCAAAAGGCACAAGTTTCTTCTGAAAACATCTAAATACCATGAAACTTTTCCTGCACTGTCAGCTGTGACATTAATGTGATGCTTTTTTATAAACCATATAGACAGTAATATCATAACATAGAATAACACTTCATGAGATGCCAAAACAAAATGTTCATATCACTTTCGTTTGCTAATTTGATCACTTCAGACAGTGGATGTTTTGTTGGAGGGTTTTTTTCTGCAGATAAAAAATACTTGAGGATTTTTATGGTAATTCCAGTTCTTTATATGATTGCTTGGTTTTGTTGGGGGTTTTTTTAAGGGAAGATGCTAACCTGACATAATTACTTGTTCTGTTAGAGCATGAGGCACCATGCTTAAAAAAAAAGGCAAACTGGTCATAATAACAAAAATTAAGAGGAGGAGCCTGTTAAGAGGTTAAAACACTTTAGAGAGGGCCCTGCAAGCTGGAAGAAGTGGCCTTGAGTGGTATTGCTGCTCATTCCTGCTCTGCTTTGTGCCATCCCAAGTGAACTGGCTGAAGAGTATTCCTGAAAATTCAGTTTTTAGCAGTGCCCAGCTTGCTGCACAACCTGCTGGAGCAGGTGTGGAGGGAAGAGATAATGTCGGTCAAGGGGTGACAGCATTGCCCCCCCTTAAATGACATTTTATATTCAAGTCTCCATAAAGTAATTGTGCAAGAGTTAATGTTTAACTTGAAACTCTTGAGTTGCTGTTCTGCAGGTACTTATTTTAAGCATGAAATGGGAGGTAAAGCTGTCTGTATAGTTTGAGGATTTTTCTTGTGGAGTTGTTTCCCTGTTATAGCATATAATCAGGGTTTTTTTCAGAGGTGGTAGTATGCAAAGAATATACCTCTTGTGTGTATTTCTACATGCATGGAACTTCATTGTGAAAGAGTTGCTGCACAGATGAAGTGACTCATTCCTTTGTTCTAATGGGCACGGAAAATCTGTCGCGGTTCACAGTCTCCACCCATAAAGGTATCTGTTCCTACAGGTACCAGATGTGAGCACTGAGTCACGGCCGCGGCTCTGCCGCCCTCAGCCTTTCCTCTCACGTGCACTTTTCCCCAGGAGCCACCTGCCAGTGCTCCAGTGCCTGCAGGGTAGTCTGGCTACCATAACTGCAGGCAAACTGGGAGCAAAAAGATTCAGTCTAGCACGCGGAGCTGGCGGAACGAGCTGAATCACAGACTTGTTGAGGGTGGAAAAGATCTTTAAGATCATCAAGTCACACTGTTTACCCAGCACTGCCAAGGCCACCAAGAAACCATGTCCCTGAGGGCCACATGTACATCTTTTAGATACCTGCAGGCATGGTGATTCATCCACTTTCCTGAGCAGCCTGTTCGGATGCTTCACAACCATTTCTGCAAAGAAATTATTGCTAGTACCCATTCTAAATCTACCCTGGTGCAACTTGGATGTTTATTCTTCTGTTCTTTTTCTAGAGAGTGACAAGATCTCCCCTAAGCCTCCCTTTTTCCAGGCTGAGGCCCACCCCCAGCTCCCTCAGGTGCTCCTGGTGCTCCAGACCCTTCCCCGGTTCTGTTGCCTTTCCTGGTCGTGCTCCAGCCCCTCCATGTCCTTCTTGTCATGAGAGACCCAAAACTGCCCCCAGAACTGGAGGTGCCTCAGCAGTGCCCAGCACAGGGGATGGACACTGATCTTGCTGGCTGCACTATTTCCACTACAAGCCAGGTGCCATCGGCCTTCTCGGCCACCTGGGTCATCATGCAGAATTTGTATTTCTCCTTTTTGAAGGAGTTCTGTTGAAGTAACCTTCCTGCTGTGGGACTTTAAGGTTTTGCCTCATGGTGACTCATAGTTTGTCCACAGAAAAGAAATATTGATGTTATAATGCTGAGGAGCAGAATTAATTTACTTGGAATATGAGGCTGGTATTACTTAAAGCTTTATGGGTTTGTGCTGGTATCTGCACTGCCAGACCCTGAGCTGTGCCATTTAAATTTTAGTTCCTCAAGGTAGTTTTGGTAACACTCATTTTCAGCTGCACTGTTACATGGAACTGCTGAGTTCCCCAGCATTTGAATTTCTGATGGTTTTGTTTCTGCTTTGACATGCGGGAGGAATTTTTTATTATCTGGAAAGGCTGATGTATATTTGAAGGGCAGATGTTCTAAAAACTATGTGCACTCTACCATTATCTGTAATTATCAGGGCTAAATGACGTTTGTTCTTGTCAATAGGCAGGGAAATGGAAAATAAGTTCCTTCTCCAAGAGCTGGAGAAGGAACAAGCCAGGTGCCCTGGTTTCTTTACAAGAACAAACAACAGTTGTTCTTTATCCAGGTGGCATCACAACACTGACACCAATCTCTGGTAGTGCTCGGTGAGAGGACTGCAGCTGAGATAGGAAAGCTGTTGTGTTAGTGGAAATCAGAAGGTTTTCGTGTGTGGGGATTCATCCAAGTTTGTAAATTGTTTAGAGATTCTGGGGAAGTTTCTAGTGTATGCTTTAATTTCACTTCAGCATGACTTGATTAGCTGAAACAAAGTTGGTAATAAGTTGGCTTCATCACAACTTGATCCTTGATTTCTGTCAGTAAGTGAAATTCAGCAGTGCTAGTCCACTCCAGGCTGAGTGTAAGCTGCTCCAGCCAAGGTACAGCTGAGACCTACATCCACGAGTCCTAATTCTGCTTAGTGCTTTTTCTTATGCCAAAAAGCATCCGTATGTAACATGGAACTCTTTGTGTGGCCTCCCTGCAACAACACAGTGGATATTCTTATTGGAAAGTGCTGCGGGGTTTAAATAAACAATTTCTGTGTTCTAAAGGCCCCCAAACACCTGAATTACACTCTAACGATTTCCAGTCAGCAACCTCGTAAGGGGAGGAGACACAAAATGTTCTGTGTGCAGAAATATAGCTGAGCTGAGTTGGTAGCATTCATATGATAATGCTTTTGAAAAATCCGATCTGACAGGCTTATTTTTCCTCGAGGGCTTTCAAAATTACACATTTTTGCTGTCTTTTAGGAAAGAAATGCTGAGAATGCTATTGAAGCTCTTAAAGAATATGAACCAGAGATGGGCAAAGTGTATCGACAAGACCGAAAAAGCGTCCAGAGGATTAAAGCAAGAGACATTGTCCCAGGTGATATCGTGGAAGTGGCAGGTAAGACCCACTTACGTGGTGCAGACATGCATTAGCATATTAATGTAAAATTGTTATGGGGCTTTATCTTAATGATTTGAGGCCCTGGGGCGAGTTTTCAAAGACTCCTAAGTATATGCTTCACTTAAGAACAATCTTGCTGCTGTTCATCTGTAATTACCTTAAATGTGCATTTGTATGGAGGGGATTGTTTTTCAAATTGCCACTTAGTTTAATTGGTAGGTCTAAAAGCGAAGCATCTTAATTGGAGTTGTGGTTTTAACACTTGTCACAAATTTAAAATTTTGTTGTCTGGTGTCTGATTTCAGAGTGTCTTAAAACTTGTCTGGTCTTCTATCACAAAATAGATGTCTGTTCCTGGTTTTAAAGTGTCTTCAGTTTCCTTAGGTTTGGGAGCGCAGAGATTTTTTTGGTCACGCTCTGTTATTTCATCTGAATGTGTTTCTCCAGCTCTTAGACTTGTAGTAGCAGTGCCTTTGAACTTCTCTTCACAAATGTCTTCTGTCCTCTCAGCAAGTATGACTGGCACGTGACTTCACTGTTTTCTCATCTTTCATAGTTCTTTATTGCTTCTTTTGGCAATTTGCTGCATAGATCTCAAATACATCAGCTATGCAGAGCAGAGCTCCCTGTTACTCCTGGGTAAGCTTTTGAAGTGCCAGTCTTAAAACACTGGACTTTTGCCTAGAGCTTTCTAATATCTTAGTTTTGCTCTAAAAGGTATGTCTTTGGAAGGAGTGCAAAAATAGAGGGGTTTATCTACTTTTAGCTAAAACTCCATCATTTTGGTGATAATGCCATAGTAATAACTTTTTCTCTAAACTGGGCTTGACTGTTCCTTCCCAGATAAAACTAGGTGGCTCTTGCTAAGTGTCAGGAGTGTTGCATGCTCAGATTTTGTAGGTCATTATCAACTGCTAACTGAGTGATTTTTCCTTTGGGAGCAGTTCAGGGTGTACATCAAACTTACTTTGCACTAGTGTCACTTTGATTTTAGAGGTGGTAGCTGTCTCAAGAGGAGATAAATATATACCCTTAAACTTGACTATCCTCCTGTTTTAATTAGCAGGCAAAGAGAGTGTGCACTCAGAATGAAGTTGGTGTTGGCTGCCCGCCAAGCTTTCATTCCTTGAGAAACTTTAACATTGGCTGAGCCCCGTCTCAAGCCCCTGTTCCGTGCACAGGATGATTCAGCTACAAGTCCAAATCCAAAGTGGTGATAGCAGAAAGGGAGGGTGAGCTGTGATGCCTTGTCACTTACTGTGCTCTGTGCCTCACTGCTCCTGCTCTGCACGGCCAGAGCCGTGTGCTCTGCAAGGGGGGGTTGTTTCTGCTGTGTTTGACGTGTCCTTTTGAGGCAAACACAACTGTATCAATTACAGACTCTGCAGTAGATGTCTTGGCCAAATCCTTATCCTGTTTTTAAATGTCAGCAATGGAATGGTAGTTTTGGAAGTGGTTTTCATCATGGGAATACACTCGGGTTGTGTTTTTCGGTAATTTAAAGCAGTATTGGTAAAACTGCGAGTTGATGACTATGTGTTTTGCACTGGTTTGGCATATCACTGAGGAGAAATGCTGGATTTTGATGCTCTGCCAGGTGTCTAGAGCACAGAACACTTTCTCCTTGATTCATTGCCGTTTCAGAAGAGGTACAGATTGTGTTTTCATCTTCAAATTTAGCTTTGCCTTTATTCTGTATGAGAACACCTGGGGGATGTGTGGGCTTTTACTTACCTGCTGTATATTGTCAGTACCAATAAAATCAATTACTCCATTTAAAAGGCTTATGTCTGAGGGAGAAAAACGAATTGGGAATAACCAATGTGCCTGTAACACCAGGCTGCCTTTAACAAGCATAGTGTCCTGTTTATCATAGGGTTACTATTGCATTATTTTAAAATCTGCCTGTAGAACAATGATTGATAGTCCAGCACGTGTACAATTGATTTTTTTTTTTAAATAAGGACAAGCTTAAGCCAGTATGCTCATGCAGAAAACCAAAAAATATCCAAGTTCTGTGACTGTCCTTTAAGAGAGGTGGTCTGGCTTGTTGATGGACTGTAGAAGCTTTTCTGGGTAAAATACTCACTTGAACTGGTGGGTCAAACAATGCACTTAAATTATCCCCTCGAAGCTGCAATTGATTGTAAGTCATGTGGATGTTTAATAGAGAGATAAGTGCTTCAGGGTAACACAGCTTCTGATACTGAAATAATAAATTCTTGTGGCTAGACAATGAAGTTTTAATTGTAATCAAACTGAGAAAAGCCACAGAGCAAGTAGAGAAGAGCTAATAAATGCACCATGTCCCAGCGTTGGTGTCAAGACCTGGAGGTGAGAGAGACTCTGTGCATGCCTGTGCCTCAAGTGCAGGAGGACTGCGATGGCCTTTGACATGGTGTTTGCAAAAAGATGGCCATGTAGGGAAGTGACAGAGCCCTTCATGCTGGGATACATATCTGGCTGTGGAATTCCTGGCCAAGTGCCAATGACATTTGTGTGTCCAGGCGAATATCTTTCAACTGAGTGGCATAAACAACCAGGTGATTGGTTTCTCCCCTGTGCTGATAACTAATATTGAACAAATTTCTACAAGTCTTCCCTTGGGAAATAGGTGTATTTAATGCTGTAACAGCTTTGTAAATTTGAAATAGCTGTGTGTGGGTCTGACACAGAGATAACTTTACTGTAGGAATTGTTAGATTGCTATTGATACATGCAGACACGAATTTCTTAACTGCATGTTGTTAGGAAGACCTTCCCTGTTCACTTCACAGGGATGGTGGAAAAGATACTGTACAATGAACAGGAGCTCTTAGGGATGTTGAGATCACAGATTTGGGATGTGTGCCTTAAATTTGCTTGCAGACCTGTGGTGAGCAGGGTTCTCAGAGCTGTGGTGTGTGATGGTTACTAAGCTACAGTTTTTCTTAGAATTGATGAACTGACAAACATCCAGATGCTGTCCTCACATGGCTTTTCAGTTTGCCTGTCTTTAAATGGATTATCATGCTGTTGTAAAAGCTGGAGTTAATTGGAGGATAGACTCTAAATTTGTAACCAGGGGCTATCTTAATAGATTAGATACACTTTGGTTTAGTTGAGTTTTTTGTTTGCTGGGTTAAAGTAACATTTTAAAGAGAAATTTTAAAAAAGGATGGCCCTACTTCTTACAAGTTTTGTATGAAGTTCAGCCTGAAAAATTGGGATAAACTGGTTGTAAATCATGTATTTTTTTATAGAAGCACATTTGGGAACAGAAATGACCTTTGTTCACTTCCGCTGTATTTTCCTGTCTAAAATTTTCTGGAGTGGATACAGTGTATCTGAGTTTCTGTAATTTAATAAATGAAAGTTCAATAGTTGCAGTCAGTAAGTGACCAAAGAACAGGCACAGTAGTTCCTCTTTTCCCTGAATTTCTGAAGGATGGTTCTTGTCATCTGTTACTGTATCTGTAAGTACTCAACATGTTAAAAATATACACAGAGTTGCCAGAAGCTGTTGCTTATTAAATTAGTGTACATTCCAGAAAACTTAGTTTTATACCTGGCACGGAGTAGGCAAGAACTACTTTCTGAGGCTTTTAATTCCAGCTGCAGAGCACTTCAGGACTCTTGGGTGCCTTATAATAAAAGAAAGATAGATAAATTTTGGGATGAAGAAGGTCAGGAAGGAAGACTCGTGAGGTGAATTGCATCAAACTCCCTTGTGGTTGTGAAGAGCTCCAGGTTCTCCCTGGTAGTATGACTAAAAACATGGATGTTGCAGATCTTACTCCAAAACATCTGTGTCCTTGTGCCTGTGTTACTTTTCTGATAACTGGTATTGATTTTCAGGCTCAGTGCTAGAGATGCGGGTTTACTTCTTCTGGGAAAGTATGGAGATTAGAAAAAAATAAGGAAAAGGATGGAGGAAGGCTTAAGCCCAGAACAGAGACCTGCTGGAGCCTGTCCTAAAGCAAACTGCTGAGAGCTTCTCTTGATAGGGAAAAGGAATTGACTGCAAATGTTGTGGGTGTTTCCTTACTGGATGCAAACTGTTGGGTTTGGGTTTTAAAGCACATATTTTGCTTTTTTTCCTGAAGTGCTACTTTTGAACCAGAAAAGATGGGAAAGTAAGATCAGTGGTTAATAAATACATATATGAGTAGTGCATAAATCTGTGAGCTTCAGTGAACATTTTGGCCAATGCATCAGAGGCAGCTTGGGGATAACCAGACACAGTCCAAACTCCATTCCATACTTCACTGGAGTCTGGAGTTATTTGAGGTTCAACTCAGGGCACAGCCTAAGCTTGTGTCACTTTTAACACACATTTGAAATACTGCAAAACACATTTCCAATTTTTACCCCAGTTCTTGTAGCGTTTTCCTTCAGAGTTACCAAACTCTTTGGTAAAAATAGCGAAACTAGTTCTGGTTTAGTTGCTTGGAAATTGAGAACATACCTGATATTCTGTACTCTGACAGAACTGATACTGAGTGGGTTTGATTATAAGCACAAACAGTACTGAACAAAAAGCTTGAACATCAAGATAATGTCCTGTTATTACTGTATCACCCTGGCAGAGGAAACTTTTTTTTTTTTAAGGCTAAAGAAAACTTGCACTTGAAACTTTGCTGCACTTCCAGAATTCTGACTCTTGGTTCTTCATTTGTTACCCAAATGCAGCATAACTTGGAAACAGGACTTCAGCTTTGGTGTGAAGTTGTTGTTGTTCTCTACCTGAGCTGCCTTAAGTTGAAGCTTAACTTACTAGTCCATTCTTTCTGCTATAAGGTGTTTTTATAGGCTGATCACAAGAGTTTGCCATCTAGTAGGCAGTGGTATAAATAGATCCACTAATTAAAAGCTAAAACTAGACAAATTTGGTTTAGAAATGAGTGCAGACTTACAAGCAGGGTCCCTGTCCGTCAGCAAATCTTATCTAATGTTCTGGTGCCCTCTTCAGAGAGAATGACACAAGTATGATTTTAAAGAATGAAAAGAAACAAATTAAGAAAAATTCCAGTCTTATGTCTTGTTTAATACAGTATCTCCATTTTTCTCAACCCTCAGTTTTGACCTGGAAATATTTTGCTCCCAGAAAGCAAAGTTTTTTCTGTCCTTTTGGCTTTCCTTGATAAGAATACAATATATATGTGTTGTTTAAATTTTTTTTCGGTCTCTACCTTTAATAGTTCCTGGGTTAGGATACTCAAACTTTGCATACACTGCACAGTAAACTCTGTGGATATTTTCTGTCTGCCCAGAATGCAGCAGGTGGATGATAGAGGCTGTTTCATGCACGTTGTCTAATGCAAAGAAAGAATTTAAATGCACTGTTCTGTCACCTTGTCAGTGAAAGTGAGTGCTGTTTTACTGCTGTGGTTACAACTGGTGGACTTCTGCTGGTGTAATCTGTCTTGTTGGAAAATAAATCTTACCTTCCGGGTTTGGAGTGGAAACTCAGACTTAAAATATGGTTCATTATCACTCTTCTAATTTTGACACTTTGACAGTAAGTTTGAATGAAAGTGTAGATGGACTCAATTATGTTCCTGTTTTGTAGAGCTTCTGATTTCTGGTACCATTTTATTATGCCCTGTTCAGGAAGTGTTAAATACTTAAAACCTGTTACTACGGAAGAAAAATTAAGTTTCTGATGGTCGAAGGAAATCAAGCACAATAAGAAGATGAGATTGTCTGTGTGCAAGGGGGGAAGAGGAGCTAAGCTGACTTTGTGTTAAGGAGGTTTAATACAAAAACCAGTTGTTCTGGAGCAGCTCTACCTCTAAATAAAAGCAAACCATTCTGTTCAGGTGTGAGCTTCAAGTATTACTGTCCGCAGCAATACTCAATTCAGCACTCAGAAAGTACTCAGTTCTGTTGATTGAAGTGTGTCACATCCCTCCTCTGTTACTTTAAATCTATTAATTTTGATTCTTAAACTGAGTTCTTCAGTTCTTCATGTAGGAAGTTCCAGTTGCTTCAGTTTATTAGTAAATGTTCACACGCTGGTGTATCCTCTAAATCAGAGTATAAACTTACTTTTGGGTAAGAGAGGGGACTGAAATAACTGACTCTTAAAGAGACTAAACACCTCCCTAGGAAAAGTGGTTTCAATAACTGTACCAGTAGTAGGTCATGTTAAACCAGAAAATAGTTGCTAACACTTCATGTGTTTTGGCAAAAGAATTAATACTTCGTTTCCTTCGGATGGTAAAACCCCATGTGTTTTCACTCAGATGTTCTAATAGCAGTGTGGTAGATTATATCTGCTAACCTTGATAGTATTTCTACTCTAGCCTGCTAAAATGAGCGCATCCTAATAAAGCAGGAGAAAGGCCCTAGTGTCTTAAAAACCAAAATACATGAACTTGTCAACAATGAACCTTAATATATTAACACACTTCTTTTTTTTCTCTCTCTCTCTCCATTTCGTGGTTTATGGAAATCGGTTTGGGGATGCTTTTACTCAGTTTCAGGAACTGTTTGTTCACACACTGTTCAACTATAGAATTATTGGAGCTGTACTGATAATCTTTATTACAAAAGTGCAGTTCCAACCCCCAACCTGCTGATAGCAGATCCAGAGTGACACTGGCTTTGGTTAATGATAAACATAAATAAGAAAGTGTGAGGTACATATTGTATATGAACAGCCCTTCTGACTTCCACAGGAAGAATTGCTTTCATTTGCTGTGATCACACAGAGGGACTTCTGCGAACAGATGGCTTTCTTTGCTAAGAATTGTTCTTGTAACACATTAACATTAAAAAGAAGAAAAACTTTTCACTTTTCATAGTGTACCTGCCCGTAAATCTCCGAGCAAGTCTCCAGTGGTGCGAGGGGTCAGAGTTAAAAGAGCTGATACTGGTGTTCAAAGTACGTATTTCAAGCAGTAGTTTTGTTCTGAGGGCTGTTCTATAGCATAGTGGCTTTTGGGTACAATTAATGTTGCTTCCTGAGCCTCCTCTCACCAGCAGTTTTGAACAGAAGATCTGGAATATGGATCTCAATAGACTGTATTGAGACAATAATTTGAGACTTGAAAGATGATTATGGTCTTGTTGTAGTCTAAGGTTCTTTGTTAGTACCCAGAAGTAACTAAAAATACAAGGGACTGAAACCCACACAGCTTTAATAGTTACTTTCCCTCCACCTTCATTGCTCATAGCATATGTGTCACATCACTTCTGCCCATCTTCCTGGGCTGCTTAAAGCACACACTGCCATAGCCTGCAACATTAATATTGTATTTTGGCTGTAGAGGTCTCCCAGGGAGTGTTTCAAACTGCTGTCTGACAGAATTCTGAAATGAAATATTTCATTTTATTGCTATGCTGGAAACTGGTAAAAGTATTTGAAGGGATATCAGTGCTCCAATGAAACACCCAGGTAATGAGTTGGTCATTTCACTGTAGGACTTGGTCAGTGCCACGTATTAAATTGGGACTCAGGTTGCTTAATACATTCTGTGCTTGAAGTCAGTTTGGGACAAGTGTGTGGAGAAGCAGGGTTGGACTGTGTAAAAATCAAATATATATGTCAGTGACTGTTCAAGTAGAGGGAACTTGACCCATAAACTACCACAGCCCTGGGAGCAGGAAGATAAGGGCTGGGGAGCTTTGGACTTGAGAAGAAGGGCTGGAGTGTTGGGTGTCAGCACTGGGAATCTTGGCAGGTAGCATTGCTGGTTAGGTGGCTGAAGAGCCCAGTATTTTCAAGTGCTAAATTATCCCTATTTTCAGTGAAAAAAATATGTCTTCTTTAAAGCGAATGACGTAAACTTTAAATTCCTATTGCAACAAAATACCACTCCAATTTCTACCAAGGAGTGGAAATTGTAAATTGTCTGTTTCAGTGTAGACTCGTGCACAGTTAAATAAAATGGGTATTTATCTTTTTTAACCCCCTGTAGAGACCAGGTTGTTTTTAAACAGATTCATTTATTGTGTGCTGAAGCTCAGTATTAAAATTCTAAAATTCTGTGCATGAGTAAAAGGATTCTGTGGGTAAAGCTGTAACGGTTCAAAGCAAACCTTTCTCTCACTCCTCCAGTGCTGTAGTTAGTGGGGCTGTTTTAATCAGTAGTTATGTATTTGACTACATTATGTTTCAGAACACGTACCTGGGCAGTTTTGAAAGCAGCTTATTTGAACTGTTAAGGAAATCAAGTGGCTATTTAGGATTAAAAACTTCGGTTGAAATAATGGATAAAAATATTTCTGTAACTGACTTGTTATTTTAGATGTCAGACTACGGAATTGTATCATTTACTGTAGCAGCTCTGTGCTGAGCAACACAAATACATAATCACTTTCTCATTTCTTTCAAGGCTTGGGTATTACTTTCATTGGTTCTGTGGGCCGAATTCTATTAATTTTAAAAAGCCTCTCAAAAAACAACAACCCCCCAATTTTTTTCCTGTTTTAAAAGTATATGGGAAAAAAGCCTCCTATTTGTAGATGAGATCTGTAGTACACTGCTCACTGAAAATTTCCTGTGGTTCCTCTCTGTCATAGGATGACTTCCTATTTATATTCAGTTTCAGTTGTCCTCTTGAAAGTATATTCAAGACTATAAATGACTTAGTGTCACAGTTGTTATTTTGCAAAGAGCTGTTTAAAATATCCCTGTAATTGACCCTGACGTACAGCTTTCCTGCCTGTTGGAAATGCCTTGAATATTTTACTACACCCTTCTCAGTCAGAGGAGGTGAGTGAATAATGTGTCTTACCTTAAATTGTTGAGATAAAGTTATAAAGCTGCACTGTCATAATAAATTTAACACTTCAGTTGCGGCGATTCAGGCAGTTGATAACAGCAGTCGTAGCTTTCATGGAAATACTGATGTTGAATAGCAATACTCTGTTCAAGGGGTCTCTCCAAGTATTTTAAGTCTTGTGAATATTGAGTTTGAACAACTTGGAGCAGTTCAGAAGTGGGTTAGAAAATCACTTGTGAACTTTGCCATGTGTTGATCCAGTTGCTGGAAAGTTTTAAGATTAGTTTTTTAACAGCTTCTTTTTTGTGTTACTCATCTTCACCAGTGTTGTCAGATGTGGTGGATGTGGGCTGGCTGGAGTTTTGCAGCTCTTTCCAGTGCTCTGAAGATGTTTGTGCAGGTTGACAGGCGCTCACCACATTGCTCTGAGGGCTTGGCCTGTCCAGCCATATCTGAAAAGCAGCTGCTACTGTGTGTCTGCAAATAACCCTCCTCAGGACACCAGGAGAGCAAGTGAATAGTTTTGCCTTTTTTGGCCTAGGCCACCGTTTGTCTAAGGCTATTTTCTCTTGCTGCTCAAGGGCATTGTGGCTTAAATTAGTATTCACATGGTATAATGATACATTTGTGGCTGGTTTTTTGTCCCTTCATATACACACGCTCACAAAAACACACGTCTAACTCTACAGGCCAAACTACACAATCTTTTGCTGGTTTTAATGGTTAGAGTTACTCTGAATTTGCAGAAAGTCACGTGGTGCGAGTTTTCCTAAGGTTTGAAGTAGCACTTAATTCTCCTCTTCAGGGTTTTGTTCCACAGTTTTCCACTCCAGGGTGTGAGTGGTTGGATGAGCCAAGGCTGTGACACCACTGTAGAGTTTTTCATGGTATTATTTCTTAATGTGCATTATTGCTGCTGATTGCATAAGCAGTTCCTGCAGGAATTGCAGCTTATTTTAATTTTACTGCAGGGACACAGATTCTACCTACTGAAAAGATCAGCTGTCTTTAGTTAGTTATTCTCCCTTCTTTATTTCTTTGCATTATTTTATAATAATGTTGCTGACACTTGAATGCTTGCGGTGCTAAATTACATTAGGAGTGTTCAATCGTGTTAATTAGCAATATTGACATGCAGAATGTAGAACCCCTCCATGTGAGTCAGAAATGTGCCTCATTAATATGCTTTAGCAAGTTAATTTGCATGCAGCCATTTATTTTCAGTAGGCATGAAATGGTAGGGCTTTAGTTTTTTTTCTTAAAAACTAGGAAAAGCTGGGTAAGAGGAAGTAGGAAGGTAAAATAGTTAATTTTGAGATGTTAGGGATGCTTGATATGTGTCACATATGTCAGCTGAGCTCAGCTGACAACTGGATTCATCCCTGCCATTTTTAGGAGTGTGGTGTTAACTTTTATCATCTGCTGCTTTGGTGTCTCAAGCACTTGTTAGTGAACTTCTTGTTGCTCGTGGGTTGTTTGTTTTGGTTTTTTTCTTTCTTCAGTGTTGTCTTTTGCAAAGTAGAAATGTGTATGAC
The DNA here is from genome assembly GCA_013399875.1 of Gymnorhina tibicen. Taxonomy (NCBI): domain Eukaryota; kingdom Metazoa; phylum Chordata; class Aves; order Passeriformes; family Artamidae; genus Gymnorhina; species Gymnorhina tibicen. The sequence continues at coordinate 2,826,413 of VXAZ01001058.1, read as the reverse complement.
AAGATAAACACAACAGAGATCTGTGAAAATTGTAACTGGGATATGGATTGTGGTTATTTAATAGAGCAGCACTGCTGGGAAATAAAGCTACTGTGTGATCTGAAGTTAATTTCCAACTCTGAAACATCTGGCAGAATCCAAAGTATAACATTACAAGAGCATATTTGCAGAAGCACGTTATTCTCACAATGGGTGCCAAAGAAAAGGAAAATACAACTTCTTTTCGTTTTCTAAATAAATAGATGTGGATAATGTGATCTTTGGAGAGCAGAGGACTCACTTTGGGCATAGAGAAAACAACTAAAAGACTCTGCAGGACCAGTTGTTCTGAAAAGGGAACTCGATTCACCTTAGCTACGGGTTTTGATTGTTTATAAATACGTCTTCTGAAATTGATATCTTGCTCTTGAGAATGTTTTCCCTTTGCTTTCAAGCGGCCATGTGGTTAGAAAAACAATCCAGTGATTTACAGCCTCTTTCTTGGAGGCTAGGTAGGGGCAAGGCTAAATTGCCAAAGTGTATTGGATACTCAGAAAATGGGAGTACTGCGAGTCACAAAAGCAGCAATGACAGCAATGAGCTGCTGGTGATCTTGGTCGTCTGAGCAGTTACTGGAAAGTCATTTTTCTGGCTGATGGAGGTAAGGGACACTTGGTCAGAAGTCTCTCAAACAGCAAAGTTCTGACTTTGTCTTGTCATTCCTTTGTAGTTGGAGACAAGGTTCCTGCTGATATAAGAATTACTTCTATCAAATCTACAACTCTAAGGGTAGACCAGTCAATTCTCACAGGTACAGTTTCTATGACTTTCATGTAATTATGTGCATAATTGAAAGTGCCTTTTCACCGTTTGTTTGGAATGATCCATTAGAAACAAGCCCGCAGCCATTGCAGTTCTCTGCATTCAAGTGCAGTAAATTTCTGATCTGGTAACTTCTAGAGTGGCTGGACGTGTTGCTTCATCATTGGCTTTGTGTTCCCTTTAGTGGGATGAACATTCCTGCTGAGTCTTGTAATACCTTTTTGGTCATCCCCTTCCCCCAGCAGACACAAGCAATTTGTGGGAAACTAAAACAAAAATTACGAATTTCTCTTCTAGTTCACAGAGTCTTCTAGGTTTGAACATCTTGTCACCACTCAAATATGAAAGTATGTAAATCTTACTAAACGTCTTCTGCAACAGGAGAGAACGACTTTTGCAATACTGGCAGCTTTTAAGCTGCTGCCACTAAAGACTCAGTACACTCGAGCCTTATTTGCTGAAATTCTGTGCACACACATTCGTGTGTTTTCTGGTACCAGCCCTCAAATGCAGGAGCTATTTTTAGAGCCCTTTTCAGATTTGTTGAAAACAAAACAAAGTAGCAGCACTTCTGAGTATAGGAAAGAAGCTGGGAATCAACCAAGCATGCTACAACAGTTTTCTTTCAGCTGGAACATGGAGATCTGTCTGCCTGTTTTGGTAGCATAAATTAATGTTAACTAGCTCTGAATTTTAAAACAGTAAAGTATTCATAGGAAGCCTATTTTTTGTCCTTGAATCTGTCTTGAAACAGGCTCCAAAGTTTCTCACCACAGATCCTGAATAGCACAAGACTGATCAAGCTTTACTTATGTTTAGCATAGGAAAATGGACTCACTCCATGCCTGTAAAGCTGTCGGAATAAGTAGAACTAACCCACCAGAATTCTATAAAAAGGGGCTATTCCTTGCCTTTATTTAAGTAACAGAATTCTTGTTTAAAAGGAAGCCTTTGCTGTTTTCAGCCAAGCTGCTGCTTGAGTCTCCTGACTGATAAAATAGGGCTGAGGTCTGAGATGCTGCTCAACAAAATCCTTTTAAAAGGAGGAAGCTTTGGCTCTCTTGAGCTTACATGAAGTAGTGTAACTCAGTGACTGAAGCTGAGAGCACCACCTTGTGAAATCTGGTGTAGCAATGAGCATCTGCTCTTAAAGAAAAGGAACCTTTCTGTACCTGTGTGACGTGTTTGTAGAAACTGATACATAATTTTCCGTTTTCTTGGCCAACTGAAATATTTCCTGTTTCACCTAAGCAATTAATTAAGATCATTTGAGGAAAGAAGTTTGACATCCTAAAAATTTTAGGGCTGAGGATTATAACTTCTTCTGTTCCTCAGTACTCCAGATGCATAATCTCTTCTTAAGACTATTATCTTTTATTTTAGGTGAATCAGTGTCTGTTATTAAGCACACTGACCCTGTGCCTGATCCTCGTGCTGTAAATCAAGACAAGAAGAACATGCTCTTTTCTGTAAGTTATTTGTTTTGAGGTTTTCAAAACATTTATAAAATAACAGTGAAGCTGATAAAAACGTGCAAAACTTCAGGTCTTCCCCCAAAAGCTGCATGACTTTGCTCTGTTCTCTGTACATATCTCTGTGTGTGTCTCCGTACACACTGAACTAAATGCATTAAAAATCAGAATTAACTTTTAATAAAAGCTGTCCTCAGGGGAAGATGCTGGATGAAACCAGTCTATATGAGGAAAATGATTTTTGTCCTTCACAAGGAAGTCTTGGAAGGTGGAGCATGCACACTTTCAGTGTTTCTGCAGTCACTTCCTAAAGTGATAGTTCTTCAGCGTGATAAGAGCCCACACAAATTGTGGTGTCGTGTAGCTACAATTGAGAACTGGCTTTCTGTATAGGAATGAAACAGTTTGTTCAAATTTATTTAAAGGAAGCATTAAATATCTTTCAGATAAGAAGATAACTTTTTGCTGGCAGGCTGCTTAATTTAACTGTTTCTTTCCACGTTAAATATGTTCACACAGGGAGCCCCAGAGAACACATCTATTACTCATAGTAAATAACATTAAATCTGACAAAATAGAGTCCTAATTAAAAAAAAAAAAAGAGAGAGGGAAAACACATTCAGTATTTCAACTGAAATACATGCCGCTTGCTCAGCAACTGGCTTTGGCTGTGCTGCTTGTGAGAGATCAATACTGACTCGTTTTGAGCCTGTTCTGGGAGCAGAAATTCCACCCTGGAGTGTTCCCTTACAGACACAGGCAGTGTCATCCTCTTCCTCTTTACCCTTTTCCATATCCTGGCTGAGACACAATCTGAACTCATATGAGGTGGTTTGGTTTGAGGCGTTTTTGTGGTGGGGTTTTTTTTGGTTAAATTAAAACCAAACAAAAGAAACTCGCCCACAAAACCTGTTTGTAGATTGACTCCAAGTTTTCCCTTCTCTTCCTCTACCTCAGGGTACAAACATCGCTGCCGGTAAGGCCATGGGGGTGGTTATTGCAACAGGGGTGAACACCGAAATCGGGAAAATCCGCGACGAGATGGTGGCAACTGAGCAAGAGAGGACCCCCCTGCAGCAGAAGCTGGATGAGTTTGGGGAGCAGCTGTCCAAAGTCATCTCCCTTATCTGCATCGCCGTGTGGATCATCAACATCGGCCACTTCAACGACCCCGTGCACGGCGGCTCCTGGATCCGCGGCGCCATCTACTACTTCAAAATCGCCGTGGCCCTCGCCGTGGCCGCCATCCCCGAGGGCCTGCCTGCCGTCATCACCACCTGCCTGGCGCTGGGCACGCGCAGGATGGCCAAGAAGAACGCCATTGTGAGGAGCCTCCCCTCCGTGGAAACCTTGGGCTGCACCTCGGTGATCTGTTCCGACAAGACGGGGACGCTGACCACGAACCAGATGTCCGTGTGCAGGGTACGTCCCTCCCGCTGGCTGCTGCTGCCGCTCCTTCTCTCCTCGGCCGCTCGCAGCAGTCAGCGCTGCTCAAATTCTCCTGATCCCGGCTCTTTCGGTTCTCACATCATCAAAGCCCTGCTTTGTTTTCCTAAGATAAGCCTCCACTTTTAAATTCAGTTTTCCACTGTGTAGTCTTGAAGGCTTTTGTCTCTTCCCTTATTTAGTCATGGCCAAAAATAGCTGTACCCACACTCAAGGAAGAAAAAGTTGTTTGTAAGCAGCTTTCCATTGACTCGTCTGGGAGCCTTTCTGCAAGTTCTTTGGTGGGATTTATGCCTTTTTTTTAGAAAGTTACACTGTAGACCAGGCTGTGTGTAAGTGTCAAACACTTGCCTCTTTAATTGAGAAAGACAACAGTGGTGGAGAAACAGTACAGAAAAAGATTTACTGCAGTAGCTTTGGTAGTCAGAGGTGTTTTCACTCCTGAGTGGTTCCACCTTTATTTGGTTATCTTACCTTCAGTAGCTTTGCTGGTCTGATGGGGATCACTGCAGTGTTTTCAGTGTGCAGCATTGACTAACCTGGCAGCTTGAGGCGCAGTTGACCCTGTCACCAGCATTGCCAGGGTCATCTTCAGTGTTGGTGTATTTTTAGGTAAGCATGAGTTCTGTGCCTCTCCTCCCTTCCCCCCGATACTCTGTCTAGTGTTGGCTCATTTGGGACTTCCATGGCTGTTCACGTAACATAATGCACGTTCAGTTGCCAGTTTGTGCTTCTGTGTAGGGATTTAATGGAGAAAACACTGAATTCTTCTGTTTAATAACTTTAGATGTTCAGTGGCACAGCAACTCCAACATGAAATGTCCACAGTCTCATTACATCGGGTTAGAATTCCAAATGTGTGCGTGTTGAGCACTGCGCACCAGTGGTGAAAGTTTGTAAGCCCTAAGCACTTTATTCTCATGTGAGTGATGGCTTTTTCTTCCTAATTGGTGGTTGACTTGTTCTAATTCCTTAAGTATCGTAGTATTTATACCTAAGAGACACAAAGCAGCTGCTCATCAGTATTCCAGAGGAGGTTACTTGCAGTAGAGTTGCATAACTGCCCTAGTCTTTGCAGGGATTTTTTCATCCTGCAGATGCCAAAAGCAGGAGGCTTCCTGGTTAACTCATCATTTAAGTTGTGTTTATTTAAAAGCTCAAAATGCTCTGCTCCTTATTTAGAGGGCTAAATGTTTTAGATCTTGTCCAGTACAACTTAACTTGGTTCCTTGTTAAACCTCTGGCAGCGGCAGTAGTACCTGAATTGCAGTTTGCAAAAATGTAGCAAAATGGTGATACCTGTAACACTGAGTTTATTTTATTGGGCTGCATTTTGTGAGGATGCTTGTCTGAAACGTTGGGCAGCACAATGAGGGGAGAGGAGGACATTGCTAAAATGGGATGTGACAGAATGGCCTGTGCTAACCAGTTGATCAGAAGTTCCATTAGGATACACCATCAATTAGTGGGAAATTATCTTCTCCAGTACCACTCCAGCAAGCCATGAAGAGTAAGACAGCTTCAGGCACAGTGGTTTTTATCTCCATCCTCTCAGATGTGGTTCTGCCTGCAGCTCTCCTAGAAAGGAAACAAAGGAAAGACTGAGTTGCAGTTGTCTTAGAGGTACAACTGCATCCTTCAGATGGGTGTCTGAATTTGAAATTATCATTTCACCAGTGCTAGAAGAGCACTTGAGTTGGCTGAATGGTTTAAACTCCCAGAGTTCCGTGTGGTAAAGTGACTTGTAACTGGAAATCCAGGACAAGCAGCACTTCACTTAAGGCTGGTGTTAAGAGAAACTGGCCATAGTCTGGCTCTTACTAAAACCTCACCTCTTAGATCTCAGCTTCTCCTACTTGTAAATGCTTTTATTTTGATTTTGGCAGGAATTGTCAGTGTCCAAGCTGACAATGTCCAGCTGAGCTGCTTTTGACCGTTTCAAAGCAGAGAATTAATTCATTATTTGTGTTACATGAGAATTAATATACAGCGGTGAAGCTTAGGAAGAGCTTGGATCTAGTGAGGATTGTCAGGTGGTGTGTGAACGGTGTTCCCAGCTGAAGTGTACACAGCTCCTGTGGTTTCCAGCTCAGTTTTCCAAAGAGATCTGTAGGCAGAAGGGCTGTTACCTGTACTTTGTGCTTCAGTGTATGGAGCTGTTCAAACATATGTGGGATCGAAGTGCACAGAATCAGGGCTTGTCTGGTTTGTTTATTCAGCCTGAACTTGCCTCTTGTACCTGCTTGCTTAAGGCCTGTTTAAATCTCTTGCATTAATTATTGTTCAAAGATAGTAACACTTCTAACTCTCTAATTTCAGATGTTTATCCTGGACAGAGTAGAAGGAGACAGCTGCTCTCTCAACGAATTTACTGTAACTGGTTCAACATATGCTCCCATGGGAGAAGTGTAAGTGTTCTGTTCAAGTTAAATATTTGTCTGTGTATGCTTTCACTATTACTTTAGCTCAGAAAAGGGATGCACGTAATACTCAACAGTGATTGTTAATAAATGAAAGGTCAGCCAGTGAGGATGCACACTGAAGGGCTGGGGGCAAAGTAATTAGCAGGAAAACGAAGATAAATTGTAGAAAAGTAAACTTTCATAGAACTGAATACAGTCTCCAGTATTGCAATGTTCCCTTGATAATCTAAAAATTAATTACGGGTAGAGAGGATTTATTTTATTGAAATCTTACTGGACTGGGATTAGCTATCTCAGTGCTTCTAAGTGAGGTTTACTTCTTTAATTTAAAAACTGGGCACATCTGAAGAGGTGAGCATTTGCTAATCTGTGAGCTCAGTGTTTCCAATTTCCCTGCCTCAGAGAATGGGGCAGTTGTTTTTTCTGAGGCATCTTCTGAATGTGTTGGAGTTACCTCTTAAATGGACTGTAAATTCCTGTCCCTGGCCCTCAGTAGTTTATTGGTGCATCTGTACTTGAGTTGATGCGTGTTTATCCCAGCCTTTGCTATTTGAGCTGCTGTTAAACCCAGTCCTTTAGGAAAGGAATGAGGTTTGGTTTACTTTATCAGTTGCAAGTCTCTACTAGTTGAGGCAAGTGGTTCATCCTGAAAACTTCGGGAATTTTTAGGACTGCTTCTTGAAGAAAAGCCTCTTTTTACTGGGTTGTTACAGCTCCTTTCACTTGGTCAGTCCTGCATGTGTTTTATAATCTTATCAATTCAGTTTTACTTGCAGAGTGGAATTCTGCTACGGGCAAAGCAGAATTTAATTTCAGTTATTGTGAACATCTGAGCCTTGTGCAGTTTCATATGTGTGCCTCCAACTCCTGCAGTCTTGCCCATCTCAGTAGTGATTATCTCTGTTTAATTTCCATAGCAGTTAAGACCCTGGTGTTCCCAGCAGCTGGAAATCTTAATTCCCCAGTTCTCTTTTTTGTTTCAAAGCTAATTGCTGTCAAAAGCTTACGCTTTCATTTCAGGAGGCAGCATTTGCTTAGACAAGGTGACTCCAGACCTTGCAAAACTCCCAGCTATTGCACTTTAGCTGGTCTCACAAGAGCTCCAGATAAACAAAATAATAAAATAGAGTGTGGTGACAGATGTGGGGGATGATGAGACAGACAGCAATGTTTGTTAATGTGCTGTTTTCACTTGCTGGAGCTGGGGGAATGTGAACAAGTGTGTTAAACTCGCAACGTTCAGGGACACAGAGGATTCTGAGAGAGGGAAATTGCCTCAGAAAGGCTCTTACTGGATCATAAGGAGACACTGCTCAACTCCAACCCTTAGGGCTGGTTTATTTCTGCTTTTATGGGCAGCTTTTAAAGCAGGATTTTGGAGGGATTTTAAGTAAGGTGAGTGACTTCACCTTGGATTGCAAACTGTCACTGAAAATGAAGTTTGTGGGGGGGTTAAGAGGCAGTTAATCCATTGCACTGCCCCAGAGCAGGACCTGCTCCAGATATGAACCATTTCTGACAGGTGTTACTTGGTACTTCAGACACTGTTGACTTCCACAGCCTTTTCAATTTCATAACCAATAAGTGGTTTTGCACCAAATCAATAATTTTGCACTTACTCATAAAGTATATGATACCTAACTCTCCCCTAAGATTCATTCAGAATATGAAATCGTAAATATTTCCTTCTAAAAACCCCCTGCATTTCATACTGATTTATTTTCCAGGGATATTGGGAGATTGTCAAAGTTTGGAGTACTTTTGCCGTGTGTCAGCACACGCAGTGCTTACTGCAAACTGAGAGCACAAACCCAACAATAATTAAGAGCTGCAGCAAAAGCTGGCAGATTGCATTTGACCTTCAGTTGAGTTCATCTTGAAAAACCTGAAGCTGTAAGGAACAAAAATTTCCTTTATCCAGAACTGATCCCAGCACCTTAGACTCTGCATTTGTTCCTCAGAAACTGTTGATAAGGAACACAAAAACAAGGGTTATAAAAAGCACACCCTGGTGTAACAAGCTATGGATATTCCAACATGCTGGTGTTGTTTGAGTTCAGGACAGGTGAAAACAGGAAGTTTTGGGTGGGGTAGATGAGGTGACAGCCTGAGAGCTGGACTTTAAAGCCACAGCTTATGGCTGTAGGATTATATACAGAATGAAACATTAAAAATGTACTTGTTTTCTTAAAATTCTTTTTGTTCCCGTGCTGTGTTACACGACACTGGAATTTGTTTGCAGTACCACAACTGAACAAAAGCTTACATAATGGGACGTGTCATGGTCTGTGTTGTGAATTCTTACGGAGTAATGATCCACATCTTTCCACCATCAGACCTTTTTTTTCCCCTCCTTGCGAGCTTTAATAAAAGATGTTATATATTAGGTCTGTCTTGCTAATTTTGCTAGGGGGAAAATAACAATATTGAACGCTGTCTTGGTTCTTTCATGCTTGCTGTAGAAGTATGGGAATGTTCCAGAAAAGGAATCGATTCACTGCTTCCAAATGTGAAAGTGGAGAAGTCGCTTCTTACTTGTGGTGTCAAAATGGTGCTTTGCTTCAGGAAAATGTACCTTCCCTCTCTCTGAAGCCTTGAGCTATTGACCTTTAAGTGTGTATCACTACTAGGAAAGAGTATTTCTTTTCTAGTGGAGTTAGTCTTGTGAAATGACTTCACTTTTCATGGCTTTAGGACGCTCACACGTAATAGACATCAGTTGTTAGGAAATTAGAGGCAAAATCTGCTTTAATGCCTGCCCAAGTGCATGCACTTCATGCATTGCAGTAAAGCTGCAGAATACGCAGCAGGAAGGAAGCTGAACTCCTAAGGTATCCAGCAACATCCCTCTCCTGCGTGGATCTTCCCTCCAAGCCCTGCACATGCTCAGACAGTGCCTTCCTGTGCCTCATCACTGAGCCCTTTTCCACGCTGCCGTGTGCCTGTCCCGGGAGGAAGTGAGGTTTGGTCACTCAGGGAGTGATGTCATCGATGGTCTTGTCATTCCCTTAATGATTCTGATCCAAACTTTGGAACTCCCCTTTAGCAATCCTGCTCTTCTCAACAATTTCTGTGGTTCCAAGTCCATCACTAATGAGCATTGTACTAAATGGAAATGCAGTAAAGAGGATAAAGAAAAGATGAGGTGCTAATACTAAATAACTAACTTCAGTCTCCCCCTTTTCTTCCTCTGGAAAGGCATAAAGATGACAAACTCATTAAATGTAGCCAGTATGATGGTCTTGTGGAACTTGCAACGATCTGTGCACTCTGCAATGATTCCTCTTTGGATTACAATGAAGTAAGTTCATATCCTGGAACAGAGGAGAGTGTGGGAATGAGGATAAATGTTCTCATCTGTCTGTGTAATACCTTGCAGTGGTAAATCCCCTTCTAGTCAAGGCAGGAGAGTATTTAGGCTCTCTGAAGTATTAATTCTGAGAATTACTTGTTTGTTGAACCCTGAGAACTAAATCCAGCAGCAAGTATAATCTGTAATTTTGGAGATCTGGTGCTGCTTTCTTGCTTTGCCTCGCTGCCTTACAGTTGCTACCAATCTCAAAACGTCTTAAATGCTTGATGATAAAATACTGACACCTCTCTCTGCTGCTCTTGAGGGTAAGAGCTTCAAATTCCTACAAATCCAGCTCCTCAGAGCTGCTCTTTTAGAATAGTTTTACTTGTTTCATGAGCCACATTAAATCTTGTTAAGCTTTTTTTTTTTCCCCCCCCAATTGTAAAACTTGAGCTTTTGTCTGTGGTAGGTTCCAGGTGAGGTTTAAACTCCTGTGCTTTTGTTTGCTTTGTGTTAACTCAAGGCTAAGGGAGTTTATGAAAAGGTTGGTGAAGCCACAGAGACGGCGCTTACGTGTCTGGTTGAGAAAATGAACGTGTTTGACACGGACCTGAAGGGACTTTCCAGAATCGAACGTGCAAACGCCTGCAACTCGGTGAGTCCCCTTTCACTGGCGTCGTGTGGGGGGACAGCTCCGTAGTGCGGATCACCTGAATGCATTTCTGTGCTTTTCGTTTCCGTAAGGTGATAAAACAACTCATGAAGAAAGAATTCACCCTGGAATTCTCGAGAGACAGGAAGTCGATGTCTGTCTATTGTACTCCGAACAAACCGAGCCGCACGTCCATGAGCAAGATGTTTGTTAAGGTCAGTCCCTCACTTGAGTGAGTGTGGTGATGAAATGGCTGCAGAGTAGCACCTTACTTAAAAATTACGGTACAACTAACTGCAGCTTCGAGTGGGAGGAAGGACTTGGTAATTTAAGCAAATGTTGTAATGGAAAGGGATTTATTAAGCTAAACTACTTTTTCTTTTTGCCTCTACAGGGTGCTCCTGAAGGTGTGATTGACAGATGTACACACGTCCGTGTTGGAAATGCTAAAATACCTTTAACCTCAGGAATTAAGCAGAAAATAATGTCTGTCATTAGAGAATGGGGAACTGGCAGAGACACATTGCGTTGCTTGGCTCTGGCAACCCATGACAATCCTCCCAAAAAAGAGGAAATGAATCTGGAGGACTCCTCAAATTTCATTAACTATGAGGTAAGATTGGTAGCACTTCTGCCTCTCCCAGCCTCAGAATGGTGACTCCTTACATTTGATCATTCCTTGAGGAAGTTACATCTGAGAATTTTCTTTCTGGGTATTTTTGATGTCAGACGTAACAGTTCCCCACATGTGTGGAGGGAATGCTCAGTCTAAGAAGAGACTTTTTGTTTAGAAGAAACTGTGGATGGCACGTAGGCAGGTTGCTGCTGCTTGGCTAAAAGCACAAGAAGAAATCAGTTAAACAGTCCAAAAGTTGCGTTGTTGTTTCAGCTCTTACGGTTTTTCAGTTTGGCATTGCTCAACTGCAAGACCTTTTTGGGGATTGTGTGATGGAACATACCTGCTCTGGGAGTGATGTTCACTTCCCTGCCTCTGTGCTGTCAGCTGCAAGGGCTCAGTCCATGATTATCATCTTAGCTGCTCTGGAATTTTCCAGTGAAATCTGTATCTGGTTTAGGAGGAAGGTAGCAACAGTTGCATGAGTTTCTTGGCTTGTGCTCTCTCTGCTCCTGGCACTGATGATAAAAATGAAAGACTCAACGCTTGCAGGTTGAATTTGCAAGGCTGGCAAGTAGAGCACGTTTTAACTAATAAAATTAGTGCATTTGAAGTAAAATTTGGTACGGCAGGACAAGGAGTGATCCCAAATGTCACGGCACAGAGGTGTACCGTGCACGGAAAACAATTATTTCAGTGCTGCCAGAGGAGAAATGTGCGGGATCTTGCACTGAAACTCGGTGTGTCTTGTTCCAGACCAACCTGACGTTCGTGGGCTGTGTGGGAATGCTGGATCCCCCGAGGATTGAAGTGGCTTCATCCATAAAGCTGTGCAAACAGGCTGGCATCAGAGTTATTATGATCACTGGGGACAACAAGGGCACGGCCGTGGCCATTTGCCGCCGCATCGGGATCTTTGTGGAGGATGAGGACGTGTCCACCAAAGCCTTCACCGGCCGGGAATTCGATGAGCTGTCCCTTGCTGCCCAGAGAGATGCCTGTCACCACGCCCGGTGCTTTGCCCGTGTAGAGCCTTCCCACAAATCCAAAATTGTGGAGTTTCTTCAGTCTTTCGATGAGATCACGGCCATGGTAAGCGATGGTTACTTGGTTAGAAAGGCAAATGCTGTGTTTAAACCCTAATTAGGCCTTCTCAGACTAATTCCCCATTCTGGAAAACACGTGCTTCCACGTTTCCCTGCACTTAGTGAGTTTTAAGGATCCAAAACCACACCCAGTGCAGAATTCCTTTCTGGATCTGTATGTTAATGCCCACCTTATTTATTGGTTCATTTCCAACTCTGAATTCTCATTTTAGACTGGTGACGGTGTCAATGATGCCCCTGCACTAAAGAAAGCAGAAATTGGAATTGCCATGGGTTCTGGTACTGCAGTGGCCAAAACTGCTTCTGAAATGGTTTTGGCAGATGACAACTTCTCCACAATTGTGGCTGCTGTGGAAGAAGGACGTGCAATTTATAACAACATGAAACAGTTCATCCGATACCTGATCTCCTCCAATGTTGGGGAAGTTGTTTGGTACGTTTAAATTTATTTTTTCTTTGAGCTAGAGTAGTGATGATGGAGTCTTCCAGTATTTCTCACTGAAACCAGAGGAGAAGGTTCTGCAGGTAATGGGTCTCTGTGGAAGTTGCATTTTTCTGGCCTGGTCTGTAGTGAAGAATTGCCACAAAAGTTGCACGTTGTGTTACCTAGAATATTCTAGCTCAGTAGGTAATGCTTTGCAATTGTTTCTGTGATTGGAATAAAGGAGAACCAAAACCTTAATCAAACAGTACAAGATCTGGAATTTCAGATAACGTAGTCACAGGCACAGCTTAGATGTTTGTTTAACCTCAGGTTCCAGGAACACGTCTTGTGTTCCTCTGGGAGGAGCGGTGGTGACCCAGCACCACAGAATGCATTGCTGGTGACCAAATGTAAATACTGATCTCCTCACACTCCTTACATCAAAGCAGACTTTCTCCCAGAGGGGGGTAAAGCACAGCAATTGTCTTGCCTTGTTTCTTGTCAGCTTTAAGGCTGCCCTTCATATGGCTCTTGTTGCAGCCCCTATTTCTGTTCTATTTATTCACACAGGCTTGGAGCCATGAAAGTTACAGGCTCATTAAACTTGTGCAGGGACTAGCAGTAATCTAGGGAAATGAAGCTTAGTCATTTGAGCTAAAATGTGTCTTTAAGAAAGTGGTTTGCAAGCCTTTATCCACGTGTATATATATATACCTGTACAGACAAGTAGAGTGGGGAAAAAACAACTCTAAAGTGAAAATTCTTCAATTTTTGAACTTACCAGAAGAAGACAATGCTTCAAAGCTTACATGCCAGTGGTTAGTCTTTGCTCTTGGATACGTGTTTAGTTTTCAGATTGTGAATATTCAGCTTGTGATCTTCGGTGGGTAAGAGAGAACAGAAGTGCTGCTGCAGGCTTAGGCTTAAATGTTACTGACGTGTACAAGAACAAGCTTGTAACTGGTGGGTTTCTTTGTAGTATCTTCTTGACTGCTGCCCTGGGTTTTCCTGAAGCTCTAATTCCTGTTCAGCTGCTGTGGGTAAACCTTGTGACGGATGGTCTCCCTGCCACTGCCCTGGGCTTTAACCCTCCTGATCTTGATATCATGAATAAGCCACCGCGCAACCCCAAAGAGCCCCTGATCAGTGGGTGGCTCTTCTTCCGTTACCTGGCTATTGGATGTGAGTCACGTGGGCTTTTTTTTTTTTTTTCCTTAAATTAAATAAACTAAGATGTGAATTACAACCTATTTTTTTTTTTCAGTACTGGAAGTCTTGAGGCCTGAAGTTCAAGTGTGGCAAGCGAGGTCTTGCCTTGCGTACGGTTCACAGCGCTGAGAAAAACTCTTTGTTTTCTTTCAGGTTACGTTGGTGCTGCCACAGTGGGTGCTGCTGCTTGGTGGTTTATTGCTGCTGATGGTGGTCCAAGAGTTTCCTTTTACCAGCTGGTATTTGCTCAGTTTAATTATCTTTGGGGGGAGAGGGGAGGTTCCCGCTGCTTTCGTACTTGAAATGAGTGTACAAACCCGGTAGGTTACGGGAGTTTATATAAGGAAACATTTTCAGACTTGTTACTGTAAAAGTTCATCATGATTAATTAGTCTTGATAGTAAAGCTCAGAGGTGGGATACCTGAGCTTCTAACAATTTGAAGGACTAATTGTTGTAAGTGGAAGCCTGAAGGGGATTTTTCTAAGGCAGGCAAAAGTTTATAAGCACTTGTTTCAGGAGCTGCAGAAGAAACTTTTCTTTCTGTAATACTCACTGCTTTTTTCCTAATTGCCTATTTTGCATTTTAAAAGTTCCCAAGCTGTGGAAGTGAGTTGACTCTGTTCTGTTCCAGAGCCATTTTCTGCAGTGCAAGGAGGACAATCCAGACTTCTACGGGGTGGACTGTGTGGTGTTTGAGTCCCCGTATCCGATGACAATGGCTCTCTCTGTGCTTGTCACCATAGAGATGTGCAATGCTCTCAACAGGTTCGTATGTCCCAACAGGAAAGCCAAGCCTCTGCGTAGCTTATCCAAAATCCTGCTTTTTGTGCAATTTGATCCTTGGTGGGCAGCTCAGCTAATGAAGAGTGAGTCACGTTTCCCTTCCGAGTTCTGGTAGTGCAAACAAAAACTGACTCTTAGATAACATTTGAGATCTCTTATCATAAGGTGTATTTTTAAGTCTGCCAATTCACTTTGGTATTTTACTAAGCACAAGCAACTGAAATATTTTCCATTATTTTTAATCTAAGCTTAATCAATCAGATTATCCCTCCTATGTTGGTATAAAGTGATATCAAGGAGAACTAAAATAAGAATGCTGAAGATATGGAAAATAGTTTTTCCTGCCCTAAGGGAGTGTGGGTTTAGCCAATTAATATTAGATTATAAATGGAAACCACTAAATAGCACAATGTCAAGGGTATTTTTCTTCAAATAGCTTAGAGGTCAGTTAATTTAAAAACAAATAAACTTGAAATACAAGTGCACTGGGGTAGTCCTACATAAGGATGCTCTACATCTGCTGCTCTGAATCTCAGCCTCTTCTCCAGCACAGCCTAAATGCAGATGGAATCAAGAGCCAGCATTAAGAAGGTGCAGGTTCTTGACCTGTCAGTGTTTCTGTGAACTTCAGCAGAAGTGGGTGCACTTGGGGCCCTGGTTGACTCGGGGGGATTGTGTCTTAGGCTGCCATGTCCACACTTCCCTTTCCTCTCTCACGGAGAGGATTTTGGAGTCACAGTGAGAAGAATAGACTGGATCAGGAATGAGCAGAACGCTCCAGACTTTTAAGAACAAACCTGAGGCAGATGGTGACTGCTTTGCTGAGCTGACTTCCAGGCCAGTTTGAGGTTGCAGCATCCAAACCGTATCCTGGGCTGTTTCCTGCCTGGGATCCCCGTGCCTTGCCAGGCTGCTTTGTGGTTCTCAGAGCTTCCTGTTGGTGTTACAGTCACACACCAGCCGTGTTTCTGTTGCAGCCTGTCAGAAAACCAGTCCCTGATGAGGATGCCCCCGTGGGAGAACATCTGGCTGGTGGGGGCCATTTGCTTGTCCATGTCCCTCCACTTCCTTATCCTTTATGTGGAACCGCTGCCAGTAAGTGCTCGTGCCTTACCCCCACCCCTGAACTCACAGACAGAGCAAAACCTTGTGTGAGGCTTGAGGCCAGGGCCGGAGGGGGAGCTCGGTAACCCCTGGCTTTTCTTTCAGATTATCTTCCAGATCACACCTCTGAACGTGACGCAGTGGCTGATGGTATTGAAAATCTCCCTCCCTGTCATTCTGCTGGATGAAACACTTAAATATGTGGCCCGTAACTACCTGGAACCTGGTAAAGATGATAGTGTGCGGCCTGCCACCAAACCCTGTGCTCTGTCAGCATGCACCGAAGGAGTTTCCTGGCCGTTTGTGTTCATTACTATGCCCCTGGTTATCTGGCTTTACAGCACAGACACTAACTTTAGTGATATGTTCTGGTCTTGACTGACATGGTGACGAGTTTTACATTCAAAGGAAAAAAAAAAAGTTTAACTTAATTTTTTTATTGTTTAGAGCAACTGTCTATTTCTGCTGAATTTTCACATGAACATATTTGCCGGTGATGGAGGTTTCATAATCTAGATTTTGGTTTTTTGCTTTTTCTGACTTCAGTGGGGGCAATATATTCCTCTTTTATACACAGTTAAAAGTGTCCATTGACATGTACAGAGAACTAACACTATTTTATGCAAATATTTTTTTGTAGATGAAAAGCATGTACAGTGTTCTGTTCAATAGTCTATTCATCATGTAAAAAAAAGTAAATTTTTTTTGAGCCAGCGGACACTATCAAACTAAATTGGCAGCAGATTTTAGGGAATGAATGTGTGTTGTCTAAAACTAAAAAAGCATGTAACTGTTTGTCTTCTGCATGATCATCCAAACTTAATTTGTCATAAAGTCAGGTTTTGTTCACGAGCAGAACTTTCTGCACTGGGTAGAGAGTCCTGCTCCCTGGGTCAGGATTTCTTCTCGGTCCCCTCTTCCCTCACTCTCGGTTCTTGACTGTCCTTGTTTACACCACTTTCTGTATGAGGTATGCCTGATCTCGCTCGTGCAGAAAATACCATTCCAGGTGCAGCCTGCTGGGGTTCTTCCATACTCTCAACACACATAGGGTTGTTTTTTTTTAAGGATTATTTATTTGTCTATTGTATTTTATTGTAACAGACCTTACTTTGCCAGTGTTGCCCATTATGCAGGGATAGGGAGGGCTACTTCTGTCTCCTCAAATCTAAAGCCTTTTTAACACACACAATCTGTTTCAATTCAAAAGAGGGGTTTAAGTTGGGGTTTAATACCTTTTTCACACGTGTCAGAGCCTTTCTTTTTCTTCTTTTTTTTTTTTCCCCTTTATGACCAAAATTTGCAACGAGACCTGAAAAAATAACTTGCACTGCATAGCTAGAAATTGGATTTCCTACACTTAGGGCACTAATGCTCAGTTGTATACATGGAGTTACTCTGCTGGCCTGTTGTTAGCCTGACTTGAAGTAACAAGCTCGTGTGTGTTTTTTGTAAAATCTGTAAATAGCACATGACCAAATTGAACATATTGTATAGAACTATTTTTATTTTAATGTGGCACTAACCACCTTCATTATTACGGTAAATGTTAAAGCATGTTTTCAAATTCAGTCCTGTATCAACAATGTGTAAGTCATTAACAGTCCTAACTGTGGTGTTTTTCTCCAATGCCTTCCAACTTTCATCGACTAAAGTGAGTATTTTTCTTCCATTTCACCCTGCCAGTGGTGACTTGCTGTAAAATAGCATATGCTGTATACATGTTGAAGAATAAATAGTAATTTCCTTCATTCCCATGCTGTGTTTTGTCAAACTCTGCTGTGCTACATTATTATCACCACTTTAGACTCTTGTTTTGTGGTCTGAAGCTCAAATTACTGATTCCAAAGGCAAAGCACTTGCTTTTGGTTTAGTGTATTTTAGGGTCTTGTTTTATAGCACCTGGGAGCCTTAGTGCCCCAAGGTCTTACAGCTTTTGGTCTTAAGTTTGAGATAAAATCAGACAAATCTGTAACTTAAGACCCTGACAGCTGTTACCGTGAATGTTTAGTGTCCAAAACTCTCTGGTACTCGTGGTCAGGTGCTGGTTTACTCCAAAGCTTTTCCCTGCTCTGAAACGGGGGCCGCCCCTCGGAGCTGAGCACCCTTCCCTTGTCCCTGGTACCTGCAGTGCTCGAAGGGCAGGTGCTGCTCCTGGCAAAAGCAGCTCATTATTTCTCATTTGCCATCTGACAAGGCAAAAGAACAGTCTCAGCTTAACAGGGCAGTCTTTGAAACTTGCCCTGGGGTCACTGTGTCTGTAGAGCAGCAGGTGCTGTTATCTTGTGCTGGCTCAGTTTGCTTTAGTAACCAAATTCAAACAGCTTTGTGATCCCTCTTAGAGGGGAAGGATAGTTCCGGGCTATGTTCTCTTGGTGCCAGCTGGAATCCAGCGAGCACACATAATTCTCTAGGTTTAAGCTCTCAAGTGGAGAGATTCTCCCTCAGAACACAGAGGCTCGATCAGAAATTCCACTGCTTTGTGATACTTTGTTTATAGAGACTTTGACTTGTTTGAGTTGATGCTGAAGTGGCTCAGAGGAGCTGACCTGATGATGTAGTAGGTGCGTTGCCAAACTGTGAGCATTCAAATCTCCTTGAATGCCCTTTTTTAGTGTGGAAGAGCCAAGCTAAGGTTTTGCATTCCACAAAACCACTGGCCCGTGCTGGCCATTTGCCGTATCAATAACAAATGAGCCGCATGAGACTCGTCCCTGTTTCTTGAAACAAGAAATAATAGTTCCTGTGATGTAGGATTCCTTGAGATCAAAGTATGTACCAGTATGTTATTTGCTGGAAACAAATGAGCAGCTTAGTTCTGTGTGCTCCCACTGCTATTGACAGACATTTCCAGGGCAGGAATGCCACTGAATCCTTGAGCACGGGTTCTGCTGAACCTCAGAGCACCATGTGGTGGCCTTTTTAAAGCCACGTGTCTGACTGCCACCATGAATAATTCTGCTTCTTGTACAGTCCTATTTGTGTCTTTTATGCCAAGTAATCCTGCTGTACACCCCCTTTTTCCCTCTCTTAAGAAGCTGAAGGGGTAAATGGCGATAAGTGGAATTCAGTCTTCAGCACTTTCTCTGCTGGATCTGTCAGTGTTGAAGATGAATCTTGCTGCTTGTCATGGATTTCCAGAGACATCTGAGAGCTCGTTCGTGCCGCTGTCTCAGAGGCACTCGGGGTAGGGCCTTGTGTTCCTCGGAGTTTGCCTTGAAAGCTGGATGAGTGGTGGGCAGATGGAGTGGGCTCCATCCCTGCAGGCTTCTGAGCTTACAGCAACAGTCAGGTTTATAAGGTGCTCCTACAGAGCCCAAGCAATCATCTGCCCTGTTTTTCTTTGATTTCTCCCAGTCTTGTCCAAGTTTTCCTGCAGAAATGGAGCTTCCCCAGGATCAGCAGTTGCTGGTCTTGGGTTTGATGGCAGCTGTGCTGTGCTTTCAGGACTTCTGTTTTCCAAGTGTTGTAAATCCCACCCTTGCCCGGTTGGGATGGACCAAATGTTCAGACCTAGCATGAGCTTCCTCCTGGGCAGTGAAGCATCCTGCCCTGGAATCACATCCTTGTGATCCTGGAGCTGGAGTGCTGGGTCTGGGCTTCAGCCCTGGCAGCTGAGCAGGCTGGGGGAAGCTGCAGGAGGAGCATAAGGCAGCTGAGGGCTTTTCTGTTATAGAAGGTACAGAACTGCAGTGCAGTTTGTAATTGCTGCAGGAAATGTCTGAACTAAAGTGTTTAACCTGAGCTGTATAGATCCTGTCATCCTTCAGCCTCAGTCCTTCAACTGGAGAAGCCAGGAACAGAGAGAGGACTTTTCAGGACAGACTCACTTGCCAACATCTCAAAGTCAAAACTCTCATTTAATTTCTTTGGTCCCAAATATTTTCTCTCCAACCTCCCCAGTGCTGGGGTTGAAGAAGGTAACTCCTGTTGAACCATGTTAGCCCAGAGAACCTACAAACAGCAGCCCTTAGTCAAGCAGAACTAACTTAGAATTTTCCAGGTTCGATCTCCCACTCCATTCTTACAAAATAACTTCATATTTTTTGTTTCTCTTTGCTCCCATCTCACCGAGCTTTTTCATCTCTGCTGTTTTCTGGATTCCTTGGTGCCCTCACACATCACTGCTTATTCTCTAGTGTGAGAGGGATGTGTAAGACCAGGATCAATCGTGTGATTGATGCTGCCTTATGCTGGGAACACCAGGAAGGATATTGACTTGTGCTGGGAACCCAGTGGGGTTTGGAATGAGAGCAGCTCCTCCTGAATCCCGTGTTCCATAGCAAGGAGGATGCTCGGGCAGCTGCAGTCATGCATTGAATTTTTAGACAGGAGCTTTTGTCTTTGCAGTGCCTTGGGCTCTCTCTGCTTTCACGTGCGAGCGATCCAAAGTGCTGAGCTACACAACGAGCTGCTCCTTCTTGCTGGCATCCGAGCAATAAAAATAGTTCATACTTGGTTTCCCAAAACGTTACTGCAAATAAATGAGTATGAAAGAGGCTGCAGAAAAACATTTCTACCAGTCTGTCCAAGTGCTCCGAGGCTTGTGTTGGTAGAGAGGCTGTTGGGGAGGTTGCTGGTACGAAACTGAGTTTTTAATCTGATGATAGAATGCAGTACAGCAGTGCCGGCCCGAGACACAGCTCGAGCCCAGAGTTCATGGTACACAGCCCAAGGGGGCTGGATTTGCTGAGATGAAGGGAGGTAAAACCGATACAGAGTCGTCTGTCTCTTGCACCTGTCTTGTTTACTTTTTTGCACTTCTAACCATTAACTGTTTCCCTAATCTCTGCTAATTACATCCTTAATTGCATTAATATGCATTTTCAAATCTTAGCAGGAGAGCCCCAATTTTAGTGTTGAAGCAGTGTTTGGAAGAGCTTCCCTGGAGCTGTAGGGACTCAGAGCAGTCTCTCCAGACACGAGGCTGACCTTATGCTGTGGCAGGGGTGAAGTACAGCAGGAGCTTTAGGATGTTGTACTCTACCCTTTGCCTACACAATAATCCCTGTAGTTTAATGACTTCTTCAAAGCTTTCCTACTGCTTCCCAGAACAAGCTGCCTAACTTGGAAAAGGGACATTGTTAGGTCACTTTGGGGCCAAACTTGCCGTAATGCCCCGACTGGAAAAAACAAGTGCGTAGTGTGGAACTTGAAAGTAAAAATTCCAAAGAAGTGAGAATTGTCTGTTGCCACTGGTTGGGCAGAGAAAGGCAAAAGCTAATTAAACGTGTCTTGTTTTTCACTGCAGTCTTGAGTAGGAAGTGCTGGCTCTGCTGATAATCAAGGGAGCTGAGCCTTAATCCAGAGGATTCTGAGCTTCAAGAACAAAGTAACCTGAGAGTGTCCCTTCCATGACAGAGCAGCCAGTTACCAAACTTAACATTCTTTCTTCTGTCACTGTTGATCTTAGTCTTGCTTGTATAATGATACTTAGCATTCATCCTTTCATTAACTGATGCCTTTTCTTTCTTTCCTTTTCAGCAATACTGGAGTAATCGCTTCCTAAACAATTTTGCAGAAATGTAAGGTTGTTTTGTTGCGTGCATGTGTTTTTAGCAACACATCTACCAAAACTTCTGCATGTATCGTGTAAAGATTCTTTGCTTTCCCTAAAAACAAAACTCATTGTGTTCTCTGTGGAAGAAATGTGTGGTACCATTAGGACTTCATGATACAGATGTACAAACGTGCAATATAGCTAAACCAAGTCGGAACTCTCTCCAGAGAAGTTGGGTTTCTGTGCTGCATGGAGAAGAGTTTGGGTATCCTTGAACAAGAGTTGCGGAGCTGTCAGCCAAGTTCCATATTCCTGTATGTAAAATGTCAGTTTATACAATGTACAATATCAGATAATGCATGCCTTGGGTTGTAGACGGATCTCTCTGTATTGTATCATCCAAACATCCTACTCCAACAGCTTCTGTACAATGCTCTCCTATTTATAAATCCATGGAAACGATTACAGATGAATGTTAAACCGTAAGCCTCCACTTCATAACGTTGGATTTTTTTATCATCTGTGCAAATCAACCTCTTTTGCACTGTAATGTAACTTATTTAAATCTAAGGCAGTAAGACAGATGTTGGTGCAATACAAAATATCGTGATGCATTTATCTAAAAAGCAACAACGACGTAGCCAGTTCCCACAGCTGCATGTGTGACCTTTAGAAGTTGTAAATAAGATCAATTGTCTATTGACATGCTGACGGTAAGGAGCATCACACCTAGTTTCATTTGTATCAGGTAAATAAATTTATTCTACAATACTTAACTCGGCGTGTTATTTGATGCACTTTGTTTCCTGCAGGTCCGTGCGTAGGCACTGCAGCGCGCTCTTATTTTAATGCCAGGGTGACACTTTCTAGCACCAACACCATTGCAATCTTTCCTCCTAGAACTATGCAGATGCAGCTGCTCCTCGGCAGTATTGACCTCCTCGCTGGTGTGATTTCCTCTGTCCAGGGGCTTGTGTGTGTGTTTAAGGGACACTGTCAAGTACTTTGATCACTCAGTTTTTTTAAAATGCTCCATTGTTTGTAAAATCCCTCTGAGAAACGTAAAATAAACAATTCTTTCCCAACTACATCTTTATATTTTTTTTGTCCTTTTCTGTTTTCTAAATTGCCCCAGCCTGAAGTAGCTCCTGGTCTCTTCCCTTTCTGTAGGCAAAAGGAAGAGGAGCCAAATGTGTTTGCTCCGACCCACACCACGAGCATCCTGCTGGGAGTGCTTTGGGCTCACTCCCTTCCCCAAACCAGGGGCTGTTCTGCCACGAGCTCACAAGGCTGCTGCTGGGCAAGGCTAAAGCGCTCCCAGGGTGAAAGCTGGATTTTCCGAGTGTCCTGTAATGCTCTGCTCCAAAGCCCAAACACCAGGTTTTGTTTGGAATAAGAGACAACTTAGGAATGTGTTTTACATTAAATGTAATGCCTCTTAGCCACCAGCCCCTGATAGCAGCACCCTGCTGGCAACCAGCATTATCCAAATGAGGTGACACGTCCGAGACCCTTCAAACGCAACAGTGTGAGGTTTAAAAATACAAGGGTTGAATTCCATGGTCCAGCAGCTCTATAGGATGCTGGAGGTGCATTAACGCATCGGGCTGAGCTGTTGGTGGCTGCTTCCTACTATGGTAGTGCTGCGCTGGGCAGGCTGAGCTCTGCTGCTCGCCCCGGGGCTGTCAGAGCCCGGCTCCGCACTCCCTTATCTCCCGCTGCAGCTCCTCCCGCAGCCGGATTTAGAGCCGGGCCCTGGCACACACCGCCAGCGCTGTCAGCACAGCCCCTCCCGCTGCAGGGCTCCGTCAGCGCTTCCCACGGACACCTGAGCTCAGGACCGCGGGCATTTGGCCAGGGCAGGTGGGGGAGACAGCCCCGTGAGCCTTTCCCTTTCACAGCCTCAGCCTGGCCGCGAACGGGAGCGTTTCTCAGAGCTCGCCATCGCTGTTGTACCAACGCACCCGTGGGGAACTCGCTCCAGGCCGGCTGCTCTCCTGCCCCTTTTTTCTGCCTGTGGAAATTCTTGTCCCCAGCACTGGTGCCAAAAGCAAAGCTCAGCGATGAGAGGAAGTCGTTATTCAGCACCCAGCTCGTGCTGCTGTCACAGCGAGGTGCATTCCTCGGCTGGTTCCAGCAGCTCCACGTTCAGACAGCGCTGAGCAAACTCACACCAACTCACACCTTATTTTTAAACATTTCTTTAAAGGATGATCTGCAAGTTTAAGCAGAACGAGTCCCCCAGCTGGAGTACAGCCGTGTGAGGAGAACGTGATGCTCAGCGGGTTGCCAAGGTACTCAGTGCAAGAGTACGTGGTGAGAGATGCTGAAATAAAGCTTCATCTTCCCCCTCCTCCTCCTCCTCCTTCTCCTCTTCTCCCTGCAAACCCCCAGCTCTAAAGCATCACGTGGATGAGCCCACTGACAGCACAGAGCAAAGAAACCCCTCCCCACAGCTCAAGTTATGAGGCATTATGGACATGTTACACCAAACTCTAAATACAGAGGGCAGGAAACATCCCTATTTTTACCTCGAGGTGAATTTGAGTATGATTAGAGCCCACATCCACCCCCAGGAGGGTGGGTGAGAAACGAGAGAAGCTCTGAGCACCTGAAGAAGTCTTCTGAAAGATTTCATCCCAACAGTTTACCCACATGGAAGCACAGAGAAGACTTTGGACATCAATTTATCGGGCTCCAGGGGCTTACCTAATACCCCAAACCCCCACTCTATTTGCCACATCACTGTTTTGATGGGATGGTAAGGGAGGAAAAGGAATCTTATCTCCAAACTCACAAAATGCTTGGCCCCTCTGGAAGCTCTTTGAAAGGGAGGTTTGTACGGAGTAAATGTCCACTGGGACCCACACCCAACACCCCAGAGCCACTGACTTTCCAAAGCAAAGCCTCAAGCCAGTGAGTGAAAACAGATTATTCTTTCTATTTTGTTGTTCCATCAAGTGATAGCCATGGACCGGCCAAAGGGCTTTCCTTAATATAGAAGTTGTTACACTGAAGTTACCCAGGTGAACATTTTATTTTTCCCTGAGTTGTTTGCACCAAAATAACTATTTCATTATCTATTTCCTCCCCAAACACCCACTCTTCTATACATCCCTGCCTCCTCTTGGCCAGCTTCCAAAGGACATTCTAAACAGCTACGGCTATTTAGTTTGAAATCATAGGTTTATACTGAGTTTAAGCCCTCCTAAGGTCACTAAATTTAAGAACCATGGACACTGCAGATCTGGGGCTTTTAAATATATTTGGCTGTGGTATGTTTGTGTAACTTGAAATGACAGTGGCAGACACAGCCTTTGAGATTTTCTTACCACTGAGATCTAAATGAGGGAATAGGGTTTGCTGAATCAGAAATGCTGCCTGCCTCTGTCCTGGATGGATCAGTTTCCACATCACTGAGCTCTTGAAAAGCAAGGAGGGAAGAATCACCACACAAAGAGGCTTAATGAGGAAGACAGTTACTGAAAGGGGGGAAAAAAAAGCCCTGGTTAATCAAAAATCTCTCTATAATCAGCAGCAGCAGAAAAAGAAGCACCTCAATTCAACAGAGGACACTGATATTGGCCAGCAGTCCTCAGTCGCTGCTTTATCTCTGTTTCACAGTTTTAGAATTCCCATGATCTGGAAATCAGAATTAGAAACACTGCCAGTATTTCAGGTGTCATCAGCACATGACAAGAGTAAACGCATTATTTAGGCAATTTCTAACCACACCATGAATGTGTGCTGCTTTTAGACTCTGGTAAATTCAGCCTTTTAGCCCTTACCCAGGTCTATGTACAATTTGAAGAAATTCTGTCCCATCACTTCCTATTGAAGCAGGAAAGAATTAAAAGTTAGTAATGAAATATGGGGTCTAAATTCAAGGATTTCAGGCAAACGGGCACTCTGCCCTTACCCAGCCCCAGCACCTCAGACACACCAACACTTCACAGTACGACTGGATGGCAGCAGATTTCTTGCCACATGTCCAAACTATTCCACTTCCATCGCTGATTTAACACAGCCTGAACTTCAGTTCTTGGCTTTGTGATCTTTTCTTCTCGGGTGCAGAGCATGTGATTGAGGGAGGGAATGAGGTCAGCTGCTTATTAAGGGCTAATTGTTATATTCCCTGAACTAAATGCCTGTAACTGCACTGGAGAGTACTAGACCTCTGCAAAACCAGAGATCACATTCTAAAATTAAAGCACTAATGAAGGCTCATTAATAGGCACGCAGAATCCCTCTAGAATTCTGAAGTGAGGGCCAAATATATCCCTCTATATAATCTCAACATGTATGGCACCTCAAAGTCCCACAGGCACAGTGCAGCTCTTAGCAAAGATCACACACAGCTACCCCAACACATCGGGTACTCAGCAGGCTTTAGCTGCCAACTTCTCCTTTTCAGGAAGGAACCAAGTTCTCAGAAAACCAAAGCTGTGAGAATACAACCCTACTTTGGACAGCCATCTCAAGGTGTTCTGAGGTGTGCCTGGACATGTTTGCTAAAGCTGCAACTAAGGACTCATCTTGAAGTAGTTTTCGTTTCCTGCCCATTCTAAAAGCAGAGATTATCAGATTATTTACACAGTGCAGAATGGTTTCAATAGAACTGTGGTTCTCCAGTTTCCTGTTCTATGTAAATACTTCAGAGAAATGTCTAAGGTTTCCACCTGCAATGAACGACCTATTCAAAGGAACCATTAGAACAAAATGGCTGAAAATACATCACATACCTCATATGCTCCTCGTCACAATTAAATGTATCCTGTCTTTAGTTTAGTAACACAAACAACTCCACTTTCATCCACAGCAGAGGTCTGGAATACAACTAGAAAGCTAATGCAGCTACCCATCTTTCAGCTGCACTGTATGTCTGGTGAACGCTGAGTGTGAGGAGAAAGCAAAGGTTTTTTATATAAAAAAAGATGCTTTGAACATGCTTGGATGTTTTTTCTGTTATGAGACATGTGATGAGCTGAAATCCATTCACTGCATCCCACAGCAAAGAGATGAACAGGATGAGGCCCCTCATCTGCCAGAAAGTCATTAATGAAATGTTTGCTCTCCCTGAGATGCCCCCATTTGGTGGATTTGCTTCCTGGAAGAGCAGGAGCAGCTTATGCCAATCCAACTGCCACGACAGCTTTGCTTTGCTGTTCTTCCCCTATCACCTTCAAAGAACCCTAATTCAGTTTGGTATTTTGGAAAATCTCAAGCCCACAGAATTCCAGAGAGAACAGACAAGCAGCTGTTTTCTTTTCTTAAATGGATGAACTATTGGACTGCTCCTTTGCAAGCCATGACATACCAAAACCTTTCCAAAACAGACAAGAATTGGCCTCTTCCTTCTGCTGTGCATTTTTGATACAAAATCACAGAGGGATATTTTACCCTTATCTGCCTTTCAGGGAGAAGCTTCTTTTCCATGTCATGTATTTGTAACAAACAGCCATGTTTCCTCCAGCTGATACTCAAAACTACTTTTTAGCTTTCTAAAAAAGTCTGTGTGCTCCAGCATACCTGTGGTAACAAAATAAATACAGAAGGAATTAAACTCTCAACATGAAGATCAAAAAAACACGTTTTGGTAAAGACTAAGGAAATCAGAACTGTAAGAGAAATAAGTAACTCCTCTTCCCACACATCAAGCCCACAGAAACGGAACAGTTTCTAGATTACCCAAAGCAGTTCACCCTTGAAATGCTGAGGTTGGGAATTTGTACGTGAAGCAATTTTGCTTCAAAAGGTGAGGGGAACAGATGTGAATACAAAAACTACCTGACAAAACCAGGAAGTACATAAACATGGAAAAAACAGGACAATGTGTGGATTTGCATAATTTAACATTTCTCCAGCAGTGCAAGGGAAGAGGGATGAATTCTTTTTATAGCATTTTAAATGTCAGTGCTGTATACAGAATGTAAAGTGCTTTGAGTCACTGCTGCAAAACGTTCCAGGAACATACTGAAATAAAACTAAACTGCATTTTAAAATAAATGCTCACGTACAGACTTAAAAGTGATTACAGGGTTTAGTAAGGGTTGAAGAAATGACTTTAATTCTCCACCACTGGCTCAATTCTGTACACAGAGAAATCAGTCAGCTACAAAAAGTGTCCTGCAAGTCCAAATTGCCTATTGTCCCAAACTTCTCCTGGACAGCACAGGTAATGCCCTAGAAAAAGACAAATTAATTCAACAAACAGAGCAAAAGAAAAGTGCTGCTTTCAGCCACACTCAAGTAACTCCCCCAGCCTTCACTGGGAGATGCTCCCCCAGACTCAAATGGCTGCATACAAATGAGCAAGACCTTTCCCACAAAGGAGTACAAACCACTGCATTTACAACTTGCCCAAGCACACTTAGCCCTGGACAGAACTCAGACACTGTTTTCATCACAAACAACAGGCTCATTACACACCTCAGATTCTGATGGTTTTTAGTTTTAGCAGGAATTTTTCAAAATGAAAGTTGCAAATAACCTCGGATGCAGTTAGTCCCTTACACTTAATAAATAAGAAGCATCAGGAATCTCCACAGTATTGAGATATACAGAATTATTAATTGGTTTCAAGGTCTATTAAAAACCAAAAAAGAAGTCCTTTGTTATTGAAAAAAAATTATAGTTTCTGTTCTTCTAAGAAGAGTGGCCCTAGTGGTGTGTTCAAGTGCCAAAACAAGCAGCAGGAGGCCTTTACTGCATCCCAAACCACTGTTCTTGATCTGCCCACTGAGCTGCTTCACTGTCACTGCCTTCCAAGTCCCCCTCTTCTCCACTTCCCTCCATGTCATCCACATCTTCTTCCTGGGTGGCATCTGTTGGACTTTCCTCTTTTTCCATTTTCTGCAATCCTTCTAGTGACTTCTGATCGTTTGGATCCAAACTGAAGGAAGGAAGAAAAAGAAAGCATTGTCCTGAAACTTTTTTCTCTTTGTGACCTTAGTGCAAAGAATAACAATAAAATCTCATCCTGTTGTCTGCACTTCCTGTTTTAACATCATCAGGAAGCTTATTTTAGATGATGATGCAACTTCCCCTTGAGCTACTGTAACACTGAGTATTAAATGTCTTTATAAAACAGTTCTGATCCCCAAGAACGCGTTTATCTAAACATCCCACTCTTCCAGAAAACTTAGTCACCTCTCCCAACAATACTAATTATAAAGTAACATGAAAGCAGTAAAAATTTAAATGACTCTGACTAAATATAATCCATGCAGGCAAAAACCAGCTGACCCATTTAAGCTATTCAAGTTTGCAGCGGACATAATGTGCTGGATTTAAGGCAAATTCAAGATGTTGCAATCAAAACATGGGAATATTTAACGAAGTAACACCCTAAAATAGCATTTAGATTATGTTAAGTTGAATCACACTATTTAAATTTATTGAATAGCTCGTTTTTATATGCAGCTTCTAGTGTTAAAGAATGGACCTTAAAGTCTGACTATATAATAATTAATAACTATAAATAATTCCATGCCTTAATCCTTTTGTTAGTCAAGGAATCAAAAGCCTAGTGACATATTTAGAGTTATTGTAGTCGCTACATTTTGCACTTCTCAGTTCAAAGTCTGAAGACCAACCAATTCATTAACAGGGTGTCACTCGTGTTGTTTTGCTTGTTTTAAGGGAGATTGATATAAAGCCACCTCTGATTCTCATCCTAATCAATTAGTGGCTCAGCTTTTTACTCAGTGAAACCGGTTATTGGTTCTTATAAACCTCCTGCAGTCTCAGGGTGTGCTTTACCTCAGGGCTATGCTGTACTGGTCCATGGCTTCCTGGTACTCATTGACAGCCACGAGGAAGTCTCCCAGGATCCGGTGCAGCACACAGTCACTCTGGTTGGCCAGGGCATTCCTCAGCAAGGCAATCCCATCTTCATACTTCTGTTCTCTACCTGTTCACAGGCAAAACTACAGTTTTAATTAATAGTTGAGACAAATCTATAAAGTCACAGCGTTCACAGTCTTCCCAGCACAAGGTTATTTGTCCCTCCAGACCTGTCAGCAGGGAAGACAGCAGTGCTCTACTTCTTGCAAGATTAACTCTTAACAGTGACTTTTTGTTGTCATAGCTGTTACATTCACAATTACATCTGCTTCGAAGTCAAAACATTTTGTTTGCAATTGCTTTAAGTGTAATATCAGTTGCTGGATGCAACTAATTCCTGTGATTTTTCCTTCAGGATAGAACTGATAAACCCCTGGACCGTACCATCACTGTTACATCCTTCGCATCCATGTGGCTGCAGAACGCCCTTCCACGTACAAGGGTATCTTTAAACAAACCAACATGGGGGAAAAAGGAACTTACTGAGAAGTTCTGCTTTCTTTACCACAGCTTTAATGTAGTCAGGTCTTTGTGTGAGAGCTTTATCCAGCAATGTTTTTGCTTTTTCCTGTGTGACTGGGTCCTCCAGGCAGACTGTGGCCAGCAGAGTGAGGGTCTGTGCGTTTGCCCCCAGGGTTTTGTACACGTTATTTGCCATCACCATGGCTTCACGGATGCTGTTGGATGCCAGGTAACACTCGATGAGACCTGGTGGTGTCAGATGGAAACATTTCAGGGTTTGAGTCAGCACCGCAGGCACTCACCCCTCCCCCATTATTTGCATTTAGTAGCACTCGAGTGCTGAACAGCTGACACTCCAATAAGCAAATACAAACTGCAATTGAGAAAGTGAATCTATGCATGTCAACATACTCATTCTACAGATAATTGACTTGATTTTTATTAATGGGCAGGCACTGAAAAAAACCCCAACCCTAAGTACACCTAATCTAACATTTTTGTCCAATTCCAATACTGAGAGAATTAATACTTTGCCTGGACTCTTCACCACTTGCTATCTACTTGAAGCTGCTGTTGAGATCAACAAGATTTAAATAATTAAACAAATATGACAAAACAAAGCTCCCAGCAGAACTAACCATCAGTTAACGTCATCATCCAAAAGTGAGCTGCTCAAAACACCTAAGTTTGTTTACATCCAGATTAAACAAAACAAAAAACAAGAAAACCCCTTTCTGAAAATCATTCTTAGCCTCAGAAAATCATCTACAGATCCACACGTTCTCTCGTATCCCTCACCTGACCGCTCTGACTGCTTCATAGGTTTTGGGATAATGTTATTTACTAGAAAGCCAACAGGAGGGAAGAACTGCTGTTTATTCCCTTGCCTCATCATCAGCATGACACCCACCCTCACAGAGACCAGCTGTGAGTAGCTTCCCAAGGCTCACCTTCGTAGCAGTCCAGGCGGCAGGGCGCGAGCCGGATGGCCTCACGGAAGTGGATGATGGCCTCCTGCACCCGGCCCATGTTCCTCAGAGCAGCTCCTTTCAGCAGCAGGGCCTGGACACTGTTGCTGTTCAGCTGGATAGCTTTGGCTCCCAAGTATAAGGCACGGGAGTATCGTTTGCTGTAGAAACTGTGACACCTACAGAAAGAAGAGAGGGATTGTAAACGTGCACTGCCTGCGGTGCCTGTGTATAGTCATGGGGGTTTTGAACTTCTTGCATTTGAAGTTAAGAAAAAAACTTCTTCAGGAGTTTAAAAAAAGCCCATTATAAATATTAAAACTGTTACTGCTATTTAATGTACTGTT
This sequence comes from Gymnorhina tibicen, assembly GCA_013399875.1. Lineage (NCBI taxonomy): Eukaryota > Metazoa > Chordata > Aves > Passeriformes > Artamidae > Gymnorhina > Gymnorhina tibicen. Next base: position 2,795,958 of record VXAZ01001058.1, on the reverse strand, counting down.
GGTATTGCACACGTGTGGTAACTCTAATAGGTTTAACATACAGAAAACAAACACGACAAGATATTTACAGAGAGCTAATTCAAGTTACCCAAGAATGGAACAGACAGGATAGAAAAGCACCTTCTGAACAAAACAAGCTGAACCCCCTGTGTCAGCTGTAACCCACCACATCCAGCAAATCGAGAGCTGAGGTGAGAAAGGAAAGAAAACAACTCACCCAGATACCACCCAGGGCTCTGCGTGTTGGTCAGAAATATTGAAGAGCCGGCAGCCCAAGTTCTCCACATCCTCCAGCCGACCCTCACGCGCCAATAAATAACCATAAACATCCATTCCTAAAGAGACACGTTGGAGGATCAAGCCTCAAGAAATGGAAAGCTCATTCACAAGAAAAAAAAAGCCACCAAAACCACAAACACCTACTTTAAACTCTGCAGCTACCAGGAAGGGTTCAAGACATGCAGCTTCTGAATGTCAATTCTGAACTGAAAGCTGGGTAAACAATATACAGTATTCCACTGCATGGAGCTGTTACACTTCAGGTCAACCTTCTCTCAGGATTTACTCACCTTTTATTAGGTAAGGATCCAGCATTTGTGCTTGTTCAAATTTTAGGATAGAGTTTTTATTATCTCCAGCTCTGAAGTACAGGTCTGCTAAGCTCCCCAGCAAGTCCACATTATCCCTCAGCAATGACTTCTTCTCTAAAGAGCTTACAGGGAAAAAAAATGCCCGTTATTTATAAATGACATTTTGAATATCATTGTATATGAGAATTAATAAATTACTGGATTGCATCACACTCTCTCAACTCTTACCAAATGGTGTTTATTGCTCTGGTGTTGTCTCCAGTATGCACAAAGGCATATGCCTTGATCCACACGGAGAGCCAATCCAAATTGGGAATGCTCTGGATTATATTGATGGTCATGGAGGCCACTTCTGCTCCCTTCACCGACAGCGAGAGCAAGCCTGTTTAGAAGGGTTCATCCATCAGTCTCAGCCTCCCAAAACTGCTCTTGATACAAACAGTCTGAGGGCCAGAAACTCTGTCCCTTGGCAAGCACAAACAGCTGGTTACAGGGCTTGTTACAATTTACAGAACGTGGGTATGACGTGCAAATACAAGACAGTTACAGAGTCCCAAGTGCAACTCAAATTATAACACTACTGAACACTGCAACGCTCGTGGTGTGCAGACACCCACCTAGGATGGCATCCAGGGCCAAGGGGCACTGCCTCAGCACTTCTTTGTAGCTCGTCACCGAGGAGCGCTCCTGACCTGCTTTCTTGTAGAGATTCGCCAGCATCATATTGATCTACAGACAACAGAAACGTGGGGACAGTCAAGTGTGAGGAAGAAGAAAGAATCATTAAGAAAGGTCACAACTCTGTCTTCAAGCCTGCCTGCCTCTGTTCTGAGCAGAAGACAAAACAACCTGCTCTTCTGAGAACACTCTAAGGTACCATATAGTATCAAATGAAAACTGTGGCTTCTTTCTGACTACAGAAACAAAATCTACATTCTTTTGTACGTGCACAGTGCACCTTGAAATCTGTGTTGTGCATCAAAGAAGTCAAAAGATGGGCAAGTGCTCATACACGACGCTAAAAAGGATCTGTATATCCATTAATCAGTCTCTTCCAGGAATCTCTCCGTATCCATGGAAGTGTTTGAATTAGCTCAGCAAGGCAGAGAAAGTTTCCATTCAGCTTCTGAATGAAGCCATGATTGACTAAAGGACAGAAATTATCTGAGCTCTCCACAACACAAGTAGCTGGTTTCTGCTACAGCACTTTCATTTACTGGTGTATATACAGGAAAAAAGTTTGCTTTTCTAAACTTTTTCATTTTTTTCTGTTCTGTAACTTGATCTTTGAACAGAACACTCTGACATTAACCGGAGTTTAAGCCATGTACACTTTTAGTACAATTTAACATGAAACATAGTTGACTGATCTGATGTGTTAATCTTTTAAGCCCTTCTGAGTAACAGAGCCAGCGAGCAAAGACTCCACAGATTTGGCACTGCAGACCACAAAGGGATCTAAATATTTAACATTATCTAAACTGTTGTTGAAAAGGATTAAAAGATTTTAAAAGATGGAGCACTAGCAAACTTGCCAAAGTCTCCAGCCTTTCAAGGATTTTGCACTGCTCAAACTACACAAGAAGTTAATAAAAATGCACAAAACATTTAACTCCTCTCTTTTTTTTTTTTTTAATTCTTTCTAACAGAGGAAATACAAAATCAATATGATTTTAAAGAAAAGGGTCCAAATCAGCCAATTTAAAATTAGGAAATGCTACCAAACAGTATTTAACTAAAGAAAAAGACATAATGCCATTATACCTATATACTATGTTCTGCCCTAGAGATACACTGTGACAAAAACCTGCCAGAACTCACCTTTGGAGTTCTCTGCCTGGAAGGAATCCCATCAAGAATAGCAATGGCATCTTTATCCTGCTTCAGCATTGTGTAACATTCAGCCATTTTATATTTCACTTCAATTTCTGACGGTAAACACTGAAACAAAAAAAGAAAGATTTAAATACGATGTTGGTTTAATCAGGTATGAAACCTTTTAATAAGGTTTCCTCATAAATATTTATGCTGTGTTGAAAAATACCTAGTGCAAGTAAGTTAACAATGCAACTCACTGCTAGATCATATTGCTCCTGTCTTCAAATTAAAAGCATGAAGTACACATACAGAAAAATTTTATGCTGGAGACCATTTTCAGTTTTGCATTAGAAAACACCACACAGATATTATCACGCTAATCAGCCTTAGAAGTCAGGTTTATTTGGCATGATAAATGCACAATCTCAGGTATTTAAAAAAACATGTAAAGGTGATGCTCGGGGAACGTGGTTAGTAATGGACTTGGCAGGGGACTCGATCTGAAGGATCTTCTCCAGCCTCAGTGACTCTGTGAATACTGAGTCAGCAACACTAACTGGAAGGGGGACGTGATCACTTTATGCAGCACATTACCAGTTCTTAAATACCTGGCTTTGGGGTGTTGATGCAGCATTCCCAGTAGAAGGTCTGACTTTGGAGGTTTTACTTAAGGCTTTTTTCTGCTGTAAGGCCATCGTGTACTTGCTGACAGCATTCCTATATTCCTTGTCATGGAAGAGGGAGTCTGCATGATAGACAAGGAGCTGGTACTTCTGAGATGGAGAGAACAGTTCCCTAGAAGAAATGCAGACAGAAAGGCTGAGATCAGCTGGCTGCACAAGAATCAAAATCCAAAGTATTTGTAGCTTTGGTTTGCCTGGCTTCGACTCCCAACTGCTGCAGCTTCTTTACTGCACTGGAAGGGCCATTGAGTAACAGGTACTGACTCCTCACACAGGGGTTATCTCACCAATTTCTTTTATCTGTAAACAAACAAATCCAACAGCCATTCCTGACACCTCATCAGCAACAACAGCTCAGTGTTTGGCTGCTTGGCCACTGCCCCCATCTTTCCCATAATAAGCCACAGGCTGTCAACGTCCATCACACTGCATCAACTTTCTCCTAGGATTTATTCTACACCTTTTATTAGCTCAGGATCCAGCATTTTGCCCATTCAGATTTCAGAACAGTTTTGCCTGAATGGACTCAAGTTTAAAAGGCAACCCAGCTCCTTGTACAGCTGTTCTGGTCCTAATCCTTATTCCCACATTATACAAATCCCCTTTGTAACTCTCCTATCTATGTGTGCAGACCAAATGAACTAACTGTGGCCTTCCAGCACCTGAAGGGAGCCAAAAGAAACATAGAGAGAGACAATTTACAAGGGCCTGGGATGACAGGACAAGGGGGAATGGCTTCACACTGACAGAGGGCAGGGTTAGAGTGGGTATTAGGAAAAATTCTTCCCTGTGAGGGTGGGGAGGCCCTGGCACAGGTTGTCCAGGGAAGCTGTGGCTGCCCCATCCCTGGAAGTGTCCAAGGCCAGGTTGGACAGGGCTTGGAGCAACCTGGGATAGTGGAAGGTGTCCCAGCCCAAGGGAGGAGGGGTGAAACAAAACAATCTTCAAGGTCCCTTCCAACCTGAACGATTCGGTGATTCCATGATTCTCTACCAGGACACCCATGTTGTAGCGGGCACCCCAAAGGGACGCTGATGCTGGTACCCGAACAGAGGGGGGGACAGGGCAGGGGCAGAGGACAGGCCAGGGGCAGGAGAGGGGAAGGCCAGGGGCAGGCCAGGGCCAGGGACACCCCAGAAGCGGCCCCGCTCCCCCCACACTCCGTGCGCCGCGCGCGCCCCCTGCCGGCGGGGCACTCACGGGTTGTTGCCGCTCATGGTGAGGAGCAGCCCGCTGAGCAGCCGCACGTTCGAGTGCAGCCCGGCGGCCGCCATCTCGCGCACGTGCTCCACCACACTCATGCTGCCGCCGGCGGGGCGGAGGGGACGGGACGGGGGGAACCGGGAGAGACACCAGGCGCGGAGCTACCGCCGCCGCCCGCCGCCACTCCAAAATGGCGCCACCGAGGGGTCCTCGCGCGCCGCCGCCTGCAGGCGGCCAAGGCACTGCCCGCGCGGCCCGACAGGCGCGCGGAGGGCAGCCCCGCACCAAGGACCCCACCGGGGCGGCGGGAACGGGCATGAGGGGAGAGCGGGGTGCGTGCGCCGCGTGTGGGGGGAGCTTCTCCCCTGTGTGTCCTCTGGTGGAAGATGCACGCGCCCCGTGCCTCCACAGCTCACTAGTTCGCCCTTTGTCCTTCTGAGAATACGCTGATGGTTGCTGCAGCTAAATGTGACTGAGGTCTCCGACATAACGAAGCTCCTGCCTATAAAAATTGGTAACTGAGGAGAAAGAGCTTTCAAAACCTACATTTCTTATGGGAAATGCCACACTAGGCCTACCATTAACTACAAGGATAGACTGGGAGATGACTCATAAGCTTTATTTTCCCACCTTTATTACAAAAATGTTGTAAAAGATGGCTATCCTATTCCTAAAAATGGAATCAGTGGGAGCTTTCAGTTTGGACCTGCCGTCACTGTTGTCGGGGGAGGAACACAGCTCTCAGCAAACAAACACACCAGGCAGCAAAACATCACCAGCACTGGGCTTCAGGTAACACTAAAAGTGTCTTGGTGCTGTGTGGTGACTGTGGCACAAGTCCTGCCATGAAGGAACAAAACCTGAATAAACTAAGCATGGATTTGTGTTCTTCCAGAAATCAGATCTGAGTGATCAGAACAGCCACTTTTTACCAGTTTGGGAGTGTTTGAATCTGCCATCAGGAAGGCAGCCACAGACCCAGTTGTGTGGGATTTGCTTGTGCTACCCTGTAAAGGCCTTTCAGGAGCACAGCTCTGCGGAGACAGACCTGCTAAATAAACAGGTAAATTGCTGCAAACTGCAGCCCCTGTATTAATCCCAGTTTTCAGTGAGAATGATTCGCTTCCAACTGATTAACGTTACACAATAATCATGGAATCACAGAATGGTTTGGGTTGGAAGGGACCTTAAAGATCATCTCATTCTACCCATGGCCAGGGACACCTTCCACTATCCCAGGTTGCTCCAAGCCCCATCCTGGCCTTGGACACTTCCAGGGATGGGGCAGCCACAGCTTCTCTGGGCAATGTGTGCCAGGGCCTCCCCACCCTCACGGGGAAGATTTTTTTCCCAGTATCCAATCTAACCCTGCCCTCTGTCAGGCCAAAGCCATTCCCCCTTGTCCTAGCACTCCAGGCTTGGCTCCCTTCAGATCCTGGAAGGCCACAATCACCCTGAAGCCTTCTGCAAAAAAAAAAAAACAACCCCTCTTTGACTTCTTTGAAGGCTGTCCATAAGACACATGGTAGTTACCACGTTAATTACAAGCAAATTTTATTGAAAACAAGGTAAAAATCACTGCACTGGACAACACAGCGTGAGAGGTCTGTTTTCCCTGGACATACGACACCCAGACTCCAGCCAGCAGAGCAATGACACAGCTCCCCTGCCCCACAGCCAAGCCCACTTCTTCTCTTAAATACAAGCCCTGTTTTAAATGCTGTAGCCACAATTACAAAGCAACTTGCATCTGAAACAGCACGTTAGAAATCACTTATTAAGCACCAGCTTAATAATATTTGCTTACACAACTTATCTTTTTGCTCCCCCTCCCTCTATCACTCATTGACAGGTTTGGTTTTTTTATCTTTTTTTTTTTTACTTCATAAGCACTTAATTCTTCCTTGGTACAAAATGTATCCAAAACAAAGGCAAAAGACTTGAATATCTTGCTGTGGAAATGCTTAAAAGTTGTTGCCACTTTGCTTCACTGCCCAGGGCCTGAGAGACTCTTGTTCATGAACTGCCTCTTCACAAAGCAGATCCACCACTGCAGAAGGAAGTAGAGAGTCAGAAAATCTGCAAAAAGTGGTTTCTATTGACTTTAAAGTATTCAATCTCTGACATATAACAGTTAAGACTCCAGTTTTACACATAGTTTTCCACACTGGTTTCTACTGGAATTGAGGTGAACAAGACAACAGGAATGGACCCAATGAATTCATATTATAGGACTTTGAATTAAAATGGGAAATTCTACTTTCTCTTATCTTACTTTTATTATATTTTATTCCAATAGAATCGTAAATGAGGGATTCATCAGGAAGCTATGCCTTTGAAACTAAATTAGCCTAAGTAATTTCAACATTAGATGCAGCCACATTTGCACATGAAACATGTGAACAGCCAGGAGGTGATTAATTCATTGATTAGCCATTTTTTTTTCAATCTGGATACAAGGCAAAACAATCGACTTCAAAGCAGCTCTCAAATCAGAGCTGCCTGGGAAGACAAACAGCACCTCTTGTGCTTGTGAACTTCCATTTGCAACCCCAGCCAAGAGCAGATGTGCAGTGCTTTGAAGAGTTGAACCAGACACCTCTTATTACTGCCCTGCTTTTGAAACTAACCCAAACTGGCATTCACTGTCATATCACATTAGATTAAATTTATTGATAACTTGCAGCTGCCATTTCACTGTAAAATCAGTCTGGCTTGGCTGAAGTTACCCACCCCTGACCCTCACCCCATCATCTCACTTCTCTCCACATGGCTGATAAAACACCCCCAACCTCTCATTAACTCCATGGTGATGCCACCGAACTCTTACCTTGCTTGGCTTGTCACTCTGAGGATCAAATACTTTGTCACAAAGGCGAAGGCCGGTTTCTTGCCTCAGCTGCTGCAGGTAGGCCCTCATCACCTCTGAAAGCAGCACAGCAAAACCAGGGTAAACTGGGGAGCACCAACTCAAACTGGATTTAACATGGAGGCATCAGCGATCACTGCTTAAAGCAGAGAGGGAGTTTCACATCTGCGGGTACTCCCAGCTGGCTGAGTTGATTTGCTCAGTTTATCTATGGATCCTGGGAAATCCCCAAGGTCAGAAAATCCAGCTTGTGCTGCCTTCAGAAGACAGACTGCAAATTTAAAAGATTTCGTTTTAACAGTAATTTTTTCTAACTGCAGTCACAAAAACGCAGTTAATAAAGTGGGAGCCCAAGGCAGCCTTCAGAGGCCCTGGGTCAGCCTTACCTTCCTCCTGCTTGTTGGCAGGTTTGGCGTAAATGGCGTTAAGTGGAAAGCCAGGCTCCCCTGGGATTGGGAAGTTAGTGATTCCTAGTGTGTACATCTCCTTCTCTCCTTGGCCTTTGGAGTTACACTGGAAGAACCAGGCAAACAATGGATTAGAAGTTATAAACAAAAGCTGGGGGAGCATTAGACCCAAATATTTTACAAATCTGTAACATGAGAACTCATCAAGAACAGCAACACAGCATATCCACAGCCTTGGAGTATTTGAGACTCTGACAACTAGGACAGGGGTGAGCAGGATTATCTGTGCCCCTGGAAGGAGAATATCAGGAAATCCTTTCCTGAGAACAATCCTCAGAACAGACTGTTTCCCTCCTGCACAGAAATTCAGTTTTCTTACCTTTTGCAGCTTTTTCAGGCACTCGGAAATGTAGAGGGTTACATAGATCAGTGTTCTGTCAGCCTCATTCTGCAAAGCAAGAGCAGGAACTCTTACATCACAGGGCTTTGTGGAACTGATAAAGTCTGAAACAGGAATGAATTCAAGCCATTTTGGGCTATAGTTTCCCCATGAGAGAGAGATCTGCAATTCATGACATTTACCCAGCTTTAAAGATTAAGTGGAAGGGGAGTTTTTGTGATCTAGTAGAATTACTTCCTTGAAAATAAATTTATATGCACAGCACCAACCCTCCAAAGAACTAGAATGTGCTCAGTATCTCAAAAAAAATTACCTTGATTTCATAATTTTTGAAGAAAACATTAGCTTTGAAGTAGTAGATGGCTTCATCTATAATATCTGTGTCCTTAGCTAATAAAAAAGAGATACAGAGTTAAGCAGTGCACTGTTATACTCCATTTGTCATAACTTTTACTCACTGAAATACATAAATAAGGATTATTGCAAAGGCAAAACCTTGGTATTTACAAAAAGCAGAAGTCAGCACCACGTAAGAGAAAACATGTGAAACACCATGAGCTCAGACTGTAATATTTAAGCTTCCTACTCCCTTCTCCTTCCCCTGTGATATGTCACTTCACAAACAGCTGCAATTCAGCAGTTCCCCACTTTTCTACCACTTTTGAGTAACTCATCAGAGTTTTAACATCATAAAAGGATAGAAAAAATGTTTTTGGAGAAAGCATACCAGCACAATCATCGGATTCCATTATCCTCTTCAAAACAAGGAGGGGAGCAGAACACAGTGACAAAAAAAGCTGACTTTTGCTACCATCTGATACTGCTTAAATCCAGAAACGTTTCTTTTACGTTTCCCTTGTCAAACTGAACCGCCACATTTCTGGGGAATACCAGGCCTGGGAAGTTCAGGTGCTGAAGGGGAATCTGTACCGGGCTGCCTGTGGGCCCTGCTGGGGTGCCTGTAACTTCATTTCAATTCTTGAAGCCCCACACCCTGAGGTGCTGCCATCCCACTCCTCGTCCCTCAGAGCAGCCGAGCGTCTCCAGCCGCAGCCCAAAGCGTGAGTTCTCGGTAGCTAAACCCCCACTTCCTGTGACACAGAGGCTCCACACCACCACAGCCTCCTCAAAACCCTGCTCAGGAGCACAGGGAGACACAGGGGGAAGCAAGAGAACAGCAACCAGAGGCTTGGATTACTGAAACTACTAATTCAGCAGAACACAAAGCACATTTATCTGTGCATAATTACTTTCTGTGATTTGCACCACTGAAGTAGTTGAAAACTTCTTTCCTCCCCTCTAAACTGCATCCATTTCCCACCCCTGACTCATCTCGTCACTCTTGCTGGGGCTGGCTTAGAGCAGCTCCTGAGATGATGAGCTATATGCAGTAATTCAGAGATTATTATAAACTTACTTTCTCGAGGTGCTGGGCCCTTGAACTGGCTTCTGATGGGTAACAGTGCCATGTTCCCAATTAGTTTGGTGTCTGAGTCCATTAAAGTGGAGTGGTAAGCCTAGAGACAGGGAGAGCTGGTTATTGATCCTACTGAAAATAGACATTTCCATAGCCAATCACACGTCCCCCGTGTCTTCATGAAACAGGAGTCACAGCCTAGTTCATTATGATGCTTCCAGCATTTTTTCCTTGCACAAACACTTGCTATTTTCTGTTTAGGCCCAGATGTTGGTGTCATTCTGGTGAATACCGTGAAAGCACCACCACTGCCACCACTTGCAGTCGCAGCAGTGGGAGACGGGATAAAATCTGTGTTGTTGGTCTGCAGGCACAATTCATCCCCAGGCTGCCTGACCCCATCCTGGCAACACCAAGGGGTAACAGCCCTGCTCACCTGCCTGAGTTTTGGGGCATTGCACTGAAAGTTAGTTGGTCATTAAAAAATATGTAATTTATTTCCATGTCTGACCATTAATAGTAGAGAATTATAAATAAAGCCAGGCTTAATGCATTAAAAAAAAAAAAGAAAAAACCCAACTGATTTACGTGAAAAACAAAACAGCTTTCTGCGTATGACAAATTCTTCCTAAAAAACCAATTTTCAACAACTACTGAATTTAGTTTCAGGCACTTCCCAAACCTTCCCTGGGTGCTGTGCCAGGCCACTGGGAATCCCTCACCTCCTCACAACCCACCTTTTGTGGGGGGCAGTAAAACTAGTGTAAGGTAAATGACTGGTGTAAAAAGCAGTTTATTTCACTGAGGGTAAGGTGGTATGAACAAAGCCAGAGCATTAATGCATTAAAACCATCCTCTCCCCCGCTGCCGCCGGGGCTCGCACCCTCCCGGCTGCGGGTGGATCCCTGGCAGGGGGAGGAGGAAGAGGAAGGCGCTGGCCTTGCAGCCGCCTCCCATAAAGAGCCTTTCCCCGCTCTCAGCAGCGCTCCCCGCAGCTGCAGCCCCTCTTTCCCCCCGCAGTGTCCGCGGCCAGACCCCGCAGCAGAGCCCCTTCCCCAGCCCGGGATCGCCCCCGCCGGCCCCGGNCCCGCAGTGTCCGCGGCCAGACCCCGCAGCAGAGCCCCTTCCCCAGCCCGGAATCGCCCCCGCCGGCCCCGGCCCGGCCCCGCCGCCCTGCGCCCTCCTGCCCGCGCTGCCGCCGCCGGGGCCGGGCAGCGCCGGGTGCTGAGCCGCTCACCGGCATCTCGAAGGGCAGGAGGCGGCTCGGCGGGGCCGGGCGGGAGGGGAGCGGGGCGAACCGGGCAGCAAAGCGGCCACAGAGCTTCCTCCTCCGCCTACGCTGCAGGAAATGAGGCAGCGGCAGAGGCGGTGCGAGGAGGGGAAGCGGGAGCCGTGCACCGCCCCGGAGGCAGCGCACCGGGAAGGGATCCCGGGGGCTTTCGTTGTGCCCGGACGTTGCCCATACGGGGAAAGGGCCACGGAGACGCATTGCTCTGCCAGGGCTGTGCCGGTACCGGGACGGGATCCCGGGAGGCACCGCCCGTTCGGGGAAGGGGTTCCGGGATGCTTCGCTCGCAGCTGGTTTTCTCTCCTGTGCGTTTCCTGCCGCCCCCAGTCGACTGCACTTCGTGTAAGGGGCACTTCGTGTAAGGAAGCACAAGAGGGGTCCAAACGTGTTGTGTTCAGAGGGATACAATATTTTAAGGTGCACACTCCTATTACTATCATTACCTTCCCTGTAACCCAGCGCTGCTGGATTTGTCCCCTAGTATCTGACTCACGGCATGTCAGGGAGACATAATGGGGAGGTTTGGAAGGTGAGTCACAATAATTCAACTGCAGGGCTGGGGTTTGTCCTTTCAACACGCCCTAGGCGTGGCTTGTCCCAGTGGCAGTCTGGAGGTGAATTAAACCACCGAAGTTTCCCCAACTTTGGTTTAATTCAGCCAGATCAAGACCTGCCACATAAATATTTTTGTGAGCCCTTTTCCTCTAGATATGCAGGATTTGCTGGTCTGTTGAACCTCTTGCCCAGTTCTGGCTCTGCTTTTTTATATTTACTAATGCTGGCCCATGTATTTTATAACACACAAGCATAATAAAAAAATTATTTATTAAAGTAGTTATGAAGTCATGTAACTCATTCTCCATTATAAATATTAGTTACTTTACAGATAAAACATCAAGTGTGTTTGTGTAGGGGTTGGGTTTTTTCTTTTCATTTTTTACCAAAAGCAAAGTATTTTCCTCCCAGTTTGAACATGTTTTTTACTCATCCACACGATCTTGAAAGTATTCATCCACAAGAGCAGATTTATCTTCTTCACATTCCTGTCAAAAAAACCAGAAAACAATAAACCTTTCTGGGTTGAGCACAGGAATTATCAGGGGACTTTGAACAGTCATGCAGGAAAAAATCTTAGTGATCTCAATGGTCCTTTCTGACATTTGAGGGTTAAAATTCTGTTAATTTTGAAAACCAAAGCAATACTTTTAAACACAACCATTTGATCAATTTGCATATGCAAGATGATATTAAAGAATTTCACTTTTATAACTCTAAATGAAGATGATACAAACATTGTCACTGAAAGACTAAACATGGCTTATTTTGAACTGTACTAAGACAATATATATTAGCAAGGCAAAGAATATATTTATATTACAACTTGTATTATGGATCCTTTCCAATTTTTCATCTTCTCACCAGCAGTCCCTTACCTTTGGTTCTTTAAATTCCAGATCTTCCCCATACTGAATGGTGAAGTCTATGTGCTGCAGAACTATGTTTATACTTTCCTCATCAGAGCGATCCAGAGGCAGAAATCGAACCATACCATAGTCATCAATCTGTAGGAGAATTCAAAGGATGTTGGTAAGGAATTGCAGTAAGTTAATTCTCAGTCACAGCACTCTAAGCCACTTCCTTAAACCACATTTGTCTGGACTTCTAAGTACCATTTAAAGTCACACTGCAAACCAATGGTTAATTCTCCACTTGGAACACCTGGTTACCAGTCCTAAGTTCTACACAGTAGAAAAAGCCATTTCCCAAAATTGCCAACAGAAAAGAATTCAAAGAAAATGTACTGGCTACAATCCAGATATCAAGAGTATCATATCAGTAGTATCAAGAATCTCATGCTAGTCTGAAAAAATAAAAAACTGAGTTAAAAGAGGCAAAAAGTGATAGTGAATTTTAGGCCACCAGCTCAAAAGCAATATACCTACCAATCCACATATAGATTTAGTCAGTTTTTTAAACCTTTTGCTTCTCAATATATTTGTAGAATCTTCGATCATAGAATACATGTCTGGATCCAAGTACCTACAGAAACAAAGTCACCATTAACATTGAAAGTCTGTCATTCAGAATGACACAAAAGATCCAAGATAATTACAGAAAAATCCAGAGGTCAGTACAAACATGGAGCTATTCTTTTGACTCTGACTAAACTAAGCATCCTACCCAGATGTTTAAAGACTATTGTTTGAAATAAATCCATCTTCTCCCATTCCAAAAGAGTATGTTTTAATTGTGGGAAACATTAGACTGAATTTTCAGTGAACTTTGCCTCAATATATTATACTACAGAGCAAATAATTTTTTGGAACTTACTTTTCTATTTCCTTCTTGGCTTTCTTGCTCAGCAAATCCATTTTGGTCATGACGTTAATCTGTGGAATCTCCAAAGATATCATTGCACTGAGAGCTGCCAGGATTCCAGAAATAAACTTGAAGAGGATGAAAAATGATGTGTTAAAGTACAGAAAAACACAACACGAACACGCAGGACAATCAAGCACAGGCCAAAACTGGTAATGAATATATGGAACACGGACACAAAGCCATATGAGGAATCATTCTCTCTGTTGGAAAAAGGAGTATCCCCTCTATTTTTGGAGCCTCAAATATGGATCTGCCACTGAAAAGGGCATTAAGAAAACCCAAACCCTTCTTGGGATAGTTACTGCTAAATGGGGAAAGTGGCCTGCTTGTTCTCAGGATCTGAGAAAGCTCTCATGGAATTGCAGAGAAACTTTGGTTGAAAGGGACTTTTGGAGGTTACCTGGCTCCTACAACTGCTCAAACAGAGGCACTTCCAGGTCAGAGCAGGCTGCTCTGAGGTTTGCCCAGTCAAGTTGTGACTCCATGAATATTCACTGCACAATCCCTCTGTGCCTGTCCCAGTCTAACCACTCTCACAGTGCTGGCTGTCTTTACATCCATCTGGAATTGTCCTTGCTGCAGGCTGTGTCTGAGGCAGCTGATGGCAGCAATCACATCTCCCTGGACCTGGCAATTTTTCCTCCGGGCAAACCCAGCTCCTTGAATGGTTCAGGCTCATTCTTTACCAATATAAACTTTTACAACAGATTTCAAATGGATACCTTAAAAGATTCCACCATAAACTGAGAATCCACAAGGAAAACTCCACAGACACGGAATTCCCACTGCTGCAGCTGCTCCACCAACTGTTTCATCACTGGCAGGTGCGTGTAGAGTTCGATCTGACCTGGGGCACACTCAGGATATTAATAGGTAGGAATGTGAAGCAAACAGGAACAGTTCACAGTTACATATAGACATGGGAATTGTACTTAACATAAATAAAAACTGGTAAGGAAAGCACCCTCTTTTCAGGCAGCTCTGACTGTGTTTGGGTGAAGTGGAAAAGAAATAAAAGGGTTTTTTCCCTCCTTTGGTCTCCAGTTAGTGTTACGTTTGCAGTTGCCACAGTGTTCCCACAGTACACGATGCTACCAAACACCTGTGCAGTCACCCAGGTCAGCCCAGGACCAAGTTCACTCCTAAGACACCTGCAAGTGACTCCGACAACTGTTAATAGCTCAGCAAAATGTGAATTATCACGACTGTCTAAAACCAAATTTTCCAATTTGCGAACTTTCCAGTGAAGAGCGATACCAAAACATTGGCGTGTGTTTACCTGGGCAATCAAACAAAACATAGTCATCCTCCACGTGCCCAAGGCTCTCCTCCAGCCAGCTGAAGTTATTGGCAAAGTATTCCATGCAAAACACCAAGCCACCATTGGGGCCAAACCTCAGGGACTCATCTTCCATGACATCGTCCACTTCTATCAGCTCGCGGATGTCTGTGACAACACACAAGTCACCAAAGGCAGGAAATGAACTCCCCAGGCAGTTTGGTAAGTGAGAAAACCAACACGACTTTACAGCAGCGCTGGGTGCAGGGGATCTCCCCACCCACGGGCGCACCCAGCAGCCAAAACAGAACATGTTATGTTCATGAGACGTACACAAATTCATTAATTGGCCAAATACACACATATATGCTAAATACTTCCCCGGATTTATTTGGATATGAGGAGGGGTCTTTTGAGGGTTCCTGGTGATTGTTTGGGAAACATCTCATTCCCCAAATTTTCACCTTATGCTCCTGCATCTTCTAATGGATCTCTTCTCCTTGAAAGTATCTCAGCTATGTGGCCAGGTCAAGATGCACTTTTTTTATCACCTTTGTTCAGACACAAACACTGGTGGTGTTCTCAAAACTGAAGACATCTGCCAGTGCATATCAGTCACTGGTGTAGGTAAATACAGGGATTAAACACGAGCTGGCACAGGGCAACAGTCACTGATGTAGGCAGTTGTCACTATTACAGCACTACATTGATCTCTGACATAGGCACTAGGCGCTATTCGGTGCCAGACTAGGCATTATTTAGAGTACCACTCATACAAAGATCACACACTATTTTGTTTAAACCGCTTTCCAACATCTTCCCCCACTGCTGCATGGGCTCCCTTTTACAGCAATAGAACCTGTGCGGTAGCACGCCCACGGGGCCGTTCGAGCCCGGCGGTGCCCGGGGCTCGCCGGGGGCCGCCGCTCACCTGCCATGACGGGGTAGCTGAAGAGCTCGGCCGCCGGGTCCAGGTTCACCACCTGCACGGCGCGGCCCAGCGCCTCGCAGTGCTGCACCATGGTGGAGCAGTACGTGCTCTGCAAGGCACACACGGCCGTCAGGAGCCGTCAGGGGGCTCCCGCCGCCCCCCGCCCTCCGC
>VXAZ01001058.1:2756588-2780491 GCA_013399875.1 Gymnorhina tibicen | reverse complement strand
CCCCGTCTTTCCCCGCCGTTCCCCCCTCACCTTCCCGCTGCCCGCCGGGCCCATCACCAGCTGCGCGTACCGGGGCATGGCTGCAGCGGCCCGGCGGGAAGTGGCCGCTGCGGTGCTCCGTAGCTCGGCTGCACACGTGACCGGCGCAGCGCGTGGCCCTGCCCGCCGCGGTACGGCGAGCCGGCGGGGTCAAACTGTGCACGCCCCTCTCGCGAGACGGTGGCGCTGGGGCGGGCGCACGTGCGCGCGCGGCGAGGGACCGGGACCCGCCGCGGCCCGAGGGNCCGCCTGGCGGCTCCCACACCCGCCCGCTCCCTCTCCGCCGGAGCCGCGGCGCTGCCGCCCCTCGCAGGGATCCCCCCGGTGCTCATACCTGGGCATCCTCCCGGCGCCCTCCTTTCCGTCAGCCCCGGCACCGCCCCGCCCTGCGAGCCCGCCCCTCCTCAGGTACCCGAGCCGCATCCCCTCAGCTCCCCGCCATCCCCTCGGTTCTGCCCCCACAAATTCCCGCAGCTCCCCCATCCCACCGTGTCCGTGATCCCCACCGTGTCTGGTGTCCCAGCACCCTTCCCCCGGCCTGCCCTCACTTTTGCCCCCTGACCACCCAGCACCCTCCTGCGCCTGTTTGGGCTCTTCGTGAGCACCCCAACATCCTCACCCGCCCTGTGACCGTCTACCCTGAACCCACCATCTCTGGAACTTTCTCTCAGCGTTCCTCACTGCTCAGCACAGCTTGGACAACGTCCGAAGCTTCCTCACACATATCCTGTTTGTTCCCGTCGTCCTGGGGGATTTCGTGTGTGTTCCAAACTCTTTCCTTGTTGACTCCTGTCTTCTAAGTCCCTTGCTTGGAAACGTGTGTGTAAACCACTATTAAATCCATTAGCGGGTTGAGTTTGCTTTCCTTTTTTTTATGCTCTTTGTTTTTTTTTTTCCCCAGTGTTCTTGGATCAGATTGTGATTCTTCAGGCACTGATTTAAATGACCTCTTTTCTGTGCTGATATGCGAGAGGTACCTGCCCCCAGTGCCCTCACTGTTCATGTGCCACTGATTTAACATCATAACTTCACATTGTGCTTAACCCAGTGTGTTCTGCAATTCCATGTGGGTTTCTGAAAGGTCTTTCTTCATTTTGTGGCGTTTTGGGTTTTTTCCCCTTATGTGCTAGAATTCCAATGCTGCTTGGTATCCTTTGTAGCCCTTTTCCCCATGTTTTCGTTATTTTTGACTCCCATTTTCTTCTCCCTGATCGCTCACGCTCTTTTGACGCTTGCACCTATTTCCTCTGGGATTCTTGTTGAGTTGGGAAGGATGTGACTGACTTAAACCCAGACCTTTGGGTCCTGATTCTTTCTCCCTGTGACCTCCAGGCTTGTGACATGGCCACAGATGTCGCTGAGCCGGTGGTCCCTGACTGCAGAGGGGACGGCAGGAGCGGTGCCAGGTCAGACGCCGATTACCCGCTCCGGGTCCTCTACTGCGGAGGCAAGTCCTGAGAGCTTCCTGG
Source organism: Gymnorhina tibicen (assembly GCA_013399875.1). Classification (NCBI taxonomy): domain Eukaryota; kingdom Metazoa; phylum Chordata; class Aves; order Passeriformes; family Artamidae; genus Gymnorhina; species Gymnorhina tibicen. The sequence continues at coordinate 2,778,983 of VXAZ01001058.1, read as the reverse complement.
GTGTGAAAGGAGTGGGAGCAGAGATCTCTGCCTGCAGGAAGTCAGTAAAGCCATTAGCTCAGAAAAGGCCTCTGAGCATTAGTGTGACAGTAAGAAATGGAATACATAAGATGAATTGTTGTCGTGTGTTTAGAAGTATTCTTTACTCGTTACATTTGTAGTTATGTGGGTGAAATTTAAAGGGAAGTAATCTTGACAGGTGTGCTTTTAGATAGGAATGTCATTTTGCTTCAGGCTGGAATACAGTTGCAGGGGATTAGGAAGCAGCCCTGTTGTGTGTGAAGGTCTGCACGTTCTTTGGGTGGCTGTGGGGCTGAGCCCCTCTTTGGGACGTCAGCAGCTCTTGGAAAAAGGGAAGCTGAGCAGAGCACCTGGTACTTTGTTAGGTGTATCTTTTCCCTCAGGTAGAAGTGGTGTTTTTGTTCTGTAGCTTTTCCCAACCCTGGGCATCTCCTCCCCTTCCCTCAGTGACTGGCAGCTCTTGCTGTGATGGTTTTATCCTAATGCAGAGCATGTAAGCACAGGTCTAATGAGAGAGGAATTAAAATGTGGAGTGGCAACAATAAGGTACTGGTTTTGAGTCAGTGTGTGGTTATAACCAGAAGTTACGTAAGAAGTCATCCCTGACTTTAAAACACCATTTAGAATTTAATTACTAAGGCTGTAAGTAAAAAGGTAAAAAGTAAAAAAATCCTTTTGTAATCTGTTCTTTTTTTTCCCCCTTCTTTCTCCAGTCTGTTCGTTGCCAACAGAGGTGAGTTAAATTTTTGTTGTCCAAATTTCCTTCTGTCCTATTATGCCCTATTTTGGTGCATTTGTGACGTATTTTGTCATTCCTCCACTGACAACATTCATATGGCTTTTCTCTAGTACTGTGAATACATGCCTGATGTGACTAAATGCAGACAATGGTTAGAAAAGAATTTTCCAGATGAGTTTGCAAAACTTACAGTAGGTAAGAGTCTTTTCTACTTTCTAACTGATATGTCTCCTTGGATATATTTAGAAATACTTGAGCTTGTCCAGTTCTTATCTCTTTCCTTTTCCTGCTGTATCATGTGAAAGTTAATGCTTTGGATGCTGTGAAATATGTTTTATAATGTCAGGAAACACTAAATAATCAATGTGTAGTTTCATTAATAATATTTGAGCTTTCTTAAGGTCCCAACCATAAACAGTCATCCATGCACTTGTTTCCCATCAAAGTTAGTTTGTTGGATTTTATGTCTGTCCAGTCTGCAGTGGATGGCTGGAGGAAGAGTCATTAATAGTGGGGAACTTATTTGTTTGCATTTGGAATTTCAATATTAACATTATCATTGATTTCTGTCTCTCTATGCAAGAGCCTTTATTGAAATGGTCACTGGGGCTTCGAGCTAAGGCTTTTCTGGAGTCTGATTTGCATCAATACTGTAATGAAGATGTAGCATGCATCAGTCAAGGGGCTGCTGCACTTCAGCATAGTTTACTGATTTATCAAAATATCATTTTACCTTACTTTCTGTTCCTGCAAGGCTGTGGGTGTCTGGCCACTAATTTTGTTCTTTTTTTTCCCCCTCACTCCTTCCTGATGCACTTAAGAAAATTCACCTAAACAGGAAGCTGGGGTTGGAGAAGGCCAAGGAAATGTGGGAGGAGGAGAAGAAGAGGAGAAGAAGAAGCAAAAGAGAGGCAAGGTCTAAATAGTTGATTGTGGTACTGATTGAAAAGCAGTTTGGGGCATCCCTTTCTCACCTGCTGGTCTGGAGCAGGGCACGAATTCCTTGCATTTTGGTGGTTAGCTCTGCACAGAACATAGGGAATATCTTCCTCCCTGTGGCAGCAGAGTTAGCTCTGCCATCTGTGCCGGTGGAAATGTTGGACAGGAGGGACAGGCAGGGAAAGGTGACCTGTATCCTGTGCCTCATTGTTCCTGTCACCGCTATCACACTCAGTCAGGGAGCAGTTCTTCCCAACCCGAAATCAGCTGGCGTTTCTCCCGGAATGCTCTGCCCTGTTGAGCAGCACTTCACGGGTTGCTTGCAGAGTGGAACAAAGGCTGCTTCCCTCCTTTAATGCCTCATGACTCTGCTTTTGCCTTTGTTCCTTCCACCTCTCTGTATTCACGGAACAGGATTTGGTTTTATGCTTTTAAATCTATTACCTGTGTCTCCATTAGCAGCTGTGTCTCTTCCCAGCAGTAGTAATGAAAAACATTTTCAAAACCCAACTTTGGAAGATGCAAAGTTATGTGGAACAATTTAAACACACTGTTATCTTCGATCGTTGGAGTTCTTTCTGCTGAATTAATCAACATCCTTTCCACCATAAATCAGAGTGCTGGAGCTGTTAATGTGCATTTGCCTTGTGCAGTGTCAGTTGTGTGCAGTGCTCCAGAAATTATGGTTAATACCCAGTAAGATTCATATTTTATGCCACGTATATTTTTGTTTTATTTTTGTATCTTGGTAACCAGTTTAATTTACCTTCTCAGTAGGCAATGCGTAGTGACGACAGTATTTAATGTTCTGTAACGTGGATGCTTTTCCCAGATATTTCAGGACGTTTTCTTTCAACATTAATTTGTTGTGAGGGGCGGTATGATTCGTTTTCAGTCTGGTTTTTGGTTCTAAAATAATAGTGTTTAAAATATTTAGTGATTTTCTCCTAGAATCTAAAGTTTCGTGAAAACTTACAGTATGGTGTTAAGTAGGATGGTGTAAGAGTGACCATAAAAATGTGAGGGAAAACAAGCACAAACTTAGTAAGTCACTGCAGAAACTTACTGAAGAAAATTTAAGGCAGAAATTTACTGTCTTAAAATTAGCAGGCACCAGTTTATAATAAAACAGGATTGAAAGTGCTGCACATTAGAAAAAGAAACAGTCACAGGGGTTGGTTTACTTGTCATAAATTCTTTAGGTTTTCATGCTGAGAAGGCTCAGAAACATGAAACTTCGGTTAGCCTGGAATAACTTGATGACTGTACACGGAGTTAGCCGAGATCCTAATCTGGCTTGAAGAATCCTAAGGAGTGGAATGTATCTTTTGCATGCTTTACTCCGACTCATAAATGCCTGATGTGGGGAGCGTTCCACAGGCTGGCCTAGAAACAGGCAGTAGGAGAGGTGGTGTGAAATGCCGCGGAATTGGGCTGCTGTCGGAGGTGTGGGGTTTGCTGCTGGCTCACGTATCCACGTGTGGTTCACTCCGGGGCTGGGCACAGGTATCCAGAACTTGATCTGCTGCTTAACCCAGCAGCCTGAGGAAAACAAGACCTTGTGGCCTCGGGAAACGGGGGCACGAGCAGCTTGCTTTGCCTCGGACACAAGCCCTGAGGATGTTAAAATACTGGTGGGAAGCAGCAAAGAAAAATTGATTTCTGGGATTACACCCGGAGGACGGTGTAAATGTAGACCAAAGACAGTGATTGGTAAAGTGTGGGGAAAAGCCCTTTTTTGGTGATTGTAGTGGGGGTCTGCTGTGCAACATGCACATTTGACATGGATATATTGTTATTTCCCATAATACTGAGCTTTGATGACATGGGATCTTTCTTAAATAATAGTAAACATGAGACAACGTGTAAAATACATTTTTGTTTACTGACGCAGTTGGGGAGGTAACAGTTTCTTTGTTAATAGGGACAAAACCTGACCTTGTGTGCTCTTTTCTTCGATGAACTATGACATTATTTAACTAATCATGTAACCCTATGCTCTGTTTTGAAGGTGGAAGAGGTCAGATAAAACAGAAGAAGAAGACTGTACCACAGAAAGTTACGATAGCTAAAATTCCCAGAGCAAAGAAAAAATACGTGACGAGAGTGTGCGGCCTCGCAACGTTTGGTGAGTTTGGGTTTTCCTGGCGTTGGATGTGCCTGCCTTTAACCTCGTGGTATTTTTTCTGGTTGTGTTCCACTGAGAAATCTGCTTCCACCCGTGTGAGGTGAAAGTCCTGAGGTGCTTTTAGCAGTTCCAAAGCACGTCAAAGGTACACTGAGTTCCCAGAGGGATAAATTGTTAAGGTGGTTATCGCCGTGTTTTTTCAAACAAATAGGGCTACAGGTTTTTTGAAACAGGGTGCAGACCCACGTCAACAGAACGTGTGGAGGACGTTCAGCACTTTCTACCTTGAAGCATTTGTGCATCTGTAGAGTCAGATGTTTTGGGTGTAAACAACAGACTTGGCTTTCGATGGAAACCTTAGCAAAGCTTCAAGTGTAAAGCGGCACTACTTTTTCAACAGTTAAAACAAGATTTTGGCTTTAAACTTGAGAAAAAATTTTTATGACAACAACTGTATTTAAATTGTTCATTTTCCCCTTGGCAGAAATTGATCTTAAGGAAGCACAAAGGTTTTTTGCTCAGAAATTTTCCTGCGGTGCCTCAGTAACAGGAGAAGATGAAATCATCATTCAGGGGGACTTTACAGATGACATTATTGATGTAATCCAGGAGAAGTGGCCTGAGGTAATAAACCCTTTCTTCTGTCAGGAAGACACACACTTTTCCACACTAGCCTGTGACTTTCCAGTGACTTTGGAAAAGGATTTCATCTTTGGCAGCACAGATTGGTGTGTAAAAATAAAAGAGCAGTTGTTGCATTCCCACCCTGCAGTGAGGGAGGCATGTCAGAATAAATCCAGCTGTCAAGTATCTGTGGCTTCTTTGTGACCATTTCTTAACAGTGAGTGTCTAAATACTCTTACTTTGCCATCCTATTTTTCAACACCTCTTAAAATATCCCAAAACTAAAGCAAACAAAAAACCCCAAACCCCACACATTTGTGCTTCAGAAGAAGAGATCAGCTAGCGTGGGTTGGACTGAAATTTAAGGCTGAGAGCTGTAATTGCAAGGGCTTTCTCTGACTCTCCCTTGTCCTGGCATTTCCCAAGTGGAATCCTTTATGGTTTAACTCCATAGACCTGTCTTTATTTGCAGCCCTGCAGGCTCAGCTGTGTCCTGTAAGCACACGTCACTCACGTAGAGTTCACAGCAGGGAATCTGGAATGGTGCCCTTCACTTCTCCCACACTTCACTACATTTTACAGGGGTGCACATCAAAGGAGGCATGTAAAAAGAAAATACTTAATTTGCTGTGTTTTGGCTTTTTCTCCTTAGGTGGATGATGACAGCATTGAAGATCTTGGAGAAGTCAAGAAGTGATAGTGAAAGACTACCTTTATTTAATTATATGGTTATAAATGATAATAGCAAAAGTGAGGCTTCTAAATCCATTTGCTCTGCAGTGAAACTGTGGAGAACCCGTATCCTTGGCATTCTCACTGTTCTGTATAGGCTGCTTGTTTTTTTGTTTTTGGGATTTTTTTGTGATATTTGCCAAAGTTAAATTGGGGTTCTACCATGCTTACGCATGAAGTAGATTTAAATAAAATTACTGTTCCTCACTGAATAGTTTCTGAGTTTTTTTACATCTACTTCCCTCTAACTATCTTATGGGAAAATAAGAGTTTAAGGCATGAAATGTTTGGTTTTCATCTGCTGTCCTTTCTGCTGAGCTTAAGTGAACAAGGCATGTGGCTGATGTAGACACTTGTACTTCTCATTTACTTGCAGAGAATTTTAGAAATTAGAGTGGAGCATCCTCAAGGTTTGTTAGCAATGAAAGGACAGTGAATCCTGAAGTGGTCAGACAGCTGGGCTGAAGTGATCATTCTACATCCCTGCCAACTGAACTGTTTTATTAAGTGGAAACACTGAGAAATATGTGAATATGACTTAGAAATTTATCCTACTTTCCGTAATTCCAAAGATCTCCAACCCTGCTGGGCTTCTAGGTGAGGCAGTTGTAGTGGCTTTATGCTTTTATCGTGCTGCTCATTCGAGAATGGTAGTAATGAACACAAATTAACAGTGAGCACTATTCCACACACCGTGTTAGCAGGTGGGGTGGGGTGCCAGCTCTGCTCTCTGTACTCCCACAAACAGCCTCGAGCATCGATTTGGTGCTTTTTGTTATTTGGAGCTTTTTGTTTCACTGCTCCATTTAATAACAATAAATGCTGCCTGGTGGCAGAGTCCTGGAAGTGATGGGCTCCTGTCACTGCAGAACCTCTGTGAGCTGAGAGCCAAGGGGGTGATGTGTCAGACGCTCTGTTCTCTTCCTGTAAAGTTGCTTTTTTCAGTGATTTCTATTTATAAACTATGGGTGTATGTGGAGAGAGAACTCCATCCCTGAAGCTGGAAATCTGGAGTAGTGCATCTCGAGAGCTGACTGCATCTCTGTAGTCCTTCTATTTAACGCTGGACAGGGAAGTTGCCTCCAACCCGTAACATCCTGCCGGGTTCTTACTCATCCCCTATTAACAACAATTATTAATTATCACCTTTTTCTGGCAGCTCCAGCCCCGCCGGCAGAGCTACGGGTGAGGCGGCCGCGGGACTCGAACCTGGGGGCCTTGGGACTCGAACCGGCGGCCGCGGGACTCGAACCTGGGGGCCTTGGGACTCGAACCGGCGGCCGCAGGACTCGAACCCGCGGCCCCTTTGCTGCGGGGGGCGGAGCTTCCGCCAACGGCGGGCGGGGCCGGGCGGCGGCGGTGTGTTGGGGGCGGCCGGGGGTAATGGAGGGTAACGGGCGGGGGCGGCGGCGCGGGGGGCACGGGAAGCCCCCGGGCTTAGGAAGGGCCACCCTAGGCGGGCGGGACAGCGGGGAGGCCCTGCAGGCCTGCCCGGGAAGAGGGGCCGGTCCCCGGGGATGGTACCTCAGGGCCCCTCCTCAGGCCTGCGGGAGGCCGCAGGGCCGCCCCCGCCTGGCTCCGGCTCAACGCCGCTTGTGTTCCCTCAGGGTCGGCGGGTAACGGGGGTGGTGAACGCGGGGGCCTCCATGCTGAACGTGACATCCTCGAAGCGTTCCCGGTTCCACTAATGCCTGGCAGCGCTCTGGCCCCCAGTCCCCTATGAATTCATCACTGCTGCGTTCTGCTTCGCCCCAGGTAAAACGTGAAAGTGCCGTTAACAATCAGCTTTATTTTTGGTTGGAGGGTACTCATTGTGCTGCCGACGGTTTGAGTCATGGAGCCCACAGGTGGTACCACCTTGTTCTGCGAAGGGCTTCAGTCGAGGGCCGCAGGTGGTACCGCAAGCATAAAGAACTTTTTGAAATGGTCTCTATTTATAATATAAACATAGCTCAACTTCAAATAAAACCCTTGAGTTTGTTATTACATAATTTGTCACTTCCTTGTGTTGAAAGGCATTCCATGTCTCGCCCTTTATAGGCCTTTAGCCCAGATCACGAGAACGACATCATTAGGAGACAGAGACAAGAACTCCAGCTTTTAATTGCAGAACTGAAAGATCGTGACAAGGAGCTCAATGACATGGTGGCAGTGCATGAGAGACACATTCAGGCCTGGGAAGATGATCGCCAAAAAATACTGACTTTAGCAGAACGATGCAGCTTATTAACCAGTAAGTGTTGTGGTGTAAAGAATAAGATCTTGGTCTTAAAAGTATGTTCAGCTGCTTTGACCCCTCAGTAACAGTTTTGCATCATATAAGGAACCATTTCTTACCCTTCAGCCTTTAAATTTTATTGTCTCTTTCTGAGATCTGAACTTCCACACTGGTGCTGGAGTGATCTGATCTTGAAGGGGGTATGATGATCAGATAACTCTTTCTCGTCTGAACACGTAAATTGCTTCTGTGAATTCAGATTAATAATCTGATTAAACAAATGTGGGGGAAGAGGAAAATTTGCAACCTGCTGGCAAGTTACGTGTGCCCTGAGGTTCTGCTGCAGGGCTCTGAACAAACGCAAAGCACCCAGTGAAACACCTGGTGGCTCTGGGCAGCCTCAGTACAGAGCTCACCACTCAGTTCCTGTTCCATCTGACCTGGGTAGCCAGGGAACACTTCAGAGTGTGCAACACAAGCATCCAGTTCTGAATCGTGTGATTTTAAAACACTGGGTTAAATTATTTCTGAGATTGAAGAAGTTGCGTGACAGCCTCCGAGCTGTTTTCTCACAGATGACTTTGTCTCCTTCCTCTCCAGGTGAGCTGAACGAGAGAAATGCAATTATAAAATCACTGACCAAAAAGTTAAAGTTATTAGAAACCCAGCATAATGACAGTAAGATAACACTTGAAAACACACAACAGAAGTTTAAAGAGCTCACTCAGAAGGTATCAGATTCATCTATTCACTGCCAGGCTCTGGAGGTAGGGATTGAGTAATGATCTGATTTTGCAGTCCGTGCATGTACAGGATGCCTGTGATGAAGTGTAACATTCCAAAACTGAGACATGCAGGGTATTAAGACCCTTGATCACAAGCAAATTTGGGAACAATTTTTACTCCAGTCCTCTTTTCTCCAGTTTGCTCAGGATCCCACGCTGCCATTCGTGATGTTTAAATAACATGGATGCATTTACTGGGGAAAAAATGATAACTTTGAGTCACTGAAGTAATAGCTGACACTCATTTCTGTTCGCTAGGAGAAAAATCAGAGTCTCCACTGCTCAATTTTGGAACTGTCTGCTAAAACAGGCCAGCTGCAAGCGAGGGAACAGGAGCTTCTCACTATGCTTCAGCTGAAGGTAACATCTGTAACATCTGTCATCTCATGGGCACTAAATGGGGTCAAACTGCAGTGCAGCTCTTGGTGGCTGTGCCATGAGGCTTCCATCACCGTTGATCTCACTCGTGGTTAATTCTTAGGCTTGTTTGAGAAGGGAGAAGCAGTCAGCAATAAACTGGTTTATTTTCATCAACAAGCTTTTTCCCAAGCTTTAATTTTAGGGGTTCCTTGTCCCCAAAAGCTCAGAAGGAAGTCTGTGGATCGCTTTAACTGCTGCAGCGGGATGTGCTGTTGTTTTGTCAAAACCCATCCATGATACAAAAAATAAGAATTCATTCTATTTTCCTGTTTCAGGACAAGGCCTTACTTGAAACAACCGATCAGATTACCGAGGTTACATCTAAATTTAAGACGCTGGAAGGTGCACTGAGGGCAGCAAAGTTGGAGGAATTCAGTCGCAACAGAGAACAGCAAGACATCAAACTGACACTGAACGACATCGTGTTTCAAGTGAATAGGATGAAAGGTAAATGTTTATCCTGGGCACCTGATTTAGTGTAGGCCAGCACCATTCCTTTTCACTCTGGGAAATGCTACACTTTGTTTTACAGATGTCCTCTCTGAAAAGATGAAAGAAAGCAGCAAGCACCAGGAAGAAATCAGTCACCTGAAACGAGAAAATGGCTGCTTGAGGAGCGAGCTGATACTGGCAGGTAAAGGTGGGCAGTTGGCCTTTCGTGCCTTAGCTTTCCACAGCTCAGAGACTTCTAGGCAGCAATTCACTGATATGTGGGAAGGAGGCAGCTTGTTACCTACCTTCCTTGCAGTTTAATAAAAGTATATCCCTTGTGTGCCATTCTTCTATGGAAGCAATATCTGGGGCTTCTGCAGGGACACTTCATAAAATCTTGGGAAAGCACAAAGTTCACCAAAGTGATTACACAGGGAGGAGTAAGTGGCTCAGGGGATTTTCTCCTGAAAATTTTGAGACTTGCTCTTCTCTGTTGCTTTCTTTAGGTGATGGGTTTGGTTTAGGCTGGTTTAATATGCAGGCCTTGGTAAACTGCATCTTGCTCTCCATAATACCTTTGGTTTTTGATGGAAGAACATCTGGTGCTGCAGTGGATAGGGAAGGTCACTGCAATATTCTTGGGGACAGCTATAGAGACCTTGAAAGATTAGGTGCTCAAAGGTGTCCTCTGCTGTGTGGTAATTTCCTTGCCTCTTTTAGTCTGCTGTTACCTTTGCCAGACATTGATCCCGTCTCATTATTTTAAAACCAGTAGAATTGGGGATTGTTGTTTCTCAGTGCTTCCCTGTACGTGCATGAATTAGAATTAATTAACTGCATTTCCTTTATCCTTGCCTCTTTTTTTTTTCCTTTTTCCCTTTCCCTTTTCTCTTTTCCTTTCTGAAAACGTTAAATAAATCAGTCAATGAAGCACTGTATTGCTGCTGGTAAAACGAAGCCAGGTGCAGAGGAAAAGTCCAAGGAAAACACTTGATTTTTTTTTAGTTTTCTTGTGGGTTTTGTGCTCTTTTTATGTGGAGGAGAAACAGGTCCCGTTGATCTTAAGAAAATGCTTTTGTTTTGTTCCGGCACCGCCTTCTGCTGCTACAGACACAGCATTAGCAACGCACTTGCTCTGTGTCCGTTCACCTGAAGTAATTAAAACAATTGCTATGTTTTGAAACAGTGGAGGAAGCACAGAGAAAGGATCAACTTTATCAGTTTGCCAAGTCCAAGCAAGCGCGGATTGAAAAGGAATTGTCCAGTTTGCGACAGGTACGGCCCTGAGCGTGTTTGTGCTCTGAGGTTGGAGGAGCGTTCTCAGTAACGTCAGACCTGCGTGGAACAGTGTAAAAAAGTTAGATCTAGATGTTATTAATTAAGGAAGAAAAAAAATCTGTTTGTGCCTTGCTGGGATCCCTGTGGAATGTTGGTTTATTTCATCTGGGGTTAAAGTCAAGTGAAGGGCAGCAGGATTGGCATTGCACACCTGCCCAAGGTGAACTCAGCAGCGTAAGGGACATGGTGTCCTGGCAGATCTGCTTTTCAAGACTTAAACCCTGTGTGTTCACCTGCTCTCAAGGCATGTTCCATTTTTTCAATTGTAAATATTTGATGGGTAGTTACCTTCCCCATTAGCTTCACAAAAAATCCCCTGCAGTGAAAGCCAAATCCCATGATCATCATCCATGTCCTGTAATTCTGTAACTGTGGACAACGTAATAACAACATGAATTAAATATCAGGTAACAGTAATGATATTTTATTTATGGTTCAGTGTGGTTCCATCTTAGAAGTACTGCAGTCTTCTAATAGAAATCCTGTTTATTGCTGCAAAATGTTATTTTCCTAAATACATACAGAGATGTCCTTTTAGATTTGGAAGTCTTTGTCAATAGTTTGACTACAGGCATGGGTTTATAAAAACATTTTGAGGATGTTTTTGGAAGACAGGCACTGTGGTACTACCTGATGATGATCCTGCACCCAGACATTCACTAATGCCCACCTCTGTCTCTAACAGGTCTGTGTAAAACAGCAGCGGGACTTACACTTCCTTCATGTCAACTTGGATAGCTCTCAGGACTTCAGGCAAAAGCATGAAAAGGCAGCAAGTGGAAGGAGGTAAAGATTTTTAAAAATAAAAAAATTTAAAAAAAAATTTTTTTTTTAATAGTTTGTCCTCAGAGAGAGGCTTCACTGTTCAGCCTTAACTAACATCCTAACAGAGGTGTGTGCTGGGTCAGGATGGCTTTGCTGGACTCAACCACAAACATCCAGTGAAGCTGTCAAGTACCTTGTTTTTTATTTGGTCAGGAGAGACCATGAACGTCAGTCACAGACCAAGTGTTGTAGCAGGCCAGACAGCTCGTGATTTTTTTAGAAAGTGAAATAGTCTGGCGGTAGGGGTGTTAATCTGGCTCCCTGCTACTCCTGTTTGAAAAGCAAAGTTTATTTTAGGAAGTAAACTTAGAGAATTGGTGCACGCCCTGGATGTTCAGACAGAATCACCACACTGTATAAAACATGAGGGAACTCTGAGACTGATTTTGAGAAGTAACAGCCAAATCTGGGCAGATTTTCTGTGGGGTTTTGGCAGGATGCAGCTGCCTGGTGGTGTGTGAGCTGCTGCAGAACCGCGGCAGCAGCCTCTGTTCTGTAGAGCTTTAGGAGTGCACTTGGGGATGCTCTGTGCCTGCAGTGTTTCTGACTTGTTTTTGTCGTGCCGTTGTAGCACAGGGGCCACATTCTCTGCCTCTGAAAGCCCCAGCGAGACAGACATGGGTAGGACTGAGGGCAGCCACAGGATGTGCGAGGAGTGTGGAACTGCACCAGTTCCAGCAAGTAGGGTAAAACCCACCCCTGAGATGTGTGAAGTAGATAATAGACAGTTACAGAATGCTTCAGACTTGGAGGAAACTGCCTCAGCGTTCTTAAACCCGTGTCAAACAGTTGTGAAAGGCTTGGCTGTCCCTGCGGAAGAAGGAGAAAAGCAGGATGTTGCATCAAGCTTTGATGAGCTAGACAGTGAAAAATCTCGTGAGGCAGACAACACAAGGCCATTGAGAAACGGGGAAATTGGAGAGAACGGAGTGAAAAGCAGAGACCAAAAAACCTTTGAGGTGTCTTTGCCTTCGTATGATCACTGGCTTAACATCAGATCTCGCGTAGATTTGCAAAGCACTTTGATCCAGGACATCACGCCTGACGAAACTGATAATGGAAACAAAACCTGGGAAGAGAGATCTGAAATTGAGTCTGGCCAAAAAAGCAGAGACACTCCTGTGACTTGCAAGTCTGAATCCGATTCCTGTATTAATAACTTAATTGTGAATAAAGATGAACGGTGGAAGCCACTATCAGATCTGGAATGGCTGGAGATTTTCAAACCCAAAAGGAGAGATGGAAATACACACCGTGGAAAGGACTACAGCTGTTTCGAGACTGAAAAAGAGATGAAATGTACCTGCTCAAAAAGGTTATGAGTTTGTTGCCTTTAAGAAATAAGTATAAGCTAGAGTTATGTAGAAACTTAGGTGTATAAGCTCTCGATATTATCTCAAGCTATGTTTAAAGTAACTGCTGTTTTAAATATAGTCTATCAACTTGAAAAGTAACAAATTTAAAATAAAAATAGCTCTTAAAAGTATCATGATTCTATTTTTATGCATTTTATTTTTTTCTCATCTGTTATCCCCAAGAGCTGTGTGGGCAGGAGAAGCTGCAGTACCATATAACTTAGCCAAATAAACTAATTGAGGAAACCTTAGGAGTTTTGAAATCCTAGGTGTTGCTTCTAAGTCTGGTGGGTAAAATATGTTCTGACCAGAGCTGGACTTGTAGATTGATGTGTCTGTGAGGCAAGAAACAGATCCAGGTTTTGTGTGATGCTTTAGTGACTGTGTTATTTCTGTTGAGAAATCACACCTTGGCTGGGCAAGAATGTAGGACACAGCTCTAAGCACAGGCTGCTGCCTCTGTCAGGGCAAGAAATGAGATGGCAAGATTTAAAGGGCAGCAATCTGTCCACTCTCCAGTTCATGGCACTCTATCCCTCTGTTTGTGCTGGGGGAGGAAGAGGACATGTGGTTGGGGATGAGCAGAATGAGGTTTCTAAAGATGAGAAGAGTCAGAAGAAGACTCAGGTGCCTCAGTGGTGTTGGAATATCTCCGAGATAAAAACGCTGCTCTGCATTTACAGAAGTGGCTTTGTGCCTGCACAAGCAAAGGCGTTCGGAGCTGGGACTTGCTGTGGATTTGTTCTGTTGGGTGCTCTACTTCCTTTCAAAAAATTAATTTGCCAGCTCTATTTTAGAAGGATTTCTGAAGTTTCACAGCGATTTCATAGCTGCCTTGTAGCCAGAGGAGGAGCCTTCCAGCTGGTGGTTTGACAAGCACAGTAAACGAACAGCTGTTTAAACCTGCTAACAGTGTTTGCCAGCAAGTCTGCCCAGCATCCAAACAGATTAATGTTATGGAATGGAAAGACTTGATGTATGGATGCTTTCATTCTGTCTGGCTTTTGAAACAGAAATATTGTAGAAATTGTTGCTGCAGTGAGACAGACCTGTTCAGAAACAAGGTGAATGGGCAGCCACCGAAAAAGAATGCTGGCCTGGCACATTCCCACGTGCCTTAGCTGAGCTTCACACGCCGTGTGGGCTCTCTCTAGTTTCCACTGGCTATAAATCATTGAAAAGACTCAACTCCCCTTCTGTTTACCCTGACCTTTCTTATTTACTCCCCTGGCAGCACCAGTGACACACTGCCATCCTTCCAAATCCCTTTTGAGGCTGGATCATGAAAGCTGCTTTCACTTTTTGTCTTGTCCTATTTGTCTTGTCCTTGAGTGAATTTTAAGGGAAAAGGAACAAATTCAACCTGGGCGGTGCAGCTAGAAGAGAGATCCTCCAGTTAGGGGGGGGCTGTGCTACCCACTGGGGATTTGCTGCTGAGCCATCCAGTTTTCTTGATGCCCACGTTTGGTCCTGGGGCCCTGCTAATTGGAGATGGATTGACTCAGTGCAAATCCCTGACTGTCTGCTCTCCAGCCTCTGCTGACTCGGATTTGCCAGGCAATAAATCCTCGCCCGTAAATGGGAGGAAGGCAGGAGCGTTGCTTCTGTGAGGGATTAATGGCAGAGACCAAACACAGCATTCCTCCTGGGACTTGAATCTGGATCCTCCAGTTTTCCATCACTGCTCTCATAGTGCTGATGATGTCGTTTGTGTTTAGGGAAGGGTGCTGGCACCTCCCTGTCAGCCCAGCAAATATTTTTGCCATGAGTTCCTGAATTCTGGAACAGCCAGCAGGGAGGCTGCTAACAGTCAAATACCTTCCCCAACGGCGAAGGGGATTGTGAAATCCCAGAGTGCAGGAATCATTTCTGTGTGCTCGGACTTGGTGACTTCATTTATGTTGGGCCAGCGTTTGCTGCCTTTGGATTTTTATCTCAATTCTCATTTTAAAGGTGGAGCATCAGCATCAGTACTTGTTGAGTCTGCTCGGGCTGGGCTAAGCCACCCGTTCCTGAGCCATTGCCCTGCCTCAGAATCAAACCTGTTTCCCCTTCCTTTCCAACCTGTGTGTTTTCCAGGACAGGCCATGCTCATCTCATCTGATCCCATCTCCTCGCATCCCTTTCCAGGCTGCTTGTTCCCTCACGTCCCCACAGAACCTTTCCTTGTCAGAAACACAGACATGAGCTTTTCTCTGCTAAAAGAGAGTCTGTTTTATCCCAGTGTTTTATGGGAGAAGTGAAATGGGACACAGCAGACACTCATGAGCTGGCAACTCTCATGAGGGCCTTTTCCTAGATCGAATGTCAGTTAAAAATACACTTATTTTTAACAGTCTTGCCACGTATGGAATACATTGTTACACCAAAATAAGTATCTAAAGAATAACTAATGAAATGTTATCAATTCAAAGATGGTATTTTCTTTAAAATATACATATTTTTTCATTATTTGTCAATCCAGTCAGGGCTAGCTCTCTGCTTCTGTTGTGTTCAGAAGCTGATAAATGTGGTTTGCTCCTGTATTTAAAAATAAATAAACCCCAGCCTCTTTGGGAAAGCTCTCCTGTGATCTCTGAAGTGAGATGATGGCTGTAAAACACTGTGAAATTCCCTTGAAAGGTACACCTGCAAATACTAATTTGCTTAGTGGTTGATTAAAACCAAAAAGGGAGTTGGGTGTGAGAGAAGAGGGAGTAGCAGAGTATTGGGAAGAACAAAGTATTGCCTTTCATGTGCTCTTTGCAAGGTTAAATACACACGCAAGCACATGGTCATGGAGCTGGGCGAGACTGGTTGAATGTCAAACCCTTGTCCTCAGAGGATGAAACTGATCTGGGGAAGCTGTTAAACGTGGGAGTGCTCTGAGGAACGGGGTAACCTCCCGAGCTTCTTGGTTTCCTTGGCTCAGGGCCCACAGTTATTTATGTCGTGCCACGATTTTCCCTTGAAAGTTTAAAAAGGGTGGCGATACCGTTTCTGCCAATGTCTTAATTTTTTTTAGCAGTGAAGAAAACGTGGATCTGAATTGCCACCAATTGGCTTCTCCCCATGTGACATTCGCTCAGAAGAGCGACATGACTCAAAATTCTGGGAAATCCTCTGGTGAAGACTCCCCTCTGGACATCAGTGACCTGGCAGTGACTAAACCAACAAACAGATGCTACATGAACACAGTCAGTATCTCATTACACAATGTCCTTGACTGATTTTAAGGAGAATTATGGGGAATTATGACTGGTGGTAGGAAGGCAAATGTCTCCTCCCATGGAAGAAGTAGGGACTCAAATGATGAGGCAGCAGGCTTAAGGAAAAGGTGGTAACATATTTTTTAGAAATAACTCCTTGTTGTCTCAATATGCCTTTGACAGCATAAGTATAAATGAGTTTTTAAAAAATAAATAAGGTTTTGGAATTAAAAGCTTCAGGAAAATGGATGCTGGCTAATTGGTAAATCCACTAAATACCTGAGCACACGTGGATGCAGTTACCAGAAGACATTGTTTCTTTCCTGTTCTGCTTGGTCTTTCCTCTTTCTCATGTCTTTATTCTCCCCTTTATCCCTGAAGTACCTCTCTTGTGTGAGCTCCATATGTGTGCGTGTGGAAATCTGATAAAAATGGCACCAGGAAAGAGCTCTGTGTTTACCAGAAACAGCAGCAGTCAGACAGAGTCTGTTACCTGGCAGTATTTTGAACAGAAACGTTTCAAAACCAAAATGCTGATTCTTGGTGCGTTACACTTCTTCGAAACACTCCAAAAAAGACCCTTCCATAACTCTGGCTCCTCTCTGTGTCCTGCAGGATACCAGTTCCCTGTTCTGGAAGCTGGAGCGCTCGCTGGCCCAGTCCCGACAGATGCTCACTGATCTGGAGCTCAGCCTTCTCCGCACCGGCCCTTCCTGCGTTCCCGACACCAACAACACGAACAAGGTACGGGTCGCTCTCCCAGGACTCGGGTCAGGCGCTCAGGAATTCTGATTGGGAACATCCTTTCCCTTATGCTCGGCTTGCACTGCGTTAGCAAAGCACGAGGAGGAAGTTGGTTATGAGGAGGCAGTTCCTGCATGCCTTGGCGCTTGAATTTTTTATAGGATTCTGTGCGGCTGCTCAAGGTCACGACAGGATTTGACTTCTGCACGCGTCTAAACAGATGGAAGGAAGAAGTCATTTTGGGGCAAGCTGTAGGAGGTCTAGAAAAAAGTGAACACTGGTTCTTTCTCACTTGAAGCAAATGAGATGATTTCTCAGGCTCAGAACACACTGCTCTGCTGTCCCAGAGACTCACAGTCAGAACTGGTTCATTATTATATTCATGGAAAGGAGGGCAGTATAGGGAATAGGTGGTATATAGGATACTTTTGGGTATGAATTTAAACCAGAAGCTCAGCTTAAATAAATTTAGAGCTTTTGTGGGTTAATAGTTTTAGCTCCTTCATTGCAGGGTCAGAGAATATATTCAGTGGTCAAAGAAAAGAACCTGTATGTAGCTGTCGTGGCAGTTTATTTTATGAGCACAAATGCTGATAAAGTTCCTGTTGAGTATTTGGGCAGTAGAAGTAATCAGAGAAAGGGTCACTTGTTTGGTGGATAAATATCCATAAGAATTTCTACCTTGTTTGACAAGGACATTGTACCTTTTGTCCCTAGGAATGAGTACGCTTGTGCCGCTGTGTCTCCCAAAGGGAGCATTTAGGCTCCTGGTTTCAGAGCAGTGCTGAACCCTCATCTTCATCCTCACACGTATCACTTCCCTCTAAAAAGTTGCACTCCTTTTAGCCTTAGATGAACTTGACCAGAACAACATTACTGTAAGGAACAGACAAAGCCATTTTTATAACATTCAGCACCATAAAACCTTCGCTGTGCTGGGCCTGAGTGTCAAGGTTGTGTGCCAGCGTTTGCATAAACTGAAAGGATATTCTGTTCAGAAGTTCCTCTGCAGGATTTCATTCAGTGGCAAAGACAGCAGCAGTTTAGTCTTTTGCAAAGACTCCTGAGTAGGAGGATTCCTGAAAAGCTCCCTACAACACAGTGCTTGCTTGTGGCTCTTGCCCAGCCCCATCAGCTGTCTGGCTCCTGCTCACTGCTTGGCACGTCACAGCTCGGCTACTCCGGCTGCCTGTGACTCTGCTTTATAATCTGATGCTGCATTTTTGAGCTTGGAAATTGGCTTCTCCTCCAGCACGGGCGCTTTAGTGGATGGAAGATGAAGCAGGCTCGTGTGTAGTGGCGGGAGCAGATCCTGAGCCACGTCTGTGGAACTTTGATCTGCTTTCAGAGCGGTTCTGGGCGAAAACTCGTCAAGCGTGTTCGAGTTAATCTATGCAGGCCAACAAACCTGTGCTTAAAACCAGGCTCACCTGGGGCCATTTTAAACTGAGCTTTAGAACATAATGCATATTACAAAACAGCCTTCAGAATTTAATCAGGAAGAATTTGTATGTGTTGGATTCTGTGCCCTGCTTGGGAGAGGGAGGAGAAGAGGGAATTAGGAAGTGTACCCCTGCTGCTCACCAGCTTGAACCTGGCAGCTCTGGAAATTTTATTCTCTGGGTCCTTTGATTGCCATGTAGTGTTTTTTACATTACAATGGAAACAACAGAGCTTGCAGAAACTCTTCACAGAAGCCAGTTATCTGCTGCAGAAGAAAGAGATGCTAAGCTTCCTTTTTTTCTCTGTGATGTTCCCTGAGCATGAAGGTGTTTTCAGATTGATCTTTTTTTTGTTTGCTTCCCTCTTTATAAATGCATCTGCAACATTAGTACACTTTATGGATTTCTGAGATGGGCCTGGCACAGGATTCTAAGTGCATTTCCAGTAAAACTCTTTTGAGTCCTGTAACAGCAAACAGATATTAAGGCAGCAAGTAGTTCCTTTAGTCAAATAATTAAACTTGTCTCAAGCATGTTCCTCATCCTCCAGGCAGTCAGATCTCACAGCTTCAATCCCCAGTACCTGCACTCTCCTTACTGTAGTTAAAACCCTTCTGTTTGTTACAGATAACAGGATCAAGGACGCGAACATTGTTGCATGAGAGACTGGGAAGTTTTTTCCAGTGCCAAGGCCAAGGGTTGTTTTAGGATACTGTTCCTGGGCTCAGAGCCCCAAAAGTAGAATGTATTGAATAGAGCTGTTTCAGAATGTCAAAGCAGCCTTGCCCACAGCAGACTGTTTTTTCTTTTTGAATCAGGAAATTTCTCACTCTCTGATTATTTGTCCTATTGTGGGTTGGATGTTTGCAATAGGCACCACCTTGTCTGGTTCTGAGGACAAAAGTGTAACCAGATACGGTTAAAATCCTGAACACCACACGAAACTGAGTAAGAACCAGCAACAATGAGGAGAAAAACTGGCAAGAAAAAGAAATCTCCCAGTGCTGACACAACCTGAGCTCCTGCCTGCAAAGGGAGGTTGTCCCACAGCCAGCTGGGCTGTGACACTGTGGGGCACCAGGTTTCTCATGTGGATCAGTGTCAATCCAGTGGGGAGCTGGTGCTCAGTTCTCTCTTGGATATTCCAGCTGCAGTCCCTGAGCTGTTTGTGCCCTGCGGAGCCAAACCCGCTGTGCCCTGGGGAGTCTGGCTGGTTTGCAGCACCCTCGTGTTCTGCTGGTTCTGCATTAAGCCTGGAGACACTGAGTCTTCTCTCAAAGCCTGTCGGGTCTGCCGAGTGCAGCTGATGGGGCACTTGGAGGAGATGGATGCTGAGTAGCTGGAATGCCAAACCTTACTCTGCTGTAACGTTCCTGTGCACAGAGAGAGCTCTTCTTTTCCTAAAAAGAGCCTTGAGGTAAAAGCAGCCGGAGGTTTTATAGGTGGAAGCCAGCACTGTGACTTGCATCCTGAAACCACTGATGTTACAAAGCTTCAGGAGCAAATCCCCAAAAGTGCTGAGCCCCGTGCTGAGGCAGCAGAGTGGTGAGAGCACGCTGAGCCTACAGAAATAATCACATTTGCCTCAAGTGAGAAAGGGCCGGCGGAACAAACGCACCACAATCCGCTGTAGATCCACGACGAGAATGAGTGACTCTGCGAGTCACTGGCTAATGCATAATTCTCATTTTCTTTGTGTGTTAAAAGGCACTGAATCACTGTGAACAGTTAGATCTGAAGCAGAGCAGGTCCAGAAATAAGTAAACATTTGTGCAGTTTCATATGCAGAAGTGACTGAATTGATTTTGGTTGTGTTTGTTTGGTTTTAAATTGCTTTGAAACTCATTTGAGGGCAGGTGCACTGACAAACATCAGGGTAATTTCCTCCCTAGCTGCCAGTGATTTAGCCATTCTCATCAGTCAGTTGTTTTGCCTCTAGAGAGAGGTTGGGTGGGGGGAGTTGAAGAACTCGGGAGGAAAGCAGTGAGTAAAAGGCTATATTCAGTTTTGGACACAGCAGCATGTGCCACTGCTCATAAATGGTGACTCAGTGGCTGGCCTGGGGCACAAAGATCACTCCTTTCCTCAAAGCCAACTGGAAAGGTTTTATTTCCCAACAACCCGGTGGTGGCCCTGAGACTGTTGTCTTTCTGTGAAGTACTCTGTTTACCTTTTCCTCTTTACGTTTTTACTCTGTGTTCTTCCTCTGTTTGCAGTGTGAAAATGTGTGCAGTAAACTGACATATATGTGATTGCATCAGACATTTCAGAGGAAACATTCCTCCTTTCTAATAAAAATCTTTTCATTTTCTGCAGAGGAAGAAGTTTCCAACTCAGAAGTAATTCTGAGGACTGAGGATCATCGACCCAGCAGCTACAATGGAAAGTTACCTCATTTTTTTTTCCATGGTCCTCCTGAGCATTTGAAAGACTCACAAGTGGCAAGAAGATGTGACTCTGCAGGAATGCATTTTATCTTGAAATAAAACACAGAATTATGCCAAGATTAACAAAGCTATTTTTATAGCTGAGAGCTCAGGTTAAACACCAGCTTGTTTTTTAAGAATCTGAGGTGTGTAATTGTTACAACATGGGAGCTACTTTTCTTTTTATGTTCTTATGGTGGCTCAGAAATATTTATAGAGTATGACACAGCCAAGCATTCTTTTTTTTTTCTTTTTTTTTTGTAGCATGTTGTTTTTGTTCTGGATTTCTTGCCTTGTAGAGAGAGATGAATAATGTTTATAGGAAGTTCCCAATTAGTGTTGTAAGCTGGAACTGCCACTGACGTTGCTGAAATGGGAGAGCTGTCACCCACAAGGTGGGCAGAACAACTTTCCACACTCAGGAGCTGGTTCTTCCAGCAAAAGTTGATGGGATCAGGTGTGTATGGCCTCTATTTGCACTGCAGAGCAGTAGCCAAGTATGATGTGACCCTTTTTTAGCATTTAAACTGGGCTTATCTTTGCTGATTGGGCAAGACGTGCTGTTACCACAATATGAGCTTATTTTTTAACTAAGAGATCCAGTAAGCTAATAAAGGTGATACTTTGCTGTGTCCTTCTTGCCCGTTGAACACATTCAGCACTGAATTTCTGACACTTGTCAGCACAGACACGAGTGGGCTGTGCAGGTTAGGAGCACTTTGGGGCACCAGTGCCCCTCCCACAGCCCTGTGCCAGCGTTTTTCCTGCGCGGGGGTAGCCAAAGGTGGGAGTCTCTGCTCCGTCCACTGCCACCAATTATTGCAGGGAAACACAACACTCCGTGGATTCCCCTCGTTAACTCTTTAATTACCCCAGTGACAGCCTTTCCTCTGGGTGTTAATGCCCTAGAATTAGGTGGCCAGTTCTGATCAGAGCTGCTGTTCCCCAGACTCCTTCCCTGCCTGCTCCCCAGCGTTACCCACAGAGGGAAGCTCAGCTGCTGCAGCTCTTTACAAGTTTCCTCAAGCCTTTACAGTGTATTTATTCCTCTACCTGCACAGAACCTTCTCAGGCTCCATCCTCACAATCTCCTGCTGTGGGTATGACAAAAATTCCCCTAAAAAGCCATTGATAACAATGCCGTGATGCTCGCCCTGAAGCTGTCCAGCAGCTACACAGGGAAATTGATGTAACTTCCAAGCAGGAGCTGCACCAGTTTAAATGTGTTTGAGGTTACTGGATGAACTCACTGAGTTTAAACCCCTTGAGAGTTTAAAATGATGGCTTTAAAATCAATATAGAAAACTGAGCTCAAGCGATGCATCAAGGATCTGCAGAGCACTATGAGTTTGTGTCGGGGCTGCCCTGGATTTCTGGAATGGGAAGAGGGGAATAATTGGGTTAATTTATTCAGCACCAAGTGACTTACAACCCAACTGCATTATTGACCACGCTCTGAGGCTCGTATGGAAACGCTTCAAACTCAGAGCCTTATTTCTGGAAGCAGCTCAAATACTCCAGGGAGCCCTTTGCTATTGTATCCTTGGACTGAATTATTATTTAAAGACAACAAAGCTTCTGTTCAGCCGCGGCCTTTCCGCAGGGTGGATGCGAGCTCCGGTCATTGACTTTGCTAACGGGAATTGGTGTTGGAGCTCCGGGGCTCCGAATGAGCTGCGCGTGTGTGTGTGCAGGTGCAGTGGGACAGGGGTGAAGACGGGCACCGAGAAGGGACGGCCGTGCGGGCGGTGACCGCCGTTCCTGGTGTTTCCCGAGCTGGGGAATCACCTCGGTGCCCGGTGCCCCGCGGGAGCCGCTAAGAGAAGCGTCCCCCCGCTCCGCATCCGCGTCCCCCGCCCCGTGTCCCGTGTCCCGTGTCCCGTGTCCCGTGTCCCGTGTCCCGTGTCCCGTGTCCCGTGTCCCGTGTCCGTGTCCCCTCTGCGTGTCCCCCCCGGGGCTGCGCGGTCCCACCTGCCCGCCGGGGGAGCGGCGCTGCAGTTCCCCGCGCGGCCGCCAGGGGCGCGGCGTGCGCGGCGCAG
>VXAZ01001058.1:2722676-2756147 GCA_013399875.1 Gymnorhina tibicen | reverse complement strand
CGTGCGCCGCCGCCCCCGCGGGCAGCAGGGCCCCGCGCAGGCGGTGCGCCCCCCCGCACCTCCCGGGCCTTATCGCAGGTAAACACGGCCGGCCGCTCACAGGGAAAGTTTTACGGTGTCGGCGGGAGCGCGGCCGAGCCCGGGGGCTCCGCGGCAGCCCCGCGCCCCTCCCCGCCCCGGGAATGGGCATCCCCGCATCCCTGCCGAGCCCCGGCCCCACCCGCGCCGGGGGCTGTTTGGCACCGGGGCTGGAATCCCCCCGCCGCCCCGCGGCTCCGGGTCACCCGTGGGGTCACCCCGCGGGGATTGGGGTGTTTGGGCCCACGGAGGATGGCAGAGTGGTGGCAAAGCCCAAATGCGTTTGTGACCCGTCGTGTCCGGCTTGGCCGGGGTGTCCGTAGTCCTGTGGCCCCCACGGGACGGGCAGTGGTCGGGCACTGGTGGGGCTGGCACATGGCTGGTGGGAAATGAAGTGTTCAGACAGCGTGGGCAGGGATGGACAGAGTGACGGGCTCGCTGCTGCCCCAGCAAAAATAACAGTGCCCTGCTGCACGCCTCCTCTGACCCCTCTGCTTTTGCAGGCTGTGCACTCATCTCAGATGCTTTTCCCTTCGCCCCTTTGCTGTGCTGTTCCTTCCCCAGCCCCTGGGCTGGTTTGGCCCCGGAGAGCGCCAGTGAAGGCAGTGGGAATTTCAGGCCTCGCGGGGTCACGGCGCTGGGTAGGAAACGGAGCTTGCTGGGTTTGGGGAGCAACACGAGCAAACCGGCAATTCCGGTTCCCTCTGGACGCGTCTCCTTCAGTCGTCCCGCTGGGCACCGCTGGTAAAGGATCGCGGCGGCAGCGCTGCCCCGTGCGCCCAAGGGCTGCCCGTGCCGGCCGGGCAGGAGCCGGGCCCTCCTCCCTCCCGCCTTTCCAGGGCATTTTGGGCTTTTCACTGGGACTTGTGCTCTGGAAATCCACTTAGTCACAGGGATGCTGTGGGCAGAGGCATGGACAGGGCAAAGAGGTGGTTGCTCTCTATTAGAGCTTTTAGCTCTCCGACCCCAGCCTTGCCAGCTGATGGTCACATCCACTGCCCGGAACTGACCTTTCTGGAGCACCTGCTAAAAACTGTCCTAAAGGAGCTTTATCCTGATGTGGTTTCCGTAGTGGTGCTTCAGTGAGAGCAGAACTGTTCAGTGTCAGAACGTGGGTATTGATCTGCCTTTTACCTCTAATTATAGCAGCTGCCGGGCCGGCCGCCAATCACCTCTGTGTCACAGGGGTGCTGGTGGCACATCCCCTCCTCGTCTCTGTGTCACGGGGGTGCTGGTGGCCCGTCCCCTCCTCGTCTCTGTGTCACAGGGGTGCTGGTGGTACGTCCCCTCTGGTGTCCGAGGACTCTGTACCACCCTGGAGAGCGATGCTCCAGGGATCCAGAGCCCCATCACTTTTTCCCCTGTGAGGGCCTGGGTGATGTCTGTGGATACAGAGAGGGGTGGCTGACCCTGCTGTGATCCCAGGTCCTTGTTGGTGACACGAAGGTCACCTCCTTTCCCTGGAAGTGCTTTTCCATGTCTTGTGTCAGGGTGATGTAGATGTCCCCCTTGGAGAAGCCGTGCGTGGGAAGTAGGAAATCACCACCCCACAGCAGGCGCTCGCTCGGCAGCCTGGCAGGAGGAAAAACTTGCTCTTTTCTGCTGCCAATTTTTGCTTTTCTTAAACAAAAAGGTTAAAAATCCAGTGAGCTCTGGAACCTGCAGGATTACAGCGTGTGTAATTCACTGCCAAGTGGTGCTTTCCTGGTGTAATTTGGGAAGGAGCAGTGTTAGGAAGGGAACTCTGGAGCAGCCATTCGTAGCTCAGCTGTTCTGACAGCTCTCGTGCTGCCTGGCCAGGGAGGTTTCCAGCTCGACGTCCTGCTGCCAAAAAGTCTCTCCTGCTGTGGCATCGTGTTGGGACCCGGCATGCACCTGCCAGGTGGGGATTGTGACCCCGTGGGATGCCGGGGCCCCGGGGAGCCGTGGGTGGGAGGATCAGCCCTAATTAAAAGCAGCCTGGAACGAAAGGGTGGATGTAAACTGTGCTCCTTCATTTGGGCGCTTTGATCCCTGCTTTAGTCACCGGCTTGGTACGTGCTGTGAGCAAAGCACTGGGGCTGCACCCCTGTGGGCTCCCACAGCCCACGGCCGGGCAGGTTTTGGGGTTGGCCCCTCACCCTGGTGCCTGTCAGTGATGGGGAACAGTCCGCAGGTTGCATCAAAGTTGTGGCCAGGCTGGTTGTGCACCTGCAGTGACAACCGGGACCTGCCCATCTCCAGCTGTGCCAGTGGTGTCCCAAGAGGGTGGGTCAAGGGTGATTCTCCCCATTTCGGAGCCATCCTCCACAGCCCGGCTTTGCCAGGCAGCCAGCAGGGACATCCTGACAGCACGCGTGTCCCAGGCTGCAGCATCGCCCCGTGCCCATCCCTGGTGCCACCATCCCGTTTTCCTGGATCTCCTGGCCAGCCTGGTGTGTGGAGGCAGTGAAAGCACACGTGGGCGGGCAGCCCTGAGGGACTGGCATCAGTTCTGTGCCACCGTGGTGTATTTGGGACCACGCTGGACGCACAGCGTCTCACGGTGGTGCTGTGGGTGGGCTGGGGCTGCCCCTGCATGGGTCCAGTCCTTGTGCTGGACATGAAGTGGCTCAGTGAAACCTCTGCACTGAATACCAAGGATGAAACCAACCTCTCCAGCAGCTCCTGGGCTGAATTTTGGCTGCTCAGGCTAGCAGTGAGACTGAGGGCGATAAATGCAATAGAACCACCACTGCCAGTGGGAATTACAGCTCTGTTCTGGGACAGACCAGCAGGGTCTTTGCTGCAAGATGCATTTCCAAACCCTGCCTTGCCTCGGCTTGGTTGCTCCCTGGTCTGTGATTAACCTTCCTTTCTGTCAGTGTCCCGTCCCCTTGGTGCCAGGCTGGGAGGTGCTGAGGACCTGTGGCACGTCTCCCCAGCCAAGCTGCCGTCGAGGGCACAGCCTCTGCCAGCTCCAGGCTTTTGGGTGGCTGTGAAGGCACTTGGGGAGAGGCAGCTGTGCTGCAAGTGCCTGTTCCCGGGCACTCGAGGCTCATTAACCTTTGGGGATAAGAGGATTACGGCAAGTCACCGGCTTAACTCCGCTGCTGCTTCACGGCCCCGCATGGCAGGGTAACACCGGGGCTTTGCCGGTGCGGGAAAGGCAAAGCCAGCTCCTGTCCCCAGCAGCTGGGCTCAGCCCTTTGGGACAGATTCACTCTCTGGCATGATTCACAGTTTTGATGCTGTCATGGCCGGTTCGTGGGCAGCTGTTCTAGCCTCTTTCAGGGTGGGTTTGGTGCGTGGACACCTTTGGCATCGTCCCTTCAGTGTCAGGTTCCTCCTGCATAAGTCAGCAGCACTCGATAACGCGGCGTCGGGTTCCTCCTCCCGCAGGAAAGCACCTCGTTTCGGAGGTGTCCCTGGACGAGCAGCCATGTGGAAGCAGGTGCTTTCCCAGGCAGGTGGATAGGATTTCTGTAAGCTTTTAGGGCTGTGGAGCTGCAGGGAGGGACCGAGTTCCTTTTCCGGCACAAGTGCTGCCAGCGGGGCTGCTTCCTGCCTTCCCAGCTGGGACCTTTTTCCTCTGCTGGTGACAGAGGGCTCATGGACACAGGCACAGCCTGAGCACTCCTGCGAGGGTGAAGCAGCTCAGCTGAGTCTGGTGAGGAGCAGGAAGATCCTCATCAAACACAGCAACTTGGATCTGCAGCCCGTCAACACATGGGAGATGCAGCCGACCCCAGTCTGGGGTCATCTTTTGGAATAAATTCATCATTTAAAGTGTGCTGTGATCAAACACATCAAAATACAGATAATCCTCCTCTGATAATCACATTGCTCTGGATTTTTGCTCCATCAGGATGGGCATTGAGGCCGCCACTCCCTCCTTGCTTGGGGGCTGCATTTCCCCACGTGCCGTTTGCGAGCAGCAACATCCTCAGAAGAACCCAAACCACTCCCCCGTGGTTCAAAGGCTCCTTGTGATTACACAAACAACCCTGGAATGTGGCATCTCGCTGCTGTGCTTTAATGTTCCCTGGGCACGGCGCTGAGTTCAGGCTGCAAAAATGCAAAAATTGGTTTCCTGGGACAGGGACAGCCGGGAGCACCAGCGGCGGTGGTCACATTCTGACAGATCCTGCTGGGGACGGGGGGGTTTAATGGATGCTTTGTTTGTGGATAAAAAGGCCTAATCTGATGTGTTGCAAACGACTTTGAGGCAACAAACGTGTTCTAAAATTCAGGGTATTCCCCAAAAGCACCAGCACTGCACTTCGGGGTGTCGGGGTAGCCGTGGGGGTCCCACCGTGTCTGACAGCCGCTCTCTCCCCTCCTCTTGCAGGCCATCAGCATCAGCAAAGCCATAAACACACAGGAAGCACCAGTGAAGGAGAAACATGCCCGCCGTATCCTTTCCCTCGGCTCGCCTGGGCAGCACGGAGGAGTTCGGGATGTGGGGGTGTCACCCCCTGATGCAGGAGCCACTGGAGATTTGGGAGACAGAGAGATTGCACCTGTGCAGAGCTTGGTTGGGGAGGTGGCATCAAGTAGGTTCATCCATCAGTGAGAAGGCAGACAAGAGCAGTGCAAGAAAATTGCATTTCTTGGGCAGTAAAATGCAGAGGGCCCCGGTGTGCCCTCGGCAGGGGGAGGTGCACCCAAAATGATGAATGGGAGTCTTATCTGGGGTTTTATCTGGGGTGCAGCATTGTGCCGGTGATCCCTGCGCTCACGGGGCACCCAGAGCGTGTCCCCTCTTCAATGAAAGTTGGACAAGAACGGTCCCCAGCCCAGCCTGTCCCCTGCTCCGTGTGTATCTGGTTGGCCTTGACTGCGCTGGAAGGGATCATCCTGGGGACACACCACGAGAAGGGAGCGTTCACCTTCTGGTCCTACGCCATCGGGCTGCCCCTGCCCAGCAGTGCCATCCTCAGCTGGAAGTTCTGCCACGTCCTGCACAAGGTCCTGCGCGACGGCCACCCCAACGTGAGTGTCCCCTCTGCAGCGTCCCTCCTGCTTTACTGGCAGGGGGAAGTTTTTGGCTCTTGCCAACGTCCCCCTGCACAGGGGGTGGGTTCCCTTCCCTACCCCAGCCACCTTTCCCGGGCCGTGGGGTGCTGTGTTATCTCGCATGTTTGAAACTTCTCCGTGCAAATCCCCGACCTTTGGGTGCCGTGGAAAGGCTGGAACTTCTCCCAGAGCTGGAGTGGTGTAAGGGGCCAGATCCCTCCTCTTCCCCAGCATCAGGGCAGACAGGCAGGTGCTCACCCATGCCAGTCCCACTGTGTCACATCCCTCCCTTTTTTGTCCCCAGGTCCTCCAGGACTGCCAGAGGTACCGCAGCAACATCCGAGAGACGGGGGACCTGTGGGTGAGTGGGGCAGAGCGGAGGTTTGTGCCTCCCAGGGGGGTTTGGAGGTGGGTGCTGAGGAACACGGAGGGCACAGAGAGGGTGAAGCAGTGCCTGAAATCACCTTCTGTGTCTGCTCCCTCGGGTGATGGTTGTGTCCGTGGCGGAGCCGCAGGGCTGGCGCGGGTTCCCCGGCTCCTGTGGGATCTGCTGGATCGGCTCGCATCACTCCGGATCCGCCACGTCCCACCTCGTGTCTCCGCAGGGCCATTTGCACGACAGGTACGGGCAGCTGGTGAACATCTACACACGGCTCCTGCTCACCAAGATCTCCTTCCACGTCAAGGTGAGACCCTCTGCCCCCTCTGCACCACCCTAATCAGGGGATGGGCCAGGCCAGCAAAAACATTAGCAGCAGCTGATGGCTTTTTCCTTCCTTTTCCAAAGCATCCCGAGTTCCCCCCGGGCCTCGAAGTGTCGGATGAGGTGCTGGAAAAGACTGCAGGGACAGATGTGAACAACATGTGAGTGGCTTGGCAGGGCCCAGTGGCCGGAGCGTGGCCACCCACTCCGTGACCCCCAGCTGGCAGCGTCCTGCCAACGAAACCGCTCCGGGATGGGGCAGCCACCGGGATTTTGTGAATTGTTTGGATGGTGCCCGATTCTTCCTGCTCCCACAGAGCAGTGTGGGGTGTAAGTGCAGGGAGAAAAAGCCCCAAATTCTCGTCAGTCAGAGCCCTTGCCATCATGAGGACTCCCAGTGAACACGAGCAGCTGGAGCAAAGACGTCTCTGCTGTCAAGTGATGGAGTTTTGGTTTGTTTTGGCAGCTTCCAGCTGACGGTCGAGTTGTTTGACTACCTGGACTGTGAGCTGAAGCTGTCGGAGTCAGGTGAGGAGGCAGCAGGGGCAGGTCCCTCCCACTCGCCCCGGGGCTCTTGAGCAATAGTTTCGCTCTTTCGTAGGGAATGGAGTTCCGGGAGGCCGAGGTTGGAGGCTCAGGTCCTTCCTCCTCCTCCCATGAGACTTCAGAGGTGGTTTCTCAGCTGGATTCCCCTGTTGAAGCTCTGTAGAGGCAGTTGTAGGAAAATATTTAGGGAATGTGGCTGCTTTGAGCCCACCTGAGCAAGGCAGAGTGTTGTTTTCAGAGCAGAGCTGCTCTGAAATACGTTTTTATTTCTTTTTTGTACGACCACGTTAATCATCTGCATTACACAAATCCTTTCTGTCCCCCTGAAGAAGAGGAAGGGGCTGTACTTCTTTTTAAAGACTCATTTCCCCTCGTTGAAATGCCTCCAGGGAGGGCTGGAGGCCCCCCGCTCATGTCTCTCACCTCCTTAGGAATTTCTAGACGGCTTAGAGAGGTGACGGATTCTTCCTCTGGATTCTTCCTCTGTCGAGAGTCGGGAACACGGAGCTGCCCTGGAAAACAGGGCACAGCGGGAGCGACCGTGCTCCCGGCAGCCTCCCGCTTCTCCTCCTGACCCAGTTATCCAGAGAATTTATATTCATAAATACTTTAAAGCTGAGCGGGGAAGGAGCCAGGGTGGATATGCTGCCTGGATCCCTGCCAAGGGAAGGGATCTGTTTCCGAGCAGGGGCAGGCGAGGCTGCGGGGCCGCCGGGCTCGTCCCCTGCCCTGGGATCCTCTCCCAGATCCTTGCATGATTAAACAGAATGGAGCAAAACCTCTCGCTTTCCCCAGCTGTGCCGTGCAGCGGCAGCTCCAGGGCAGCGTCCCGGGGTTAAATCCCTCCTTTTTGGGGTCGGGGTATCCATGGCGGAGCTGAGCACCCCCTTCCCTCTGCCAGCGTGGTCCCTTTGGGTGTTTTTGC
The DNA here is from genome assembly GCA_013399875.1 of Gymnorhina tibicen. Lineage (NCBI taxonomy): Eukaryota > Metazoa > Chordata > Aves > Passeriformes > Artamidae > Gymnorhina > Gymnorhina tibicen. Next base: position 2,748,918 of record VXAZ01001058.1, on the reverse strand, counting down.
TGCTCGGAGCGGGGTTGTCTGAGCGCAGGGCAGCAGCCCTGGCGTTTCCCCGTGTCCCACATCCGCCGTGGTTAATGATCAAGCGGCGTCCTGGGCGCGGGCGGCTCTGCAAACACGGCTCCCCTCAGTTTTCAGGCAGCTCAACACCTCGATGGCCGTGTCGCAGATGTCGGCGGTGCAGTGCCGCCTGGCCCCCCTCATCCAGGTCATCCAGGACTGCAGCCACCTCTACCACTACTCCGTCAAGTTGATGTTCAAGCTGCACTCCTGTGAGTTCTGGGGGTTGCTCCGCGCTGGTGTTTTCCCCGGGTTGGGCACTTGGGGATGGGGCTGGTGTGGATTGAGGCATCGATTGCCATGTCCCTGGATCCCAGCTGGGCTCGAGGGGCCTGCTCCATCCCACACAGGCATTCCAGATAAAGGAATTAGAAGCACTTGTCCTCGATTAATTCAAACCCACGTGCCCTGGCCTGCCAGCCCCCTGCATGGCATCACTGGGCAGCACAGTGCCAGCAGCCTCGTGTGGGTATTTTGGAGTTCCCACACCCACATCTCCCTGTGCCCCATCCCTGGTCCCTGTGCCGGGGATGGGAATCCCTCACTCCCATCCTGACCTCTCACATCCCACTCCCTCCTGGCTTTTACCCTGCTGGCTTTTGCAGAGGAGGGGTCTGGGTGCATGGGAACACACGTGCAGCCCCAGATCAGTCACAGCTGTCCCTCCCCACCCAGGTCTGCCGGCCGACACCCTGCAGGGCCACCGGGACCGCTTCCACGAGCAGTTCCGCAGGTAACCGGGGCCCAGGTGGGGCGATGGGGTCCCCTCCTTCCTGCCAAGCCCCCTCTCATTTCCCCTTTGTCTTTCCCTCCTCTCCAGCCTCAAAAACTTCTTTAAGAAGGCATCTGACATGCTGTACTTCAAGCGGCTCATCCAGATCCCTCGGCTGCCGGAGGTACGGCAGGATTTGGTGTGGTGCTCTGGAGAGCTTGTGGGTGCCCCCGTGGATGGGTTTGGGGTCTGGGGACACCGCAGAGGGACCCTCTGGCCCTGTCAGCAGCACAGGGGTGGCTCCCTCCCTTCCCTTGGCACTCTGCCTGCTGCAGTTCCTGGACCCCACCACGAGGCTGCAACAACTTCTTGTCCCCACAGAGCCCCCCAAACTTCCTGAGGGCGTCCGCGCTGGCCGAGCACGTGAAGCCGGTGGTCGTCATCCCCGAGGAAGCCCCCGAGGATGAAGAGCCAGAGAACCTCATCGAGATCAGCACGACTTCCACCACGGAGCCGCAGGTGGGGGCCCGGGGCCGGGCTGGGGTCGGGCTCCCGTGTCCTGGCTCAGCTCAGCGCCCTCTGTCCCCCCCAGGTCACCTCGGATCTGTTTGAGCAAACCTTCGGGCCGCCCAACGGCGTTTGGGATGACAGGTACGGGGGGGCCGGCAGGGGCGAGCGGCCGCTGCCGCGTGGGACCAACCTGCCTTCGTCCGCAGGGATGCGCAGATCGAGAGCCTGAAGAAGGAGGTGGACACGCTCCGTGCGGAGATGGAGAAGATTAAACTGGAGGTAAAGCCTGGCTGGGGAGCAGCTGGGGTGGGAGAACAGGGTGGGTTTTGGTGCCACGGCGTGGAAGCCCTGAAGGGATGCGGCAGGAGTGGGGTCCTGGCGTCCAGTGCTGTGTTTTGGGACCTCTCCCGGTGCCGGGGTGTGACTCCTGGTGGGGCGGAGGCATGTGAGACCTGTCCCTTGCTGTCCTGACTTCATCAGCAGGGACAGATTGACTGCAGGGGTAAAAGGGAGAGCTTTCCTGTGCATCCCACGGCCGCTTTGCCCAAATTGCAGCGGGGCACCTGGCCGGGGTTGCTGGGGAGGGCAGGGCTGTGCTGCAGCGCCCGCTGACCCCCGCAGGCGCAGCGCTACATCACCCAGCTCAAGGCGCAGGTGAACAGCCTGGAGGGAGAAGTGGAGGAGCAGCGCAAGCAGAAGCAGAAGGCGCTGGTGGACAACGAGCAGCTGCGGGATGAGCTGGAGAGGCTGCAGAGGGTGAAGCAGGACAGCGACAGGTCGCAGCGACTCTGCGCCGAGGCCGAGAGTAGGTGCCCTGCTGTGCCCTGCGGAGCCCGGGGGCCGTGGCCGCCCTCGCCGCGGCCACTGAGGGTCTCTCACCCCTGCAGAGAAGGCCAACGCCACCGAGATCCGCTACACGAAGCTGAAGGAGAAGCACAGCGAGCTCATCAACACCCACGCCGAGCTCCTGAGGAAGGTAACGCTGCTGCCTGTGCAGGCAGGCACTGACACTGAGGGCAGTGTCCCGGGATTAAATCCCTCCCTTTTGGGTTGGGGTATCCAGGCCAGAGCTGAGCACCTTTTCCCTCCTCCATCGTGGTCCCTTTGGGTGTTTTTGTTGCTGGTTTTTGGTCTGTTTTGCTGTTGTTTGGTCTGTTTCTGCTGGCTTCTGTGGCCACTGTAGCCGGTGGGACATCACTTGTACCAGCAGTCATGGGATGTTTGGCTCTAATCCTGGAAAGGGGCTCTCAGGGGGTACACTGGTGATGGGGATCCTGTGTCTCAGTTGTGCCGTTCACCTGTTTTGGTTTTTGCTTTGGGTGTTTTGGTCTTGCATTTGTCCCTTTGTCCTTCGGCCCCCACCGGTGTGGCTCGTGCCTCCCCAGCCCCCCTGTATTGGCCCCATCACCTCCTGAGCACCAGGCAGGGGGCACCCCTTGAATCCATGTCCACTGGCAGCCAGCACTTTGGATGCTGTGAGAAAGGCGTCTTGGAGCCAGAATTTGGTTGGAATGAGTGTGGGGATGATGAGGGTCCCCCTTGGAGCACCGGGTGAGCCCCATGTCCCCCCACAGAACGCTGACACCGCCAAGCAGCTGACGGTGACGCAGCAGAGCCAGGAGGAGGTGGCACGTGTCAAGGAGCAGCTGGCGTTTCAGGTGGAGCAGGTCAAGCGAGAGGCCGAGATGAAGGTGAGCTCCAGATCCTTCCCTGGGCAGCCCTGAGCCCTCTCCAGCCTGGGAAAAACAGTGGCTGGGCACAGTTTGGGTGCAAGGGAAAGGGGTGGTTGTTGGTGTCAGGCCCTAATCCAAGGAAGAGTTGCCCTGGCTCCTCAGGAAGGTGTTAATATATTCTTCACTCCCTCTTGCCCAAATCTGCCTTTTCTTCCCCCAAGAAAATGCCACCATGCAAACGGATGGGTTTGAGTGTTTTGGTTCTCTGGGGCTCAAGCTGGGGGCTGCTCCCAGAATTCCTGGCGTGGGAAAAGAAGCCCTTCCAGGAGACGCCAGCTGCCCAAGACCCCAAAACCCCCTCCCTGCGATACACGGCTGGGTTCTCTCCCTCCATCCCGCTGAGCCCTGGGCACGGGGTGTGGTTGCAGCTGGAGGACCAGAGCGTGCAGATGGAGCAGCTGCGGCAGGAGCTGGACGCCCGCCGGGACGAGCTGGAGCAGGCGCAGCGCTCGCTCAGCCACGCCAAGCAGGTACGGGGCCGGGGGGAGCAGCACGAGCCCGGGGCCCCATCAGACCCCATCACAGGGTGGTGGACCTGCCACCCCTGCTGAGCCAGGGGTTCAGCAGCAGCCCGAGGAGCTGCCACAGGGCTGAGCGTGGGCCCAGCCCATCAGAGCTGGGCACGTCCGGCGCTCCCCCTGCGTGTGTGTTGGGCTCGCAGCAGTGACAGGGGAGTGACGGGGTGTCCTGGCCCCGCCGTGGCAGGCGGGTGTGGAGCTCAGCGCCCAGGTGGATGCTCTGCACGCCGAGAAGGAGGTGCTGAGGCGGTCGGTGAGCGAGAAGGAGTGTGAGCTGCTGTCCACGCGCGGCCTCATCGAGGAGAAGGAGCTGCAGCTGAGCCAGGAGGCCGACAAGGCCACGAGGGAGATCCGAGAGCTCCAGGGCAGGCTCCTGGAGAAGGTATGGTGCTGTGTGAAGAGCCCACTGCCCCTCTGCTCACCGGGGTGAGATGTTTGGGGGATGCTGGCCGATGTAGCTGGTGGGAGACCGCTTGCACCAGCAGTCATGGGATGCGTGGGTCTAATCCCGGAGAGGGGCTCTCGAGGGATATGCTGCTGATGGGGATCCTGCGTCGTAGTTGTGCTACTCACCTGTTCCTCCTGCCTCACAGAGCAACCAGGAGCAGAGCCTGCAGCAGAAGCTGCTGGAGGAGCAGTTTGGAGTCCTGCAGGAGACGGTGCGGGAAGCCCAGGACATCATCCGTGATGCCATGGCCAAGCTGGACGACCCCCTGCACCTCCGCTGCACCAGCTCCCCAGGTACGTCCTGCTCATTCAGGGGGCTGAAGCACGCTGTGCCTTCTCCCTCCTGGACAGGCAATGTTGCACCTCAGCTCTCCCACGGCATTTTTTCCCTCATGCCTGAGGTGGTTGGGGTCAGACTTCCCAGGATGAATTTTTAGCTCTCGTCTCCAGCACTACTTTGCTCAGATTTTAGTGCTGTGCCCCAGCTGGGGATACACTTCAGCTCAGTGGTGCCTCGTGCAGTCAGCACTGGCGCAGACACCCACCAGCCTGGCCGTGCTGATGAGGTGAAATGCAATTCCTTGCAGATTACCTGCTGAGCCGGGCGCAGGCGGCGCTGGAGTCCACGGATGCCCTGGAGAAGGGGCACGCGCAGTACGTGGCCTCCATGGCAGGTACCCGGGGCTGGGGACCGGCGGCATTGCTCCCAGCTTGCTCGTGTGTCCGTGCATCCAGCAGCCCCCGGCGGCTCCGGGGCCATCGGCAAGCGGCAATGCCCTGGTGACAGAGGGACACGGACGGGGCCGGGGGCTTCCCGTGTGCTGGTTCGAGCTGGAGGGGTCAATCCCGGCATCTCTGAGTCTTGCACTGATCCTTGAGTGCCTTTGAGGACGGGCTGCAGCCCCCGGGAGCTGGCAGGGGGTGCCCTGGGCTGGCAGCTCCCGACCCTGTGCTGTCTCTGGCAGATGCCGCGGGGCTGGTGGGGGCTCTGGCCCTCTTCGCACACCTGACGGCCGACACCATCGCCAACGGCAGCGCCACGTCCCACCTGGCCCCCACGGACCATGCTGACCGTGAGTGCAGGGCGTGTTGGGGGGCATTTTTCCTCATGGGGCTTTTCTTTAGGGAGGCCGTGCCAAAGCCCCCTCTGCCCCAGGAGCAGATTTTACCGAGGACGGCACATTCCCCGTGCTCCCCTTCCTGACATTCCCTGCCCTCTAGTGCCCCTCCCTGGGCCAGGAACATCACGTTGCTCCTGGAAACTCGTTTGTAATGTAGAAGAAATGCGCTGGATGCTGCTGGTGCTCGGCTGTGGGTGAGGGGAGGAGGAAGATGAGGGTGGCCGGGCTGGGATGAAGGGACCCCTTGCCCAGCCGGGGGCTGGCACCAAGCCGTGCTCTCCGCAGGGCTGACGGAGACGTGCCGGGACTGCGGCCAGCGGAGCCTGGAGTACCTGGACGAGCTGAAGGACAGGCAGAGGCTGGGCCGTGCCGAGCTGGGGGACGTGCGGCGGGCGCTGCGAGGGGTCCTGCAGCTGGCCCAGGTAGGAGATGGAGCCCAGCGCAGCCGCTTCTCACCCGTGGCCGGCAGGGCGGGTCCCAGGGAACACTCTGGGGTGGTTTGTCCCCTATACCCACAAGTCCCGGTGCTTTCCTTGAGCCGTCTCAGCTTCTGAGCACTGAGACCCTGCCTGGTGGGGCGTACAGAGTGGGTCGCCCTCGGATCAGCTGAAGTCTTTCAGCCCAGTCACCTCTGGGGAATGAAACTTCCCAGCTTCTGATATTTCTCCTCGTGAAGCCCCTATTGGTCTTTTTCTTTACACCACTGTTCAGCTCTCCAGAGCCCTCTGGAGCAGGAACTGCTCCTGTGATGGAGTTTTGTCACCTTGATTTGGGGCATTTCTTACCTCTTGAGGTTCCTGGGCCATGTTTGCTGCAAGTTGGTGCCTTCACCTTTGCAGGCTGCAGAATGCTGCTCCTGCAGCTTTAATTATTTAGTGGAGGGAGAAAAAAGGGAATCAGATACCTTGGTTTGTAGTTATTCCTTATAAATATTCCCTTCTGTCCCTGTGCCTGAAACCTCCTGGTGCCTGCTGCCTCCTCTGGCAGGAGCTGAGACCCAAGAGCTTGGACATCAAGCAGGAGGAGCTGGGGGACATGGTTGAGAAGGAGATGGCCTCCACCTCGGAGGCGATCGAGGATGCCGTCAGGAGGATAGAGGTGAGACAGAGCTGCAGGATGGGCCATCACTCCTCCACCCTTCTCGCCCCAACGTGGCATCCAACTCTTCCTCTCGTGTTTCCCAACAGGAGATGATGAGCCAGGCCAGGAACGAGAGCTCTGGGGTTAAGCTGGAAGTGAACGAGCGGTGAGTTTTGGGGCAGGACATGTGTGACAGGTCTGTGCCCCGTGCCCCGTGCCCTGCTGGGGTGTGCCCTGCTCCAAAACGGGCTGGCTGGTCTTGAAAAAAGACCCATTTTTTGAGGCCAGAGCTTCCCTGGATGCTGAACACTTTTCTCTTGCTTCCCTCCAGGATTCTGAACTCCTGCACGGATCTAATGAAGGTCAGTGCTGCAGAAACCCATCTGGGGTGCACAAAACTGTAACCTCCCACCATCAGCAGCATCAATCCTCCTCTGTAAGACCCCCATCAAACCCCAAAACCTGTTGTCCTTCATTCCAGGCTATTAGACTTCTTGTAACAACATCTACGAACCTCCAGAAGGAGATAGTAGAAAGTGGCCGGGTAAGTCCTGCCTTACACTCATCTCTCTGTGCTGACATCAAATACGGGAGAATTTCCCCCAAATTGCAGAAACACTCTGGATTTCGTGCTTTCCCATGTTAGCAGCACTCTGGCAGTCCCAGCTGCTGGAGATGGGCTGCTCACCCCTGTGCTCTCTGCACACATTGCTGTCACCCTTGCAAAGCCCTGTCCATCTAAAGATGATGGCCCAAACTTGCGTGTTTTAAACCAAACCCAGCCCAAAATTGCAGGCTTGGGGCTCCAGTGTCGGTTTTCCTGATAATTACTTAAGCAGGTCAGTAGAGCAGCATGAAGAGCACAGGAATGCTGTCGCTCCCTTGATTTATGACTTTATATATGAATTTATATATTGTTCCACTTTATACGGATATTTTACATGGCCTTACGTGTTGTTGTATGTTAGACACAAGTCAATCCAGGCCATAATATTCTCATATCAACAGGGGGCAGCAACAACTCAGGAGTTTTACGCCAAGAACTCACGCTGGACCGAAGGGCTGATCTCTGCCTCCAAGGCCGTGGGCTGGGGAGCCACACAGCTCGTGTAGGTACCCCCAGAGAGCGGGAGCTTCCCCTGGGACACGGCTCCATGGGCTGCACCCAGGGCTGGCTCATGCTTCCCTGTCACCCAGTCATCCAAAATTCCCACTGCTGAGGCGTCACAGAGCGCCATTGCTAATTCCTTGTGGAGCATCGTTGCTAATTCCTTGTGGAGCATCATTGCTGGCTCCTTATGGAGGTCCTGGCTGCCTTTTTGTGGACCCTCAGTTTGGGTCGTTGCTAATTCCTCACGGAGCATCACAGCCCGGGTTGGACCACATGGTCACTCAACCAGGGATGGGAGTTCCTCCTTGTCTGCAAAATGTGAAATCAGATCCTGCCCTGTCCTGGTTCCTGCTCAGATGCTTGTGGACGGGGTGTTTGGGATCGGGGCAGGATGTTTCCCGTGCCAGCGCAGGAAATGTGGGGGGGTCTTTTGGGCAAAGCTTTAAAAATCTCATCCATTATGAAAACAAAATCCTGCCTCTGTCCAAATCGCCCAGATCGTGGCTTGAATAATTGCTTTGGATATGAGCTTTAATAACAGTTGGACTCGAAGATCTTAGAGATCTTTCCCAACTTTAACGATTCCGTGGTTCCGTAATTACAAAGCTGCTGGATCCAGCTGCTGATTTCTGAGGGTATTAGCAGGAGATAAATGATCTGCACTTGCTCTGTCGTGCACAGCCTCTGACACAATCTCCCTCTCGCCCCCCAACGCAGGGAGTCTGCGGACAGGGTTGTCCTGCACATGGGGAAATACGAGGAACTGATTGTCTGCTCCCACGAAATTGCTGCCAGCACGGCCCAGCTGGTGGCTGCCTCCAAGGTGGGTGTCCCAGCAGGATCCTCTGGGTGTCTCCTCGTTCTGCCCCGCGGTGTTCCCGTCCTGTCTGCCAACCCTGCAGCCTCCCAGAGCAGGGAGAAGGGAACCTCTTGTTATTTTTCAGTCAGTCCGTGCTTTTAATCTGTGTGTTAATATTCCCACACCTGAGGCTTGCCTTGGAAATGGAGATGTGTGAAACCTCCCGTCTTCCTGCTGTCAAGCTGGTTATGTAAAGAAAATGTTAATACCTAACAAGAAATCCGAAAAAGCAGCTGCAGAATTGAGGATGGGGGACTTTGGTCCTTGCCACCTTCCCTGTTGGTGTGGTGGAAGTGAGGGGTGGAGGTTTCAGTGAGCACACAGGGATGCAGGTGCGGAGAGAGGGGGATCCATACGGATTTTTACAGCAGATGGTTTTGAAATTAAGAGCACGGTTAAAAGACCAGAGCTGGGTCTTCACTGAGTGCCTGGCTCAGGTGGGAGCAGAGCTGGTTTGGTGCCCCGGGGCTGAAGGGCTTTGTAGGGATCACCTTGTCTGGCCGTGATGGGATCACTGAGGATAAACCTTCCCATGTGTCCATCCATCCATCTGTTCTTTCCACTCCCAGGTTTTCATGCCCAAAAGCTCTTTGCCTCTGCCTGGGGCTCTCTGGAGCTCCGTGGGGGGGTTCGTGGTGGGCGCCCACAGCCACCCCTGTGCTCGTTGCAGGTGAAAGCAGAGAAGAGCAGCAGGAACCTGGCCAGGCTCCAGGAGTGCTCACGCAACGTCAACGAGATGGCAGCAAACGTGGTGGCTTCCACCAAGTCGGGCCAAGAGCAGATTGAGGAGAAAGGTGAGGTTTTTTGCAAGGAAAAGGTAGAAAAACCCACCCCAAATCCCTTTCTGGCCTGCGGAACACACCGAGGTGTCCGTCCAGCTCTGTTTTGGCACGCGAGCGTCCTCTGTGAGGGGTGCACTCAGGAGGGGCCCCGCTTCCCTCCACAGACACCATGGACTTCTCGGGCATGTCCCTGATCAAGCTGAAGAAGGAAGAGATGGAAACACAGGTACGGCCTCGAGGTGGCTTCGGCGCGGCCGCGGGCAGAGCCGGCCCTGCGCTGGGGGGGTCCCTCCGCCGCCAGCGCCGGGTGCCAGGATGGTTTTTTGGGTGCAGGTGAAGGTGCTGGAGCTGGAGAAGCGTCTGGAGGGCGAGCGGGTGCGGCTGGGCGAGCTGAGGAAGCAGCACTACGTCCTGGCCGGGGGCTGCGACGACGCGCCGGACGACGGGGAGGCCAAGCCGGCGCCGGCACCGCGACGAGGCATCCTCAAGAAACCCCCGATCGCCCAGAAACCCGGCCTGGGGGAGGTGGGGCCCGGGAAGGGGGTGTAAATGGAGCATGGCGGGGTGTTTTTGGCACGGAGTTCTGACATTTGGCTTCGTCCCCCTCTCGTTGCAGCCCTAGCGAGGCCCCGGCCCGGGGGAGGGCCGGCGGGGCCCCCCCGCACATCGCGTTGCCTTCGCGCTGCTGTGCCTTCACGCGCGGGGGTCTCCTCAGCGCCCGGCCCGGAGCAAAAAAAAACAATCCCAAACTGGATGTTTTTTAAGGAGTTTTTTTTTTTTTTTTTTTTCCTTTTTTTTTTTTTTTTTTTTTCCTGAACTGTAGAGCGGCGGGGCTCCTGGCGCTCCCCGAGCGGCACTGAGTGCTCTCCTTCTCCTCTTCTTTCTTCTCTTCTTTCTCCTTCTTCTTCTTTTCCTCCTCCTCCTTTTCCTCCTCCTACTCCTCCTCCTCGCCTGACAACCGGCTCTCCCGGTTTAATTTAATTTGGGGTTCGTTTGGGTTTTTTGTTGGTTTTTTTTTTTAAAGGACTTTATCAGCACTAGAAGTTTCCAGTAAATGTAGCTCTACTGCGCTGCTCAGACCCTTTTCAAGAACTGTGAGCTGGTTTTGCAGTAGGAAACTGGTGGGCTTTTCTTGCAGCCATTTTTTTAAAAATTCCCCTTTTTCCAGCCTGAGGAATATTTGACTTCATTTTGGCGTGGGATCAGCCCTCAGCAGGAAGGGAAACATTTGCCTTCCCCAGCACGTGGAGCAGGGCTTTTGTAAGGGAAAAGCAGTTACTGACACACACTGGCAATAAGGATACAAACGTTTTTATTTTTTTTTCCTTTTCTATTTTTTATTACTACAGCAATGTCAAGGGATCAGTTGCATTATGTTTTATATTTAAGATAATTAGCAGAATTAAATCTAACCGTGGCCTACGGGAGCCGGGGGCTAGAGAAGTCTGCAGCAATAAGGAATTACTGATGTGGAGAGATGCGGGGGCAGAATCTAAATCCTGTCAGCTGTGTCTTCCCTTGGAGCAACTACCAGGATGTAGATTATTAAAGGAGCAATATTTAAAATACATTTGTGGTGCTTTATTGTTGGGGGAGAGTGTTGATGACAGGGCCAGAGCCCTGACGGGGTTGGTTGCAGAAAACTGGCCCTGGGCTGTGGGGCAGAGAGAGGCAGTAAATTAGCTAAATGTGCATAAATATATCTATATACACACACACACATATATGTATGTATGTATGTATGTATGTATGTATGTATGTATGTAGAGTCCTCTCTATGTATGTGTAGCCATATGTATCTATGGTTCTGCAAGTGCCTATATATATATATATATAAAATATATGCCTTTTTGCACATTTTATGTACCTATACTGTTATGCACTCTATATAAAATGTAATATGTAATAGATAATTATATATATAATTATATGATTATAGATATATGATAGGTAATATATAATTATATGATTATAGATATATGATAGGTAATACAGTAATTTGTAATACGTATTAGTACATATTATATACACGTTGCATATTTATTATTATATATTATATATAGTATATTATAGATAGATAATAGGCAGCTGTAAATGATAGATAATATCATATGGGTGATAAGACTGAAGCAGAGTTCAGCATGACGGGGTGACCAGAACTGCCTGGTGTTTAAGGGGAGATTTGTGAGGGTCCTTCTCACGTTCAGTCAACATTTTCATCCCATCCCTTGTTACCCTCAGCCCCAATTACAACCAAACCTCGTAAAAGCCCCAGTAAAACCCAGGGCTTTCCGTGCCTGTGACTGGCACGGGGCTGTAAAGCAGGTAGCTGGAATTACGAGTGGCTGTATCTCAGGTAAACACTTTTATACGGTAGTTCATTATTTATTTTAGTTACGCAGCAGTCTCGTGGCGGCCGAAGGTTTCCGAGGTTGCGCACCACAGAACTGACTGTGCAGGTTTGTGGGCAGTGACACAAGCGCCAGGGCTCGTTTCCCAACTCGTATGGCCAAAGTACATTCCCCAGGGAAGGGCTCTGGTGTTACCCTGGTGCTGCTGGGCGAGGCGAGCAGCTGCTCTGATCCTGCAGCTTCTGCTGAGATCGCTCCAGCCTGGAGCTTTATTCCCTGCTCAGCCTTTCCCTGAGCCCTGGGAGAGGGTTACACAGCCGTGTCCCTTGGGTGACTGCTGTCACATCAAGTGACAATGACACAGCAGTGACAGGGGCCAGCTCCCTGCTGAGTTTCGTTTCTTTCAGAGCCCTTTTCTCTCAAGGAAGTGCTTTCTGCAGTAGCTCAAGGTCTATTTATAGATGGTGATAAAGATATATGTGCTGGGAGACTGGCGTCACCCAACCACTCACACCATCACATTTCATCACGGAAATACTGATTAATTGAGAATGCAAACTTTTAAACTCACTAGCCTAAGTCTAGCCACAGCCCTACTTAAAATTTAAAGGATTTGTTATATTTAAAGAACTCAAAAATAAAATGTGGCTTTGAGATTGATGCTGTGGCTAAATGTAACTCGTTTACCCCCACTGCTGTCACACGGTGACTTACTTAAAAACTGTCCAGGCCAGGATAATCAAAAGTATCAAAAAGTAGCAGCAAAACTAAAAATATTCTCTATAAACCACTTGAAATGTAATCTAAGTTAATTTTTGTACAGGAATTAATCTTACTGTCCAGGCTAAGATTTTTCTTCAGTCCTACACTTTTTTGGAAAGTGTTTGCTATTTGTAGCCGATACCAGAACGACAAACTGTGTGTCCGCAAAGGTTTATTTTGAGACTCCATCAAGACATCTGCTTGTGCAGGATCCAATTTGCTAATGACTTTTAAATACCACGATTGTGGCTGTGGAGAGAGAGAGAGAGAGGGACGTTTCAATGTGCTCCCAAGAACAAATTTTAGACAGTACCTGTAAGAGAAGCAGTGGAAAATAACCAAGTTGTGAAATATTACTTTCTGCTCCCTTCCACCGAGGTTAGTAAAGTACAACTTATTTTTTCCTGAAGCAGCTTTCAAGCAGGCTCTTATCACAGCCCTCCTCTGCCCACCCTCTGGCTCCCTCAGCAGCCAAACCTCCAGTAGCCACAGATCAGTTTGAACACCAGCACACAAAGCAGCTGCAGCTCAGCAACAGCATCTCTACAGCGAGCAAAGCTGGCAAAACACAAGTGTCAGATCACGGGGGAAAAAACCTGCATTGAAATGAAGCACACAAAAAGAAGACAGGCTCGTACGGGCTCGAGGAAGTCGGGTAAAAAAACCCAAACCACAAAACTTTTGCAAAAGTATGTTTTTAAGAGCCCTTGAAGCCACAAAGAGCAGCCGCTCTTTTGCAAGAAAAGTTATTTCTCTGCTGTGCCCAACCAGGCACGAATTTTGTGAGTCCGGGCAGCACAATATTTAGGGATGGTATTTCCTGAATGACCCACTCAGAAAATTGACTTGGGAAACCCAGAAGCACCAACTCATACAATCATTTAACAAATGCTTCATGGGTATGGCAAGTTTAAATCAAAACAAGAAAAAAATACAAAGCTGGTCTGGATTCCCCTCATACCATGTGAGACAACACACCTCAGGCCAAAAGGCATTTCCACATTTCTCCACCATCAGCATTTTCTCCTCAACCAGGTGGTCTCATTCCAGTGCTGAGCACCGGGGCCACTTTGTCACCTCGCACCCTCTGTGAGTGGCTCCCTGCAGGACTAACAAACCCCTCAGAAATTAGCCCATCCCGAGCAGTGGTTGCTAGAGTAACGTGCAGTTTTAAGTGCACGTAGCAAGGTGTGGGATTATGTGGTGAGAGGAAACATTTTTAGCTTTGAAGGAAAAAAATAATTCCTTCTCATCACCTACAGGAGTGCAGAAAAGGCACCTTTGAGCGGGTTGGAAATAATAAGCAGCATTTAAAAAATAGCTTTTAGCTTACAGCAGGATCCAGGGTATGCACTGGCACAGCTCCCAGCCTCAGCAGCCAGGGATTTGTCCTGCAGGTAGGGGTAAAAGTGGAGAGTGAGGCTGAGAGCCCAGTACAAGGTGCCCAGGGACAGCCTCCTTCAGGGACAAGGTGTCCTGGGGCACAGCCTCAGCAGGGCACCTCGAAAACTTCAGTCGAGACCCAAAATCTCTCAAAAAACCCTCAGGCAACACGTCCAGTTTCTAGGGACCAAGTCTCAGAGAGGTGAAGAGGAAAACCTGCAAAAGCCTGGCATGAGGGATGATTAATGTATAACCCGAGAGGACTCCGGTTACAGGACCAAGGGCGAGGGAAGGACGTGTGTGGGCCCGCACAGCCTCCAAAGCTGCTGCCAGGGAAGGGACAAGCCAAGGCCACACGGACACCGCAGTGTGTCCCTAACATGCCTTTTTTTGGGTGGCATTTTCCTTTTTTTTTGTTATCCAACACCCCAGCGCCACGTGAGTCCCCTGCCTGGCAAGGTCTGACCCTAGCAGGTGCCACCTCCTTTGCACCGGCGACAAATCCCACCCAGAACAAGCTCCCGGGGCACCAACCACAGGGCAGGGCCATCAGAAGGCCGGGTTTGGAACAGGCACGGCTGGGGTTCTGCGGCTCTTCAAGCTACAAAACACAAGAGCAAATTCTTAGAAGAGCCGAGCTGAAGAGCTGCAGCTTTTACATAACACCTTCCCCTGCCCTCGCCCACCTGCACTGAGTCAGCACAGCAGCTTTTCCTCATCTGCACTTTCCCTTTCCTGCAGAAGGTTATCCAGTCTCTGCAGCCACCACAAACGGAACGGATCGAGAAACAATTAAAAAAGGGATTTTCTTCCCTAATCAGTTATTCCACACGAGGATTTCTATTTCACATCGCTTCTGAAGTGACAGATATGGCAGAAAATTACATCAGGTCTCTTCTGCCCTCTGACTCATATTCTTAAATAACTCTGATTGACTCATTTCTCCTAACTTGGCTGAAATCTAAGATCTTCCTCTCTCTCAAAAAAAAAAAAGCTTTCTCCCTTCAGCTTTTCCAGGTGATTCCGAATGTTCCCGCTAGCTAATTGTAGGAAATTAGAAGCAAAGGGATTTTACCTGCCAGACAGCCCACCCACCTCACTGCCACGGTTTACAACATGTAAAATCTACCGTGAGCAAACCCATCCTGTATCAGCTCCATACAAAATGGACTCACTTTATCCAGTCACTAAAAACACAGCCAGCAGATTCACTATGAATAATTAAAGCAGCGTTTTTTCAATTTTATGTTCTACATCCACCTCCAACCGTGTTTATGTTGCTACAGAAAAAACACTATTAGGGTTGAAAATCATTAATATAACTGCACCACGACTGAATGGAGCCACAAGGGGACAGGACACCAAGAGATATGCTATTTTATTTAAAATCAGAACACAGTAGATAACAGAAAGACTTATGCAAACAAATCCACTGTATGTTTCACAACTTGCTCGGCATATAAAATTGCCCCTTATTAAGACAGTCCAGGATCACACAGAAGAACTGTTCAGGCACAGGATGACTCTGCCCCCTCTGAACTCCACGTCTGCCAGGCAGCTCCATGTGAGGGTAAAAGAATTGTCGCTTTGAGCTCTGTATCTTCGTCATGACTCCAGTTTGAGACGGCAGAGAAGTCCCAAGAGAGGTCGAGACTGAGGCTGTGGAGGTTGGGGCACAAATGGGGATGGTCACCTCGACCAGCCAGCGCCCAGCTGCCTCCCGGCATCCCACGGAAGCTCGTGTTCCCCGTCGTCCCTCCGGGGCCAGCGGTACAGGGGTGACCTCTCCGGATCAGCTGTGCTGGAACAACTGCCTCCCCCTTCTCTGGGAGGCAGCCCTGAGCGCAGTGGAACCCACCCAGGAGTCAGAAGTGCTCGCTGCTGATCCCCAGTCCAAGCCTGACCACGTCCAGCCGCGTTAGTCCCGCCTTACAGAACTGTGTACAAAAGACTGGCACAAACAATGCTGCCCAAAGAGAGCATTTCCAACGCTACCAACACTCTAAAGCCGTGTTACACATCGTATTTAAAGGATTTTTCTCCACTCCAATTGCTTTGGGGAAGTATATGCTATTTGTAGCAGACATCAAAAACCCTTTTTTAATATATATATATATTCTTTTTTTTGGCAAGCATCGTGAGCCACCCCCTCTCAAGTCTCAGCTTGCCTATGGCATTTTAATCTCACTATCTTATAAACAGTGCAAATTAGTACAATTCTAAACATCCTAGCCAGAGCAGAATTTATTTATTAGCTATAACAGAACAGGAGAAGCTGTTGAAGGGCAACAAGTTGAAAGCACTGACACAGCTCTTGCCCGACTCATCCAGGTCAGCATTTGTTGCTGGAAGGATTTAAACAGCTTTCCACAGTCATTTTTCTCCTTTACCCTTAAACATCACCAGCAGTCAAGTAAATATTTACAGTCTGTGTGCACACACACACACAAAATTAATGGCAAAACGTTTTCCGTGAGCAGCTGGACTTCAGTTATGAGCTTGCAATAACTGAAACATCACATCAGTTACATCATCTACGTTCAAACTTACCCCATCAGTGAAGGCAACTATAAGCTTACAAATAGCAGATACAGCTGTTTTTTCTGAAGTACGAGGGTCAGTTTTTTTGTAAAAGTCAGTGCTCTCAAAGAGCCCTTAAATTAGAGTTAAGCAATGGCCATTCAAATGATAAAAATGCTAATATCCTAGAGTTACAATCACAAGAAGTGATCCTAAGGCACATCAGCCACATGCATATGCAATAATGCATTGTTTTGCTTTCAGACAAAAAAAATTGCATTAGCTTTGTCTGTTATTTAGTGTGCACAAGAGGTTGTTTTTAGATAAAGTATCCCTGAAAGGTCATTGTTATCACAAAAGTTACCAAAAGACAGAAGATTTAACAAGTAGTAAAAATATTTTTGGACTACTAATACCAATAAAGTCTGATACATAAAATGCAGTGCAAATTCACAATACACTTATCTATCACCCCCATCACTTCTGAGGACTTCCAACCCTCAGAAAAAAAGTTGGCACTTGATAAGTGTAAAAGATACCTGGTTGTTTTTACGAAATCTTAGTAAAACTGATTTGAGAGTGTTTTAGAGTTTTTGTGTAGCAGGCTCAAAGTATGAATTCCTGTACTCAGACACCACCCTGGTAGCCCCCACCCACTTTAATTCTTTCTAGGACACAAACCATTTCTACAGCAGACTTATGTTTAGCATCCAGATACAACAGCTGCCATCCAAATACCAGCACTAACAGCACAGCAAAGTTACTTTGAAACGAGTCATAACTAACCATGCTTATACAAAGCTTCGGTTGAGAAAATAATACCAAGAAAAGATATCACACTATTTAAAAAAAAAAAACAACAAATCCTGTACCATCACTAGATTACAGAAAAAACACACTTTGCAAACAAATCCAATGCACATTGCTTCACAAAATCCCCCATCTAAAAAAAAACTTGCCAGACTTACACTGGGGAATTGGTTCAGATGCCAGTAATGCTGACCAACCTTCTGCCCTTTGTCTTCAGAAGGCAAAACAAGCCAAATGACCCTATTTTCAGAATCGAGAGCTTCCTGTTATGAGCTTAATTTCAGATTAGTATTTGCTAACCACCACACTCCAGAGATAATGATTAAGGGACAATCCAGGTCTTACATAAAGAAAATAAAAAAAATAGATATTCTGTTCTGACTGATGTTGTTTGTAGTACAAACCTCCAAACAATGTAGTGCATTCCAGGACAATGAGACCAAAACGCTCTGAAATAACCAGGGGCTTTGACAGATTCTGGACTGATTGATAACAAATTCACAGACACATTCTGTGCAAACAGTAAGTGTTAAAATTTGTCTCCCCCAGTGCTGGATTAAAATACCAGCGTGTGTCTGCACCTTAGGCTTCAAGAGTCACATCGAGAGTGAAATCTGAGCTGCCCTAAAAAGTCTCTCCCATCCAGTGGCCTAAGTTGAGAATGGACTCTGTAAGATGCAAACAGCCACCACAGACTTCAAAAGGCTTTTCTTTTTTGCCTACTTGCAGAGAAACACTAACTGCAAATTCCAGATAGATACACATGCCCTAAACTGCAAAACTAAAGGAAATAGGGAAGTTAAAAATAGTTCTGCCAAGCGAGAGACAGAGTTAAGGGATAAAATGAAATTGTGGAAATTCAAGTGGGCAATTACATGTGAAAATCCAGTATTTGATTAAGAAAATACCCTGCCTAGATTCCTGGAATCACATGGTATCAAAAGCTAAGCACCTGTGTAAAAAAAAAAAATTGTTTCTGTATCCAAGGTGTGGAAAAGGAGAAAAAAACCCAACCGTTAGAAAGAGTCTTAATAGGCAAGGAAATAAAACTGCCTGGTAAAGTGTCTATAAAACCCTAAACTGGCTCTACAAACAGTTTAGTTTCATTTCAAGAGACCAGGACTTTGAGGGTATCAAGCTATTTAGGAGTGGGAGTAGTGCCTACTTTGATTACACAATGTCTAAGGTAACAACTGAAATGCAGAAATGAAACTCCTGTCATTTTCTCTGTCTAAAACCCACCCCAGGTGTTCTGACAGGAGTTTCAGCTCAGTGAGCTCTGAAAACGTTGTGCACCTGGCCCTGGATGCAAAAGGATGCCGAGGGGGGTCCTGTGCACACCCCTTTCATATCAGCAGTCAGATATGGTTGTTACCATCCCAACACTGTCACGGACACAGAATTCCTTAGAGAGACAAGCAGCTCCCCGTTTGCCACACATACATCCAGCTGCCATGGGAATACATCAGAACAGAGGAGGATGCTGATTTACCATCACTAAGGAATTCAGAGCGTGACTTAGTTTGTAATGCCAGCAAATCCACTGTGAGTGGCTTCCCAATTCGATGGATTTACAGAATTTAGACCTTATCACCTTCCTGGGAAAACCTTGTCACCACCGACCTTCGCAAACAAACACCATCACATTTAGCAAAGCAATGCAAACCTCTGTGCCACAGCTCGGCCTTTGTACTCCCTTGTGCAAAGAACAGAGGCTTCCCATTGCCTACAGCAAGTCTCTGACGGGGGAAAAGGAAATATAAGCACCAATACATAAGTCAGGCGCACCCAAATATTTACTGGAGGATAAAGCCAGGATGTGGTGGAAGGCGAGGTGGTCTTTGGGGAAGAGGTGGAGGATAGGGTGGTACAAACTGAGCTGGGTATCCCGGCTGTGGCATTTGACTCGTGGGCTGAGCTCCTCCCGGCCGAGGCGGGAGAGGAGGGTACGGAGCACCTGGGTAAGAAAGAGCTGGTCCTGAACTCATGGCTGCAGTGAAGGGAGTGGGGAAGCGTCCTGCTGGGCCCGAAGGAGGCGGAGGGGGTGGGATTCGCCGGGGCACGGCCGAGGGAGGAGTGTTTGCATCCGCCTTGTAGGGATCTGCAGGTGCTGGTGTGGTCTCGGGTGCCCTCGGCTGCGCCGGCGGCTGAACCTGAGGAAGTCTCTGTCCCTTCAGCACCATTTCCTGGAGCTTCTCGATCTTCACCCGGCGCAGGTGGGCCAGTTTCCGCTTGCTCTGGTACTCGTCGATGAAGGAATCCAGTGGTATTTCACCGTCAAGGAACTTTTCTGCCATATTCTGTCAAATACAGAACATTCTCTTAGGAAACAGCCTACTGCAACAGAATCTAAATGGCTCACGTCCCAAAAATAGCATCATTTTGCCTGTGATTTTCCAGCTGGCATATGGAAGATGACTGGCATACTGAAGAATTCCGAGCAGAACTTTGAGTTAGTTATTACTCAGAAGCACCGAGAGTTAAATATCACTTTTGCATAAATTTATACTGAAGTAACAGCAGTAAAAACATCTGAATCTCGCTCTGAGCATTCCCCTGATCACCAGAGATGGGAACGAACCAAGTCCAGGCAGCTTCCCAGATTGCCAGCTAAGCTGAATTACAGCTCAGTGCTGCTTGAATGCCAGCAGAAACACTGGGAACTCTGTGAGACTCAGCACAGAGATTATTGCTAAGTCAGGTTTAATACTCACCCTTACTTGTGGCTTTGGGTAAATGATGTTTAATAATTGAGAGGTGAACAAACATATAATCACAAAATTCAGCTTGTCCTGGGAATGTCTTTTTACGATCACAACTCAAGGCTAATAAGCAAATTTTTTTCTCCTGATTAATTACAGAAAATGCCTGCATGCAAATCAGCGGACAAAACCAAACGCTCCCATTATTCTGAAGTCAGACCACCCTTCAAGCACTTGTGTCACAGCAAGTGGTGACCACCAGCACCTGCACAGACACACTGAAATCCAAACGGAATATTTCACCAGAAACACTGGAGGAAAAGCAGTGCAGGCACAGTTTTTTAATGAGGCTACTAACTGACATTTATAATGACGTAATACATATACCTGGCAAACTCCATTGAAAGAAGATTCCATATTTTTGTACTCTATGAGTTTGAAGGCAAAGCCAAGGAACTAAGAGGGCTTGCCAATCTTTTCTAAAAAGGAGCACTTTCTCTCTTAAAACTCCAAAGATGTTAAGAGTAAAAAATTACTCAGATAAAAAAAAGAAATTGCTGGAATCAAATAGCTGTTCACTGAAGTTCAAAGCAGAGACAAGACCATATTCTTAAAAATACTCCTTAATCTGTCACATGTTCAACTCAGCACTGCAGCCATGGACACTGGAAGGTTCTGGTAATGGGTGGAAGTGGCAGAATTGGAGTGTTCTGTCATTACCTCTGTGTCTTCCTCAATCTTGGCCCCCTCGGTCTGCAGCAGTGCCAGCAGGGTCTCCAGGGAAGCATTACTGGATTGTCTGTCTGTAATGGCACAGGAAGAACAGAAAATGACAGCTGGCTCTAAGTGACTTCTAACTACACAACAACCTCTAAGGTACATTTGTACAGCCAGCAGACTCTGCAGTTCTACACAGGGTGAGGTACAGTAAGAAATATATTAAGACGTTTAAGAATATTGTCAGAGTGCTAAGAGCTGAAATTTAATTCCAATTATATATTTATAATATTGAAAGTACTTCAGCAAGTGCAGTATCAGATGTACAATATAATTCAGTATGAAAGTTAAATGCAATATTCCATTTGATTTATGAACAGTCACTGAAAATTCAAAGTGTTTTGCTCTTTAGCAAGGTAAATGAAGTTGATAATTTAGAGAAGAGTAGGTCAAGAACAGGTAGGTAACAGGAAGAACCCACAGTATCTGTTACTAGACGTGACAGTCACTTAATAAATCATCAGAAGTGTGATCTATTTCAGCACTACGCAAGAATGACATTTCACTTTGTACTCTAATTCACACAGCTAAAATTGAGACACCAAAAACCAAGCAACAAACAGGCAACAGATTTACATTCACTTAGAAAACAGCAAAACACAATTGTCACAGCCAGTGTTACCTAGTTTTGTTTTCTTTATCTGGTATGCTTCAAAAAGAACTTGCAGCTCTTGATATTTCTCAGTCAAATTTGATTTCAAAGACTCCAACTTTGGCTGGTACAGGAGATTTCCTTCTGCCAGACTGCGGTTGCTGGCAAGAGTCATGTCCTTGCTGTGCTGAACACTTTGGGCCTGGATATAAATTAAAAAACCCCCAAAACTGTGTGAAATAACAGTGAAATTATTAAGCAAGACAAAATAGAATTTGAACACTTTTAAATAAACAACAAAAGTAAGCTCTATGTAAAAATTCGTGCTGTGGCATTGGACCTGCAACTGATGAACAAATGATGAACGCTGACAGACAAAGCAACAGCTCTTGAAAAAAATCTGAATTCCAGCAGTGAGATACAACGAGTGCAGAAGAATGTCATCCCTTATCTTGTTAACATCTAAAAAATAAGGACTGCATCGTGACTGTTTCTTCTCCAGAATATTCTTCCCCAACTGTGTTACACCAATCCTGGATTAATGCCAAAAGCTTCATTTCTTTTTCAGTTTAATCCTTCTGCTTAACATTTCCTAGCCTAAAAAGTGACAATTCTCACACACCCAAGATCCAGCCAGATTCCAGTTTGCTCACACTCACACATGATTTTATCAAGAGAGTCTTCAGGAGCTTTGGGAGAGCCGAGTGTTTGGAGAAGTCTGCCCTGGGTGTCACATTAGATTCATTAAAATATTCAGACATCAAACGGGAAAAAAAAACCAGCCAAGGGATCTGATTTCAGACCCTCAGTCTGAATCAACAAGTGGAATAGTCTTCCCATGGCACAACAGACGAATTCTATTAAGCTGCCTTCAAAACCAGCAGAAGTCTGGTACATTTTTGTGATCTCCACCACCCATGTGCCCCTTCTAGTCCAGGTTACCCCTGTTCAGCTCTAACTGCTCCCATTTACAGCCCCCTGCCCTGCAGTCCGTGCAAACAGAAGCACAGGCCTTCCTCCTTCCACACTCCTGGGTGGACACACAGCCACGCCTCAGAAACAGGCAGAGAGGGAACACGAATGAGCTGTTTAAAAGCCCCACAAAAGGTCAGGATCAAAATTCAGGTGTTTTTCCAAGTATAGCAACTGTCTTTGAGAGCAACTACTTCCTTTTGAAATATTTCTACACTACTTTAATTTGCTAAGTTCAAAACTGGCTCAGTGTTACTTAAACACACCTTTGTCCCCAGATATTGCTCTTCAAATACCAAAGTTTTACTCTCGCCCTATTCTTGCCAAACCGCCTTAAAACACAACAACAACAACCACCAAGGATAATGCAGAGTCCTAAATTCTACATCAACCCCAATTCTACTGCAAATTGTGAAAATCAGAAATTACACTTTTAATATTGTTTTGTCTCCTCAAGGTTCTCACATCAAGCCTAAATAAGCATCCAGCCCTACGCTTGTGTTCAATGTGGATCCTCTCCAAGAATAAAAAGAAAATCCCCTTCTTAGCTTTGAATCTAATGCAAAATAATTTAAATTAAACTGGTTTCCATTTGTTTATTCTCGTATGATCCAATCCTGTTAGGACTGTTGTTTTCAGAAAGCTGAAGTCCCCCTATTTGACTTTATTTTTAAAAACAGCTATGAAGGGAACTAAAATACACAGGATTTAACAGCTTAATTATTGGCATCCAACCTCTCACCAACCTCCTGCCATCACCACAAGCCTTGTTACTCACTGGCTCCTGAACTGCAAGCCAAGGAAAATTGTGTGCAAAAAAGACTGATGGTTTCTGGTGCCTCTTTCACCATTTTAATGAGCTCACTACTTCCTTCAGCAAATTCAGGATTTTCACTGCTTGGGAGGCTGATATTCTCATTTCAAAGCAGGTGCACAGTCAGTCAGGGAAGACCAGTTTAATGAGTGCACTTTGATCTCTCTTTTAGGATGAAGAAGATGTACATTTACTCAGGGCAGAAAAAAAGCCAGTGGACACAAACCTATAAACCTTTCAAGAGCACAAATACCAGCACGATGAAGCTTTTACTAAAATAATATAGAGTAAAGAGGAGAAGGTAGAACTCCAGGTAAACAGAGTAAGAAAAGGCTTCCTTAAGTCAGATGAGACTTTTGTGATGCTGTCCCTACCTCAAGTGTCAAAATATCTCTCAACAGGACCAGGCAGGAGGAAGAAGAAGCAAATTCCTAACCTTTTATAATGATTTTACGAATAACTTTACTTTAAATCATTTGAAATGTGTGAAGATGAATAAATACCACTATGACATGAGGTATCTGACTTGTGAAAGTAAGAAAAACGTGACTGATATGACCTGCCTCCATCTAAGGCAGAGTGACATCCTGTCCCTCGCATCTGATATCTAATAATTGTGGACTAGACTAAACTTTAGCAAAAGTCTTAAAAATACTTGTTTTAAACTGAAAAAGCCAAGGTATTTGTAACTGCACTTTTAAGTTACAGGTGCTTCAAATTGCACAGGCCTTAATGACTCAACTTTTTCCATCTTAGAGCACTTCTGAGAAGGGCATCTTTTTTCTACAAAAGTTGAACAAAAAACCGTAATTGACAGTTAATGATTAATTAAAATGTCACTCCTGAAGTCTTCACTTCAGCATTAGTCTGTGCCAAATTTGTTTTAACAATGCACACTTGGAGAGAGGAGAAACTGGAATCTTACCCAAAACCATGAGAAGAACCAGTTCGTCAAATACAAAGCAAACTTAGAATGATGTTTTAGTGAAACTTAAGGAGGAGCTGGCGAAGACCCATCCACCTGTTCAAGACATTGAAATACTTCATATAACCGAAAGAATTTTGAAGTCTGTGAATTCTATTTCACAACAATCAGAACAGATACAATCCCAGAGCAATGCGACTTGAATACAGTCACGATTTACAGAATAATCTCTGTCACTGACATTAAGGTCTGTGTAAGAAACTTTACAGCAACTGTTCTACTGCACTTGGAAGTTAATTCGAGGAATCAGAGAGCAAACACTGTGAAGTTTGCTCAAAGAGTGCTGTAGAAAAGCTTTCAAAAAATGACTAATTTAAAACTACAAAAAAACCAGCTGCAAAATCATCCAAGGGTCAAAGCCACAGTACAGCATGAGCAGTCTATTAAGATTATCAGTGCAGCACAAAGCATGCTTTCAGCATCCATTCACAGCTTTCCATGAGCCCAAAACAAATGCCAAGGAAGGACTAAATCCAACAAAAGGTGTTTTGTTGTCACATGTGCCGTGTGACAAAAATGTGCATTATTAGCAGGGAACTGCTCCTGCACTGGTTGTTCACCTGCCCACTGGAAGTGCAAGGAAAAAAGTTATTTAGAGATAAAAGTCAGGAGCATGGGACTCCAGTAGAATTCCTAGCAAGATTCTTGAGGTCATGAGCACTTCAACAGGCGGGAAACATTAATGTGAAACCAGATGAAAAATACCACTCAGAGTCACGAGACACAATGAGACAGGACAATATTAAGGAGAACATATGCTTTTTTTTTCTTTTTTTTTTTAAACTGCTAAGCTCTCACTATGAATTCTGAATGGGACAAATGGGGAAACCATACTGAGCTGCTTATAAGGGGATTTTCACGGCACAAGGATTGCTCACTACTGAGCAGACCACTCAATACCGAACTGTGCTGCAAGAGAATGAAGCCATGGACACACGGAGGTTATTAAAAACAAAAATCAGGGTTTACGCAGCGCTTCAAAACTTAAGCTGCTTAAAAAATGAATTTCTTTAACAGATATAATTTGAATAATTATACTCAAGGATTTATTTAATGAGCATTTCCAAGAGCAGGCAGAAGCAACTGCTTTAGGAATTTAGAGTCTACTACTTTTATGAACTGCAGCTTTGTTTCATCCCACTTTTTGAAAAAGGAAAAAAAAAAAAGCTGGATAAAATTAAACCAGAACTAGCACCAGCTTAGCAACATTCATACTATAAATGTTGATCCTTTACTCCAAAATAATGGTTTGCAGCAAGAGTTATTTGTGTAAAACGTCTCTGAGAAGCGTAACTCCGGTTCATCCAAAAGCACGTTCCCAGAGGAGCTGCCTCCTGAGAATCTGAGCAACTGCAATCCCAACTGCCCACAAAGTCCATCAAGAGCTGCTATAATTATAAGCTTGCTCTGGCCAGCACCACGGCGAGGAGTCTCTTGGTACCTTCGAGAAAAAGTCTCTTAAGGAGCTATAAATAAAAAGCAGCTTTGTGTGGCACCGTTTTAATTGCTTTATACATAGGACACATTCACGTTAGTTTTAGATTTCTCCAGCCTTTATCATTCCCACATTCTCTTTCACTTACACATACTTGTAAATTAAAGAATAAAATATGCAGTCGCACTGTGGAAGTATAAAGATGCACGTTTGCAGTGTCAAATTAACCCCTGAAACAGGAGCTGACAGGTGCAGAGTAGGAGAAGAGACTTCTTTTACAGAAGATTTAGGAGTGTTTTTCATCAAGGACTGGTGAATAATAATACACCGCCTAACAACATCTGTTCTGTAATAAATACTAAAACATACTGCAAAGTAATTAGATTGGCTAAATTTAGTTCTTCTGATTACTTAAAAATGACAAAATAAAGCTTAGAAGGTAAGCTGCAGTTCCTAAACATTTATTGCAGAGGCAAGACACTCAGCACTGCAATTTGCACTCATCAGCCAAAGACAGGTTACTCATTCGATGCTCAGCTAGAAGAGAAAAATCTGTAGTTGTCACCGAGTCTAATTCCTAACTCTGCAACTAAATTTCATGTTTGGCCAACAAGAACATGACCACTTGTACAATGTGGTTTTAGGACAGGAGTAGGAATCCAAGAAATCTGGGCATGAATGCACATAGTTTAACTTGGACTTTCTGCCCTGCCTGATCTTTTCAATCAGCTTTTGAGAAGAGGACTATGCTCAAAAAATTCCTTTTGTGCTTGCCAATGTACTCTGCAATGCTGGTATGAGAAGAAGGCAATACATTTCTGACTTCTTGATTTCACATAATTAAGGTATTGAAAAGCAAATTATTTTTGGCCGTGGAACCTTAGCAGCCAGTAACACAATACTGCACTGTTACAGAAGTGATGCTCCAGGAGATAGAAAGAAAATTCATTTTCACAGAGAAATTCATCAAATTACCCAGTGTCAGGTCACAAATTCTCTCATCTGCACTTTTTAGAGTCACCGAGACTGACTTTTATAAACAAATTACTTTTATGACCCTGCCATGGCAGGGAGTTTGGAACTAAATGATCTTTCAGGTCCCTTCCAACCCAAACCATCCTGTGACTGCCTATTTCACGAAGATGAATGCCGTACGTGTACTACAGAGATCAACCTGAAAGGATTCTAAAAAAAAAAAAAAAAAAAACC
>VXAZ01001058.1:2693376-2722660 GCA_013399875.1 Gymnorhina tibicen | reverse complement strand
AAAAAAAAAAAAAAAAAACCCTCCTCAGTTTTAAAAGCCCGGGAGTACCAGACAACGAGCTTCCTTCCTCCTTCTCACAGACAAGACGTTCGTTGTTCAAGCCCTGCAAGCCCAGAGGCTGCAGACCCAAGCTCAGGGACAGGAAAAGTGGTGCCACACAGTGTCACACAGCTGGGGACACCCGAGCGGGACATTGTACAAGCACAGCGCCCCGTGGGCACGCACAGATGCAGATACACACCCCCACACGCCGACACGTACAAATCCTGCTCAAATGCCACACAGGAATACATTCCCTGTAAGGCTGGAAGTGCCTATTTTTAGCTGTTAGCAAGAAAGCCAAGTGGTTTTTCCAAATCCTCCCCCTTTGTGAACAAAACATTGGGGTTTGAGCTGGGTTTCCCCTGCAACAAGGAGAACAAAGGGTTTTTTCAATTATGGAATAATCACCTTTAAGCAACTCTGCCACTGAAAATACAAGTGACCTCAGAGAAGTGACTCAGGAATCATGATTTAATTGGCATGTCACAGTAAAATTAGGCATTTAAGGACTTTGGAATAACCCTACAACCGAGATACATATGGACTGACAGCCAAGTAGCAGTGAAGTCACCGTGGTTCCTTCTTAATGTTCAGGATTTCCCTCTCTCCTGCTTCCTGCCACACACTTCCCAGTGAAAACTCGGGTCTCAGCAACACAAGCTCAAGCAGTAAACAATTCAGTGAAGGCGAAAACAGAACGAGGAAGAAATATTCAAGCATGGCCAATTCCTTCCAAGATGTATAAACACATTTCTAGTTGAACAGACTCCAGTAAAAGCCTCCACATCCAATAAAAGAGGATTATACCAGACAGCAGCACAGCCGTGTTTCCACACAGCCTGAACACCTTCAAACCTGGCCACACTTTCCAAACACCACAAAATATTCCCTCGGGCCCAGAGAACTTTACTCTACAATTTAAAAGCCTCCTGATGCCAACGAAAGAGGAAAACCAGAGGGTCAAAATCGAGAATATGGGCCGGTTGTGTAGTGAGAGAGGATCTTTTCTACTGAGGTCATGAGGTTTTCTGTCACTTCTGACCTACAGTCTTAAGTCCACACTGACAAATACTGACAAATAAATAATAATAAAGAGCCCGGCTTTGAGCTCGTGTCCCTTGTCAGAGGTCACACTGGAACCAGCAGCACTGCACCCCGTTCACATCTTTACAAAGTTAAGCCCATTATAACCCGCTGGCTTTCCTTAAATAGTTTTTATACACCAGGGTGCTCCAGCCCCCAGCAAACCACGGGGCCTCCAAGAGCTTTGCATGTTCTACTTTCCACAGCAGCGCCTGCTTCTTCTAAGTTCTCAAAATAAAGCTCGCACGAAAAGTTTTTATGGCTGCCCCACTCTCAGAAATCTATTGGCACAAAGCTCAAAACCCAAACTGTTGCATAATGCAGCAAATAAATTCCCCAAGCCACCTCATCAACTCAGCCTCAGCCTTCAGTGGGCCTCTCCATGTGTAATACTTTGACAATTTGGCTCCAGGTGATCCAGAGCAATTTTCTCAGAAGCACCAAAAGGGCCGGAATCTTAGTTTGAGGGAACACAATTATAATGGATTTCACTTAATAAACTAAGCTTCTTTCTCAAGAACATGTTGACACTTTTTTCTTCTCCTGGGGCTTTTGTCCTCTAATTAAAAAAAAAAAAACAAAAAAACCCCA
This sequence comes from Gymnorhina tibicen, assembly GCA_013399875.1. Lineage (NCBI taxonomy): Eukaryota > Metazoa > Chordata > Aves > Passeriformes > Artamidae > Gymnorhina > Gymnorhina tibicen. The sequence continues at coordinate 2,720,944 of VXAZ01001058.1, read as the reverse complement.
ATAAATACAGGACCCAGAGAAGTAGAGCACATTTTTTTCTTTTAAAGGTTTCATACATACAGTTTCATCTTATTAGCTCTTGTCTGACTAAGAGTGAGAGTCTTTCAGGCACATCTGTGGCCAAATAAACCCAGAACAGTCTCGTATCTGAACCGTAACACACAGCGTCCATTGGCACATAGAAAAACCAGTTCAAGACAAACCACAGCCAGAGAAAGAAAAGAGGCTCCTATTTCGTTTTAAGAAGCACAGATCCGAAAGCACGACTTAGAGCCTGATGCACTGACAAAGACACTTCAAATAGGCAAAACAAGCAGCAGAAAAGCCTGACAGCCCTCGCTGCGCCCAGCATACCAACGGGGGCACACAGAAATCTCTTTCACATTGTTTTGAATTCACCCTGGCAAAATCCTTCACCACGGCCAAGGCACAAAACAAGGGCTGCACGAACGGAAAAGCTGATCCCACCTCCGGGCCGTCAGTGTCTCCTAAATTCAGTGGTTGAATTAATTTAATTCAGCGTTTTCAGCCCGGCGAGCCCTCACCCTTCCTACGGCACCCAGCGGGCACCGATCCCCCCGCCGCGGGCCGGCGAACAAAAGGCCGGGAGGGCCGAGGCCGGGAGGGCCGGGAGAATGAGGGACGGGGGAGGCAGGAAAGGGGGAAGCAAGGAAGGGGCCGGCAGCGCTTCCCGCAGCCCCGGGGGCTCCTCACGCACCGGCAGCTCCACGGCGGGGCCGAGACCGGCCGGCGGCTCCGGGGAGCGGAGAGTCATTAACCCCCCCAACACCGAGCGGCACCGGAGGCGGCGGGGACCCGGCGGGCTGAGGAGAGGCCGCAGCCGGGGAGTATGAGGCAGCCCCTCACCTCTTCCATCTCGCGGGCCATGTCCTGGAGCTGCTCCTCGTCGTCCAGCAGCGCGCTGAGCTCCTGCAGGCTCAGCGCCTCCAGGCGCCGCNCTGGTGGACGGAACCAAAGGGGCCCGGGGAGGGGGGGGTCGCGGTGGCTGCGCGGGCCCGGGCTGGGGGCAGCGCCCGTGAGGGGTGTGCGGGGGAAGCCCCCGCACGGGCAAAGCGCCGGGCAGAGCCCCGCACAGAGCGAGCTTTGTGCGCTGCGCTCACGTGAGGCACTCGGGGCCTTCGGAATCCCGAGGGAACAGTCACGGAGTCACTGAGGTTGGAAAAGACCTCTGAGATCATCGAGTCCAACTTGTGACCGATCACCACCTCCTCCACCAGACCACTGAGTGCCACGTCCAGGTTTTCCTTAAACACTTCTGGGGATGGGGACTCCACCACTTCGCTGGGCAACCCTTAATGATATTTTATCACCCTTTCAGTTAACGAATTGCTCCTGATGTCCAACCTGACCCTGCCCTGGCCCAGCCTGAGGCCGTTCCCTCTCCTCCTGTCCCTGTTCCCTGGGAGCAGAGCCCGACCCCCCTGGCTGCCCCCTCCTGTCAGGGACTTGTGCAGAGCCACAAGGGCCCCCCTGAGCCTCCTTTGCTCCAGGCTGAGCCCCTTTCCCAGCTCCCTCAGCCGCTCCTGGTGCTCCAGACCCTTCCCCAGCTCCGTTCCCTTCCCCGGACACGCTCCAGCCCCTCAATGTCCTTCCTGAATGGAGGGCCCAGAAGCGGACACAGGACTCCAGGTGTGGCCCTGAGGATGCGGCTGCTGGGACACTCGGAGGCCGGACAGGTCAGTGGGATGGCTCGGGTTCTGTCCTGTGCCCCGCCGGACAGAGCTGAGCTCCCGGAGAGCCTCCACAGCCCCATCACGCACACCAGCACAAAGCTCCTGCCTGGAAGTGCTGTAAGCCACTCGTGGCCTCCTTTTGTTTCAAACTCCGCAGCTGTAAATTAGGAAGGAAAATCAGTAGATTTAACTTGCGTTTCCTTACCAGGTTGGGACTTGGCTGGAGTAAATCTCAAAAGAGTGATTGCATTATTGTTCTCAAGCCTAGGCTGAATACTTATTTAGGTTAAAAATAGCTAAAAATCATATCTGGCCAAGCTTTGGTGCTAGGTCATTTCATCCGTCTTAAACACTTTTTTCTTCAACAGCGAAGGTCAATAAATAATCTGTCAAAGATGTGTTTCACGGTAAATTTAAATACTTTTGAAATGCAATGTAGCAAAACTGCGTCAATTAAACCACCATATATTTTGTTCTTCTGATTCGTATCAGTCATGTCACCAGCACTGCAATAGGCACTGTGTGGTAACCCTTAGGAGCAGCAGCTCCCCAATTACTGCTGCTGTTAGCAGAGCTGATAAAGACAATTATGCCTGGAAACAATTAATTGTGTTAACAGAGCCTAAGTTATATGCATCACTTGGCATGCACCACCTTCCTGGCCTGCTTTTGTCCCTGTGTGGGTGTGGGTGTGTGTATTATTTCCGTGTGTGTAACACTGGAGAGAGAGCCAGAAGCAACCAGGAGCCAAGGGAGCAGGGGCGGGAATGGCCACATGGTCCTTGTCCTTTGGAGTTGATAGTTTTGATCTAACTGGGAAGAAAAAGAAAATCCATATAGTGACGGAATACAATTCTGATGCAATGAAGTTGCAGTGACACTCAGGAAGTGACCCAGCAGTTCCTGGCAGGACACAGTAATGACGAGACAGCTTTACGGTTGTTCTTTTGTCCTATAACTAAACTCGGCTCCCCACGCCTCGCACCCTCCCAGAAGCCCTCTTTGCCATTATTATCCACAGGGAACAACGACCAACAAGGTGACCCTGCTGGAGGGAGCCTTCCAGGCCTTCTGGCTGTTCGGTGCGAAGGCACTCCACAACCCTGGCGCGAGCTGGGTGCCCTCAGAGGGAGGCGAGGGCGCGATGTTTGCGCTGCAGGAAGCTGAGCCCAGCCTGCCGAGGGTGGGGGAGAAGGTGTTTGGCTATACGGGCATGTGCCACGTATGACAGCACTCGCCCAGCCCGGCACACCTGCCTGCTGCAGGGATGTGCTCTGCGCCAGGTGAGTCAGCAGCTGTGCCCTGGGCACTGACACGGGTTTGCACAGTCACTGCAGCCCTGCCTTGTTGCTTCAAACCGGGAGATAAGTCGCCCTGCCAACACCATTCCACGTACCCTGGATTTGCACCTGGCCATCAGAGTTACAGCCGTGTGTTACACCTGCTGCAAATCTGCACATGCAAACACACGTACAGATATACACACACACACAAACAGAGGAATTAGTTGAGGGATTAGGAGAAGCCCTTTCTTCCCAAGAACACTGGTAATTTGAACTTCATACCATAACTAAATAAATGGTTGGGGGGGGAGCGTGGTTTAGAAGAGTCTGACTCAGCTTCATGTTGTAAATCTAGTTTTGCCACTGCCTCGCTGGGTGATCCTGAGTGGAGTTCTCAGATTCCCTCAACCATGGTGCCTTTTGCTTAAAAAGAGGAATAATAAGAACTGCTCAGTCATTTATGCTCAAGTACAACATACATTGAAAAGACTGCTTCTCCCTCTGTAGGTAATTTGGGTTCTGGTGATGGTGGAGAGGAGTCTGCATTAAACATCTGGGCTGCTTTTGAGTACTTTGGTCAGCCCCTGCATGTAATTGAGTTCTCCAGTTGTCCAGAAAAGCAGCTGAGGCTGAGACACAAGATAGAAGTCAACTGCTGTTGTATAATTAAATTTTCTGTTTGGACAGGTAGGAGAGTGCCTTCCCATTCTGCAGTCTTCATGTAAGATAAAGGTTTTGTGACAGCACATCACTTGGACAGGATATGAAGGATTGCAGATAAACCAGGATTTTGGGCTACAGGGTTTATCAAATATTGCAGTGCTGCAGGCTGGGATTTATCATCTCCCCAGGCTTGGTTCCTATTTGCCTTTGCTGAAATCCTCTTGAAGGGTGACAGCATTCGAGTACATTAGAACTGTAAGCAGGCAAAGTACAGAAGTCAGGATTTCTTATTACAGGAGAAATGGAATAAAAAAATTGTGAAGACTACAGGGGAAACCATGTCATAGTGAATAAGAAGTCAGGCTCCAGTCTTGGGGAGAACTGGCATCCAGACTAGTTTAAATAAGATGTTAGATTTTTTTTTCTATTTAAACTTGATCTTGAATTTCCTTCTGGTACCTCATATCCTTTTACGGTCAGTAGCACTGCACTCATGCATATTTATTAGATTTAGACATATTTTGCAAGTCACCTTCACATCTTATTTTCTTTTCCTGGACAAACTGGTTGGTTATGTACACATTGAATTTGCAAATCTCATCTTTGGTGTATATTAACCCCTATTAGTCTGGTTGCTCAATGTGCAGATAAGTTTTTGGGCTTATTTGCAATTTAACTTCCTTCTGTATATTAAGCACAGCCCATAGTTCTGTTTAGATTTCACAACCCAGATTCCTTCACACGTGGAAATGACCTGTGTATTTAGCATCCTGGCAGAGAAACAGCCGTTCTGTTTGAGAGATCAGTGCTCCTGTTGTCTGAGAGAGAGCAGGAATTAGGTGTTTGTCCTTCCTTCCAAGACAGGTGTGAGAAGAGCAGCAGGTTTATATACCCGCGCTTATTTTCTTTGCCTCAAGCTCACAGTGAAGCTGGAATAGAAGAGGCAGATATTATTTTTCCTCCCCAGAATGAACCACATCTCTGAACCCGAGCTAGAAGCACTTTCTGTTTGCTTGTGGCACTTCCAGACCTGCTGAAGGCCTAGAGAGTGCAGCCACTGAAACACACACAGTTGCTTATTGAGGCAGAGGTTGGTGTGCCAGGAGCCAAGTTGTTGGAATAAACACAGCTGTGTTTTTTCCATCACTGTGTGCTCATTTACTGGGTCACTCAGCCACAGACCCTGGCTGTGCAAAGGTACAGGGCAAATCCCTGTCCCTGGGGAAGCGCCGGGACTGTAGGATCCACTCTCAAATTTCGCCTGGGATGGGGTTTTCTGTTGTTTAAATCAAATAAAGCTGTGGTTATATCTATTACAGTGAATGGTTAGAGCTTATTAATAGTGAGGAAAACAACCTGCCATGGGATATACAGTCAACTTTGCAATCAGTTGTGCTTTCAAATGGTTAATTGCTTACAGTTCTGCCAGGACAGTCTTCAGCGCCCCCAGGCTGAGGTTTCAGACAAACCCCTCTGAGTTCCCTGGGAGGGCTTTTCTCTTTGAAGAAAATCAACTTTTTATCTCCATCACTCTAATTGAGAAGCTCTTGGACTGATTTTGTTCACGTTCCCCTGTAAATGTCAACTCTGCGCAAAGCCACAGCCACAAAATACTACAGCCCAGGGTTTCAGAGGGAACAGTGGCCTTGTTTCCAGGAGAATAGCCTGAAACACAGACTGCCCACAGGCAACCAGGCCCAAGGGATTGGGCAGCTCCAGGAAGCAGCTCGTGTTCCAGCACTGGAGCAGTTCCCACTGCTGCTTCGGGTGAAGCACAGCTTTACCGCCAGGCTTAGTCTGGCTAATGGGCATCTCTGACCCTGATTTTCACTTCAAAAAGAAGCCGTAGTTGGAATGAGTTAGAAAGGCAGGATTTTCTCTACAGTCCCAGGGTTTGTGCCGGCAAAAGTATCTGCATTAGATTAATTCTGCGGGATCTCTGGTGGTGTGTAGAGCTCCCACCCATCTTCCAGGGCATAGGAAAACCCTCATGGCTTTAGCACACAAGCAGTGCCACTTGTCACATGCCAACAGCACCATAAAAGGGCCCGTTCAAGCCACAAGATGAGAGGCTCAGTGGAAAAGTAGCCTTGAGTTATCTGGATGCAGAAGAGAGAATTCAGCACCTGTGGCAATGAACAAAGTCAGGCCCTGTTACCAGCTTGGACTGGTGCCACCAGCAGAGACAATCTGCTGTTTCCCATGTGCCATTTCAGCTGAAGCTGTTTGGACCTGACCTGGGAATACAAGGCTGGGATTATCCTCACAGCAGGCTTGGGAAACAGGGTTCCCTTCCTGAAATTCAGTGTAGTTTTTGCAATAAAACTAATCTGATTGCATCCTCCTTTTTGCAGCCCTGCCTGGGAGGGACACACGGGATACAATCAAATTCTCTTTCCTGGCATCTCATGTGCTAATGATCATTGTCCTACCAGTACTTCACAGGGTGAGTTGGCTTCCCTAGTTCCCAGGTAACCCAATTCGGGTTTTCCCCCAGTTTTTCAATTAAGCAGAGATTAATTCCACTTCTGTGTACTGGTGGCCACATTCTGCTCCCAGGCACTGATAAAAATGCAGAATTAATCACTTGCCTGTCAGCATTGGGTGGAACCCCCAACCTCCTCATACCCACAGCGCAAATTTTCATCAAGCAGGAACTCCTGGCCATTTACTGAACGGGTGATTGAGGAGTTCAGAGCGCCACACAGGTTCCCTGACTGGAGGGAGGGAAAACAAAAAGAGATCTTGTTCTTCTTCTGAGGCAGAGATTGTTAACATATCACAAAAGCCAGCAGCTGAAAAGATTCCAGTCAGGAAGCACCGTGCCTTGAGAACGGGTTAGACTGCCCGTCCTTCCCTGGGAGACTGACACCCAGCAGGATCCGGGATGAAAATGAGTTATCCCGACCGCTGGGCTCACAGCCATTATCAGATGCTGAAGTGTTTTACATACCTCCTTCTCTGCAGGTTCCTCTTGCCATTCCCCAGAACACGTGCAAGAGCAGCTGCATTCAGCTGTGGTGTCAGACGAACGTTACCTTGAAAGCCTGGAATGCAAAGAACACCCCCAACCAGAGCGGCTCGACGTTGAGTGGCAGAGGTAGTATTTTATTTTTTTGAGCATCCCTCCTCAAGGACACTAAATTTAGAGTTTGTAAAACATCGCTAAATGAAAACAAAACATTGCCAATAACAAAAATGCAAACCTGCTGAAAAGGAAAATGCAGCAGCATTCAAGTATCAGAAAACATGAGAGTAAAGTGCTTCAGAGAATTTCTTAACTATGCAGAGTCTGAAGTCAGTGTTCCCCTAGAAATGCTATTTTTAAAACAGTACCTGCCTGGCTGCATAGGATTTGTCACCAATCTATAGCAGGATAACGCTACTAAGCCAGAGCCATTACCCCAAAGGGCTAGGAGCAACACATTTCTTTCTATCCCTCATACTAAAATAAATTATATTCAAAGAAACACATGATAAAGTTCAGGCAGCTGAAGTTGGACTTCAAGGAACGTGACTGTATGGATTTCCCATGCAGTGAAGTCGCTAGCGTGGCCTGAAGCTGAACAAAGCTTTGGTGGGATTTATAAAGTGCTGTCTTTTAGTGTTTTATGCCTGTCTTTAGTAGTGTTTTTTTTCACACCAGCACCGGGGTTGTGAGTTAAAAAAAATTCTGAAGTAACAGACCAATTCTCAGTGGATACTGGAGCCAGACAGACATTGCACAGTGCACACAAATAACGTTAAAAAACTACAAACAAATCAAACAAAAAAAAACCCCCGAGCCCCAAAACCTAACCCAATTATGGTAAAACGTTTCATCCTTAAAAACAAACGCCCACCAAGCACCAAGAGCAAATCAGAAAGTAACATCTGCCTCCCGGTCCCCTGGCTGGTCCCAGCAAGGATGGATACTACACGATACAAGCTCAGCAGCAATGGTTGGGAGCCTGAGCCTGCAGGCACTCAGTGCAAAACTCTCCCGGCATTCAGCTCCATGGGAGTGATCCAGTTTTTGCCGAAGCCAAAGGGAACTCCCTACAGGCTTCAGCCAATTTTGGATTAGCCCCATAGATTGACAGAGGGAGCAGGACCTTGTTTTACAGTCACGGTTTTTCTATCCAGCCACAAAAGCCACCCCCTGAAATTCCTGGAGGGGTTTTCAATCTTCCCCCTCCACGCATGCATTTGACATCCATTACAGTTAATAGCAGTTACACATGCAGATCGATGGGAGAAAAGTCCCAGTCGAGAGGAGTTACTGGTAGTAAGAAAAGAAACCCAGTAGAAACGCTGAGAATTGCTAAAGACCCAGCTCCCTCGGGTGAATCCCTGTTTTGCCAGCCGGCAGGTGCCCGCCGGCCCGTCCTGCAGGAAGCTCTAGGGTGTGTGTTTGGGTGTGCACGGGTGTGTGACGCGAGGCGAGCCAGCGGCGCCGTTCTGCCACCTCCGTCCCAGCGTCCAGGGAGCGTCCGAGCGCCGGCCGCGGCCGCCCTCACTTGGGAGCCGCGCTGTTGTAATCGTCCTGTGCCGCGGCCGGCAGGGAATGGTCTATCCTGAACTCCTCCTCCGGCCCGCCGGGCGCCTTCGCCGAATCCCCCCGGGCTGCAGGCTGGACGCTGTCCGTGCCGCCCCCCTCCAGCCCCAGGATCTGTCTCTGCACCAGCTTGGAATAAAGGCCTCCTTCTTCCATCAGCTCCTTGTGCGAGCCCTGCTGCACCACGCGGCCCTTGTCCAGCACAATGATGTTGTGTGCCCTCTCCACAGTGCTCAGCCTGTGAGCTATGACAAGCACCGTGTGGTTCTGCAAGTCGCCGTAAATCGCCTGCTGAATCTGCGGGGAGAAAAGGCTTTAGTGACCGGGCACTGGGAGAACAGCAGCTTTGTGGTCAGTGTCCAGAAACCTCTGGACAGGAGATTTGTTCTCCTCTGGCTCCCTGCAGCACTACCAGCACCAGCATGTCCAGCCCAGCTCCCGGCTGCAGCCCAAATATCATCTCAGTCCAGCCAGGTGAGGTATGAACACAGGTCTGATCCTGTAAGCTGGGGACTTGTTACAGCTGGGCCCCGAATTTGGAGGCCATGTGGTGCTGGCAGAGACTGCAGGAAGCCGATACCTGGTGAATGCAGCTGCTCAGAAAAGCAGGGTTCTTCCCTGAATGTATCAAGGCAAGGCAAGCGAGGGTTTTTTCAGTCAAGAGACAATAGCACTGACATCTAAAGGCAGGCAGGTGGCCATCGGGCACGTCACATTGACACCCCTGGGCAGCCAAAACCAGCCCTGGGCTGGCATCAGGTACCACACACGTGGCTGAGGACCTATGAGGCAGCAAGCTGCTCCAAGGTCAGACACTTGTGCTGCCCCAGCAGGATTTGTCCTCTGGGATCGGAGGCACGTCCTCAAACCCCAGCCTTGAACAGGCTTTCCCTCGTGTCATTGCATCAGTGAGGCCAGACTGCTGCTGGTGGAGCTGTTTGGTCATCACGTCCCAGACAGATAAACCAGTTCACAGGATGCTCAAGGCTTTTCCTGCAAGTGTGGCCTCCTTGGTGCCTCGGCTGGGATTTGAGCTCAGGCAGTCCTACTCTCCTTGCTGCAGCACCATTTTACAGGGTCTTTCTCTGTACCCTGTCCTAAAAGGCTGCACAGAGTCTCTGTATGCCAATTAATGCTTTCCACGTTGAAAAAATCAGCAAGGATCCCTACCTCATCAGGTCTGTCAGGCATTGGCTGCTGCGAGCATAGAATTATTCCTTTCCTGGTGGCTACAAGAGCATTGGAAGCAAATTCCTGCTACGGAATTAGCAGTTTACTCAACCCTCTGATCGCACCGTGTCAAGACTAAGCTTGCCCACAGGCTGGAAACTGAAGCTACAGTCTGCCCTCCAAACCCTCTCTGCCCAAACACCCAAGCGACCCACTCACCGCGTGCTCGCTCTCTGCATCCAGCGCGCTCGTGGCTTCGTCCAGGATGAGGATGGGAGGGGCTCGGATCAAGGCCCTGGCAATCGCCACCCTCTGCTTCTGGCCACCTGACAGCTGAGCTCCTTTTTCACCTGCCTCTGTTGGGTCAGGGGAGAGAGGGTCAAAATACAAATCAAGAGCTGCCACGAAGTCCAGCTGCCAGGCCCAGCAGCGGGGTGGGTACCTGTGTGGTAGCCGTCCTGTAGCTCGGTGATGAAGCTGTGGGCGTTGGCCTTCTGGGCAGCCTGAACCACGGACTCGAAGGAGGCTGAAGTTAAGCCGTACGAAATATTATCTGCGATAGAGCGGGCGAACAGCACGGGCTCTTGGCTCACCAGGGAGATCTGCAGGAAGCAAGGGAGAGCAGGGGTCAGGAGCAGAAGACGCCCCCGGCACGGCATCTCAGATAAGATTGCTATTTGTTCCTGCTGAGTAAGGACCGAGATCAAGATACAAAAGTGTCATTAACCAAGATACAGAAGTGCTCAGTGTGAGCTTCCAGTGAGGATGCCAATGTCAGGGCGCCCAGTTTGCATCATCTGCTGGAAAGCCATTTTGCAGGAAAGAAACCTGATGCAATGCTGGCACGTTGGCATCTGAGATGGGCTTCCCCCTCCTAAACCCTGCTATGGTTCTGCTCCAAATCTGTTATTCCCATCACTGTTTGCTTTTCCCAGAACAGAAGACCAGTTGCTGGGATAAGTCAAGCTGGAGAGACCCTCTCCCAGGCCCTTGCTGATTTTCCTTTCAAGGCCAGTAATCACACTTGGGCCATGTGAATGAGCCCTCTTGCATCTTTTAATCCCAAATGAGCAAGTTAGGGATGTAATGGCTGCAATTCCTTAATTGCTTAGCAACAGCCTCCCTGTCCTGCCTTCCAGCCATGGCTGCTCACTCTCACGTTCAGCTGCTTTATCAAACCCTTGATACTGGAATAAATCGAACCTTTCAAACTATGACTCAGAACTGTGCGTGAAGAGAGCCAGGGGGACACGGTCATATTTTAATTGACTTCTCCCCATGTTCCTAACACCACACCAGGCTTTCTAAGCTGAAAGACTTGCCCAGCCTTTGATTTTCACTCAGGACGGGCAGGGAATGTAAATTAGTCACAGTGACTTTGGCTTTCCAGCCTGATCAATTGTTTTCAGGTTTTCCTGCTGACTGCTGAGGCCATTTGCTCTGGGGGCAAACAAAGGAGGCAGTTACTTGCAGAGATGAAGGCTGATCTGTGCTGACACACAGATGAGAGCTGAGGGGCCCAGACCCCTCTCCTAGGCAAACCACCAGCCCCTCTGGTGCTCCAGCTGCTGCCAGGATCCTGAGAGGTTTAACTCCCCATTAGCTGAGAATTACTGTAAGATCTTAAGGTAGAAAGTGCTGGAGGAATGCAGAACTCTTTTTCCAAACCCAATTTAGATGATACTTAATCCAACAGCCAAAACCGTATTTCTACTGTGTTGGCCAAAAACCACCAAACTAAACGTGTTTTTTGTTCTGTTTTTGGAAGGCTTCCCCTTCCCCTTGAAGCCACCGCCTGTCCCTTTCCCTTCCACCCCCACAAATTATCCGAATTAATTTCTTGGACCACTTCCAGCCTCCAGCTTTCTGGACATTTCTGAAGCTGCCAGATCAAATCCAAAGCAACGTGCAACAGTGCCATGCATCCCCTCTGGGCTCTGCAGGTGGTGACTGGACTAAGCAGAACACGGGTATGATAACCAGAATACACGTATCAGTCGCTCGTACCACGGAGTGCAGGTACTTGTGATCGTACATGTTAATGGGACGCCCATCCAGCAGCACCTGCCCGTCCTGCAGAGGGTAGAAGTTCTCCAGGATGTTGACACAGGAGCTCTTCCCACTCCCCGAAGGACCCACGAGCGCTGTCACTTTGCCAGGGTGCAGGGTGAAGGACACGTTCTGCAACATGGATGGGAGAGCATGCTCAGGTCCAGGCTTTTCTCACCGTCCTGGGGCACTGCACAAGAAAGGTAGCCAAAATCTGGCCAGAGTGACCCTCTGCCTTGGTAAGGTGCCACATCAGCCATTTCTCCTGGCTCTGGGGAAGCAAAAAGCCTCCAAATTGCTTCAGATTTGCCTGCTGATGTAGCAGGTCCTCTAAAAAGCAAACTGACCTCTTTGCTGCCTCTCCCTGCCTCATCGTCCCAGCCCCTCTCCCACAGAAACAGTCTGAGGCAGCTTGGCACAAAGCCCCGTACCACGCTGACATGTTTAATGCCTGAGCGGGGAACAAGGGTTTTATTAATAAATCCCATTCCTTGTAAGGAAGGCCGGCCCTAAACACCCTCTGTTCCTTTTAATCTGTTTTCCAGCGTGTGCTGAGCCTGCCTTTACACATCTCTGACAGGCAGCTGACACTCCCCACGGGCTGGCGTTTGGTTCTTGCCAGGATGGAGCAGCAGCACGTGGTGCTGGGAGGGCTCGGCGCCCACAGGGCTCACCTGGAGAACCTGCGTGGCGGAGCGGGTGCGGTAGGAAAACGTCACATTCCTGAACTCCACCTTCCCTTCCACGTGATCCGGGGCCAGGGACCCGTCGTGCACCATCGTGGGCTTGCGGTCGATGAACTCGAAGACCTTCTCAGCAGCTCCCACTCCCTGCATGAGGCCGCTGTACACGGAGCCGATGGACTGGGAGGGAAGAGGCGGCGGTGAGACCCTCCCAAGTGATGGGGAAATCGGTCAGTGCCACTCGTAAGGAGAATGGCTGAAGCGTTCCCAAGTCTCCTATAGCCTGACGTTGACTACAGTCATCAGACACAGGAGAACTCTTCCTCCTCTGCTGGGTATGGCAGGGATCCATGGACAATCCAGGGCAAGGGCATTTTTCAATATTAAATCCAGAGCTGCAGAACAGTTTGTGCTGCAACTGCCCCTCCCATCATGAGGGGAAAAAAAACCCCCAAACCAAACTAAATCCACACCAAAACCACAGCCTGGAAACCCCAGCAGAGCCTGCAGTCATCCGAACAGATGGTGAGAGCTGGGCAAGCTGCCTCCAGCTCTGCTCTGCCCCTGCACAGAGGCTGAAGCACCACCAAAGCCACACTTGGCTGTGAGGAAACCTCAGCTGGATCATTCCTGCCTGGATTAGCCAAATTGATGCCTCTGCAAGGGGAAGGCAGCCCTGGGTGGGCTCTACCATCCCACCCGCAATCCCATCTTGCTAAGATGCTGCCAACGCAGCAGCTTGCAGCCTATTCCAGGGAAAGGGAAAAAAAAAAAGTAATATAATTAAGTTTTTAATGAAGCCTGAAATTTAACAGGCAGCTTTGTAATCCCTTCATTCTTCGTGCCAGGAAATGTGCTTGGGAGGCAGCCATGGCTCTGCCCTTCAGCAGGGCCAGCCTGACCCCTCTGGTCCCAGCTGGGGGACAAGCTGCTTCAGGAACATTAAGGTTGTGAGACCACAGCAAGGGAGGAATGGGGAGCAGAGGGGATAATCCCCCCTCTGGCAGTGCCACAGCACCAAAGAAATGTGTCACGGGAAAGTGAGCACTGGATCTATCCCTGCAACTGCCCTGGGACCTTCTGGGACATAAACATCCTCTTGACATGGGGTAGCCCAGAGGGTGGGGAGGCCCTGGCACAGGGTGCCCAGAGCAGCTGTGGCTGCCTCACCCATGGAAGTGTCCAAGGCCAGGTTGGATGGGGCTCGGAGCAACCTGGGATAGTGGAAGGTGCCCCTGCCCATGGCAGGGAGTTGGAATGAGATGAGCTTTAAGGTCCCTTCCAACCCAACCCATTCTGCGATTCCCTGCTAAAGCAGACTCACCTCCATGCAGTCTCCCAAGACGAACTCGTAAATGATGAAGGATATCAGGTTTCCGCTTGTCATCTGCCCGGAGATCACGAGGTGCCCGCCGTAGTAAAGGATGCTGACCTGGACCACCAGGAGGGTCAGCTGAAAGCAAGGAAACACCCCAGAATCAGCAAGGACAACGGGTATTTCGGTGTGTTTGTCGTTACTCACACAACAGCCCAAACCTCATGTGCTGACATTTATTCTTCGAGCCCTGAGCTGAGGATCCCTGACAGTGCAGCTGACAGCCCTAGGAGTGAGCATGGATAAACAACTCAAGTACATGGGCTGATTTAAGGAGCTGGGCAGATATCTTTCAACAAAACAAGTCCTGATGGACAACAGCCAAGGAGGGAGAATTTATCTGAAATAACGGAGCATCTCATGAACTTCTCTCTTGGACTAAGGTCCTCAAGCATAATAGTCTGTGTTCAAATTATCCACGGCATGCAGTCACCTCACCACTAAAATAAACTTTCTGTTATATGAGTGTGACACATTTTAATTTAGAACACAAAATCAAGCCAGGAGTTAATGCAGAATATCCTCCTTGCAAGTACAAGTCCCTGAAGCATAACCTCAGCTCTTGTCTGAAGTCAGTGTGGGGGGTACCACCTACTCTAGGAAGGAGACAGATCAGCTCTGATGTGACAAATACCAGCCCCTTTTATTCAGCTGGTTTTGCTCCATGCTGCCCAGGTGCTCCAAAAAGCAGCGATGCCCTGGTGCCCTGTGGCACAAGAACAGACTGTAAATTCACACAGACAAAAATATAGGGGAAAAAAATTCCTCCTCTATTGCTCTGCCATGATCTGACCTTAAGCTCCTGTGTTCCCTCCAAGAAAGACTTTACTGGGGCTGAGCTATATCCATTGTCTTCTTTCTACGTGAGCCCTGCAGGAGCGGTTTTGAGGGGTTTTGCCTTCTTAAAGGATCAGTGTCAACCCAGTTCATGCTCCAGCTCTACCTAGGAGCCCAGAAACAATGCTAATAATGCTCCTGTTTTGCTTCCAGACTTGGGAAGCCATAAAATCTCTCGCAGCTGCCTGAAGGCACCATAACTCACAAACCCTTTGCCAGAGACTGCTTCGATCCCTGAATGTGCAGCCTCACGTGAGGGTTTTGCCAACACTGGAGGAGTCCCAAACCATCTGATGTGAAACGATGAAAAAGCATTTCGCAGGAAGAGAAGAAAAGAAAAGGAAAAAAAAAAAGGGAAAAAAAAAAAAAAAGCCCGAAGCCAAAGCCCAGCAGCCTCCCCCTGCCACCACCCACACGCGGAAAATCTCCGCTCCCGAGCAGAAGCTCAACCAACGCCGTGGCTGCTCCCCAGCCGGAGCCCCGGAGCGGAGCTGGCACAGGCACGCACTGCAGCACACCCCGGCACGGGTTGCTCCACGACCTTGAGCTCTTATCAATTATTTCCCTGTGTGCAGGGGAAAACAGGCAGTTCCGTGGAACGACGCAACGCTGCCTCGGGGCGGGACGGGATGTATTTTTTGATGGGTGAAAGTAATTAATAATCAAGAGCCCGGGGATCACTGGCAGCAGATAGCAGGCCTGGGCTCGCCCCGCAGAGTTCCCTGGAAGCGGAGGAGAACCACGCGCAGCCGCCTTGTGCGCTTTGGGATCTGGACAGACTCCCCTGCCCATCCCAGCCCCACGCAGGGAAGCCCCAGGGCCATCCACCTACCCCGCTGGACCAGACGTAGTAGGTGTAAGCCATGGCCTCCCTCTTGTTGAGCTTGTACACCTGCTGCAGCTTCTGCCAGTACACGTTGGCCTCCGTCTCCTCGTTGGCGAAGCTGCGGACGGTCTTCATGGCCGAGATGGTCTCCTCGGCCGTGTTGTTTGCCTTGGCCAGGGCGTTCTGCACATCCTTGGAGAGCTTCTGCAGGGAGCAGGGGGAGGCAGAGGGGGCTCAGCAAGCGCCAGGCTGCCTGTGGCACATCTCCCCGCTCGCCCCGGGCTCTGGGACCCCACCAAGTGACCCCAAAGGGAGAGGAGAGACGGCACGAGGACAGGCAGGTGCATACAGGGGACACCCCATGGCCCGGCCACCTCTTCTGTCAGACCTGAGATGCTTCCACTCCTGACCATGAAGCAAGGCAAGAGCCCAGGTTACACCTGTCTGCCCACACAGGTTTAATGCCACTTTCCTGCCCCCACTGCTGGCAGCAAAACACTCCAGCATCACTCCCACCGGCTCCAAGCCACCCACAAGCTCCTTGATGGCTTCACGGGGAGACCAGCCCAGCACAGTGGCAGTGCCAGCTGCTCCTGCCTACCTGGTAGTACTTCCCATAGACATCAGACACCAGCATGATGATGGGGAAGCCCATGAAGGTGACGAGCGAGAGCTTCCAGGAGAGGCTGAACATGAAGAAGATCACGCCCGTGGCCTTCACCACGTTGCGCAGGAAGATGTTGATGTTCTGGGAGACCAGGTCGCTCACGATGGTCGTGTCCGACGTCAGGCGGGAGATGACGTCCCCTGCAGCAAGGAGGGGTCGGGGAAGGGGAGAGCGGGGACGCGTCACCACGGCAGGTCACTGCCTAACCCCGTCCCACGTCCCGTGCCAGGGGCCAGGTGGAGCTCCCCATCCAACCAGCTGCGGGTCTGAAGGGTGGCATGGAAGGGGGGCAACTCTCCACCGCTGTGGATGCAAAGCAAAACAGAGGAGCTTGGATTGCTGCATGCACGAGGGGCAGGAGATGCACCTGAAGGCACGAGCTACATCCCTGGGTCACCAAGGGTAGGACAGCAAAGGGGACCGTGGCAGCATCCTACACCAGAGGGCAGCCCACAACCACACACAGTCCACAGCCTGGAGCTGACCCAAGAGACCTGAGGACATGGGTCCAGCTACTGAGGGATGAAGCTCTGGCGGTGCCTTTTGGTGGAGCTGAGTGTTACAGCCAGCAAACATCACCCTGAACTCCAAAATCCTTGGCCTGTGTTTGAGTCCAGCTGAACCCCCATGCTTTTGTGCAAGTCCTGGGTTACCTATATCTCACTTCCAGTAACATCTCTGCTGTCCTCAGCTACCAAGGCACTGTGCAGTAACTGCTAAATACAGCAACAGCCTCAAAACTAAAAATACCACCGAGACAAAATTAAATCTGTGAACGTTACACCGGAGTGGCACGGCCTGGGACCAAGACTGGGACAGGACTGAACTGCAAACAGGGAAACCAACAAGCACATCCAGCAAGATTCGCACATCCGAGGTTTCAGGGACTGGAGCAGAGCTGGAGAGCAGCCCACCAATAGGCACTGATGGGAGGAAGGAAATGGGAGTTTTGGGGGTGACTGGAAATGAGCATGTCAGCGCTAGGACTGCTGGATGCCAGGCTGATGGGTGGCAATGGGACATCCCCACGGTGGGAGGCAACTGAAAGGGAAGAGCTTTCTGCCTCTATTTCTAACCACAAATGTGTGGGTGCTGCCTCTGGCTGCCCCCAACCTGCTGTATGCTAGCAGGGCAAGCCAAGGGGAAAAAAATCGGGGGTGGGATAGAGGGGTTAGAGCAAATCCAGGGGAGAGAGGAACCAACCTGTGCGATTCTCATCAAAAAAACTCATCTCCTGAGACACCAGCGACCTGAAGAGGCAGTTGCGAAGGCGGATGTTGAGCCTTGCGAAGATGAGCGTAAAAACGCCGCCCCGGATACCTGCGGCAAATGAGCTAATTGCAGATAAGAAACGTTATAGAGCCATGGACACGAAACCCTCTCAGCAACACAAACACCCCCGCGCCGGGCCAAGGGCCGGGGCAGTGCTGACAACACTTATCATCAGCCCGCATCTCTCCTGGGTGCCACCAGCACAGTGGTGGCTGGTCCTAACCCTGGTAGTCACAAGGTTTGGGAGGGAACGCAGCACTGCTGGAACAGCATTCCCCAGGGAACCCATTCCCTGTGTCCATTCCTGCTCCCCCACCTCCAGCAGACGGACATGAAGGGCTACACAAAGGCCTCGTGACCGCCAACCACGGCCTCTCTGTGACGGCGCAGAGAATTCACAGCACATCCCTGGGGTCTGGCAGCGAACTGGCAGAGCGGGTGCCTGTGCCCACCATCACCACGAGCTCCTGTGGGAAAACCCCAAACTCCTCCTTGTCAGGGCCAAATCCAGCCCCTGGATTACCTTCCTATGGCGAGCAGCGACATGACCAGCACTGCCGTGGAGAAGCGATCCATGCTCTTCTGCACCACGATGCCGTCGATGGCCAGCCCCGTGTAGTAGGGCAGGAAGGTCTCTCCTGCAGGACAAGCACAGGACATGGAGGTTCAGCCCCACTGCATGGGATCGGCACAGGACCTGTATTCCCAACTGCGACGGCCTGTGGACAGCCCCATCCCTGCCACAGAGATACTCGGCCGCGACACAGTACGCCTTGAGAGGTGCAGCCCTTAGTGGCACGTGGGGATGTTGCACTCCCCTGGAGTGGATTTTATCCCCTGCTGCATTTGGTTTGGCCCCACTTCATTTTTCACCCATCCCGTGCAGCATGTGCCACCCAGCACCCCCTAAAAAAAAGCAACCCTAGGGTACTTCCAAGCCCTACCACCACGGCTCCATCCCTGCTGGTGAGGATGGGAGCACACCACAGCCCGCCTGTGGTCCCTTCACTCACCCAAGGCGGCCACGAGGAGGAAGAAGGAGGCGATGCCCAGGAAGAAGGCATCCGGCTTGGTGTAGGACAGCAGTTTATGGATGGTGGGACCTGCTGCCTCCTCCCGCTTGTCCCTCGGGGTGCCCCCATCACAGCTCTCCTCCACCTCGGCACGGGACTCGGAGCCGGGCCCCAGCGCCTCGCGGGAGGAGGTGACACAGGCCAGCAGCTGCCACAGCCCGAAGGTGGCCGCCAGCGCCACGTAGGTCCAGGCAAAGAGCCCCCAGAACCAGGGGTCCCTGATGGTCTTCCGCACCTCCGAGTAGAGCAGCAGCTTCACCATCATGTAGATGCCCATGAGGAGGCAGACGACGGCGATGAAGGTCCGCGATGCCTTGAGGCGCCGGGGGCCGTAGGCCGTGTTGGTGGCCACGCCGATGGCAGCCCCCAGCAGCACACAGCTGCGGTACAGGCAGCCCCCCCAGATGTCCAGCAGCGAGTTGAAGATGTTGAAGTGCCGCAGGTCCTGCAGGACATTCCGGCCGCCCTGGCCATGGGTGTAGAGCAGCGTGGTGACCACCACATCGGCCCCGCTGAGCGCCAGCGTGCTGGCCACCGCCTTCCAGGCGCGCATCCTCGTCGCCGGGCTGGGGTCACTGAGGTGGTGAGGGGCAGCCCTAGCACGGGAAGGACGTGGTCATGTCGGCCTCTGCTGTGGGGTGAGAAGAGGGGGACGGGGTCATTATTCACCCCAGGGAGGTGGTGTAGAAAGGGAAGCAGGATGGGGGGACAACCGTGCCAGCTCCTCACCAACCCATCCTCACCCCAGACACCACTATCTGCTCCTTCCTCCCCTCCCCTGCTGCACACGCCACAAGGTATTTCGTGAAATGAGCAGCACAAACGAAGACAAACTTCCCTCCTGGATGCCCTCACCCATCCTGAATCCCAAAGCAGACATCTGCACATCCCGATGGGAATCTTTGTCCCGGCTTGCTGTGGCAGCTGTGGGGCCAGCTGGGCGGTCCCTGGCCGTTGGGTGCTGCTGTGACATCTGTGCAGCCACGTGTCCTGCGCTACGGAGCCGTGTAGGTGTTAAACTTGGATAGTCATGATCCGAGAGTCCCTGCCCACCTTTCCCAGGACAAAGCTGAAACCGAGCAGTCAAAACCGTAGGAAAGCAGACGGGAGAGTAGCTCAGCTTTATAATGGATCCCCCTCATCAAAATAAGACTAAACCATATGTACTGCAGCTTGTCACACCTTACTGTCCCCAGCCCTCTCGGATATTAATTCGAGGTAGCCCACTAAACCCGCTGTGCAGTCAGCGTGCAGTTCAATGACACAACAAAAAATCCCGAGAGGAAATTAAAAAGGGATTGGAATTCCACAGCTGCGTCCCGTGGGAGAGGAAGGCTCCGGGGCGGGACGCTGCCTTTGCTGTCGCCCGGGGGGTCTGTCCGGCAGCAGCGATGGTGGGGCAGGAACTGAACGGACACGGGAAAGGGCAAAAAGCTCGCCTTGCTCTAAGCCGAGTGAGCCGCTCACCTGCTCCGGTGCCATGCCCGGAGGTGCCACGCGTTGGCAAGAGGGAGGTACCTGGTCCTGAAATTTGTGCTGGGTAAGCAGCTCGTGACGGTGCACAGTGCGGAAGGCACCGCACAAAGGGGTGCCATGTGTCGGCCACGCTCCGGCCTGGGTGGCCGCAGCCCCCCAAAATCAAACCACTGGGAGAAGGGCAGCCCTTGGCACTGGACAAGCCGCGCCCTTGGGCGAGAGCTGCTCGGTGGTGGGGCAAGTGGGATGAAAAGCTAAAAAGCGGAGGAAAACAGGGCAGAGGCTGCAATTTGGGGAAGCACGGCCGTTTATGGGCTGGGTGGGGAAGGAGGGATGGAGGCAAAGCAAAGCAGCGATGCCAGGGAGGAGCAGGACACGCTTCCCAGGGTGCTCGCTGCTGCCATCCGCTGCAAAGCTGCGCGGATCCGACCCATGGAGGAGGAGGAGGAGGAGGAGAAGGAGGAGGAGGAGTAGGAGGCAGCCACCGCAGCTCCCCACCACCCGCAGCCGTGTCCCCAGCCCCCGAGCTGGAGCCGCCCAAGGTCCCCAGACGCATCCCGCCTTCCCCCCGTAGGAGAATGTCCCGAGTTGGGGGCGCAGGGGAGGGGGGGGAGACGCCCGAGAAGGGCCGTGCCCGCCGTACCCCGGCCGGACACCCACACACGGCTCCCCCTTTTAGAGCGCAAGGCAGCTCAGCCTCGGCCCGCCCGGACGGCTCTTACCGGCGGCGGGATCAGGGATGAGCGGGATCGGCGGGATCAGCCCGGTCCGACCGGCGGCGGCGCGTCCCGGGAACAAGGTCGGCGGTGGGCGTGGCCCGGCAGTGACCACGCCCTCCTGACCACGCCCTCTCCTGCGGCGCGGGCTCGGCCCCGCCCACGGCCGGACCGGGCACGGCCGAGCGGCGGCACCGGGGACCCCCAAATTTTGGGGGTTCGAGGGTGGGTCCCCGGTCCCCCCCGCTCCGCCCTGCCCCGGTAAACCCCGCCCCGACGCAGCAAAGGCAGCCCCGAAATTTTTCCCACCTTAGAAGGTTGTTTTTTTTTTTATCCTCCCCAAAATACGTGTTTCCAAATTTTAAAAATTATTTTATTGGTGCTATCTCATTTCTGCAGTAAAGAGGGAAAATACAACACAGAAGTTGGCTCAAAAGCAACCGGCAAAAGGGCTCAAAATAATTTTAAAAATTAATCCTTAAAAAGGGGCTCGACAGGGGTTTAATTAACCCCTCAAGAGGGACTTGACAAGGGTTTAATTAACCCCTAACACAGAGGGATCCACGTTCAAGAAATCCAGCTTGTAAATTACTTTTCCCCTTCACCTCCCACTCCAACTCTGAGGGAATGGAAGGGCTCAGGCTCTTCCCTGGGCAGCGCCCATGCATCCAGGTGGGCTATACAGGTGAGAGAGGGGCAGGGCAGTGTCATTATCCCAAAGTTTCCATGTGTTTTTGGAGTGCTGGGCTTAAAAACACCCCTGTGACCCTCACTAGCACAGGAACAGATTTCACGATTCCTGGAGTTCACACCATTTTTGGAGAGAACAGAAGGGTGATGTTACAAAAGACAAATTCATTTTTCTCTGCCTGGATAACCAAAACCAAAAATACCACATTCTGTTGTTGATTTTATTTCTGCTAATAAGTGCTTAAAACAAACAAAAAAAAATTTCAAAAAAAACCAAAACAACCTCTCACTTCAAGCCCTTCCCACATCCACCAGGAACACAGTCAGACCTGGAGCGACTATTCCTGGCTCAGGCTCACAGCAGGGACACTTTCAAACTGCAGGAAACATTGTCCACGGCTAAGCTGGGTCTGGTTTCTGCTTCTCTTCCACCTGCACCCAGATCTCTCCCAGGCTTTGGTGCAATCACTCCCAAAGGGCAGCTTCCAAGCCACAGTCAAGGTGGAGCTTTTTGGCAGGACCGAGTCTCTCCCTGCCAACCCTAAATGAGGACGGTGCCGCCTCCCTCGGTCCGAGGGATGATCCGAGGGCAAACCCCGACCAGGAAGGGACTGAACAGACCCCCTTGTCTGAACCTTCCCCTTCCTTTCTCCCAGAACAGAGCAGGCACACCTGCACCCTGCACTCCCACGCGGCCGGGCCGCACACCTCGGGGACAGTCCGTGCTGTTCCCGGTGCCGCGGGACCCCCGCAAAGCCCCAGGGTTAACTGGTTTTCTTCCCGGCGGACACGCTCTGCTCAGGGGGCAGCACCGTCTCGATCTGGAACGACACGAACTGGCCCTTCTTCAGCTTCTTCAGGGAGCTGGCAGTGCTGCCCCCGAACACGTTGTCTTCCACTTTGAAGGCCAGAGAGGGCAGGCCCCGACTTTTCCTTTTCACGCCCTTGCGCTCCCGCTTGCAGGCCGTGGTCATGTTGGAGATCACCTGTCAAGAGGATTGAGGGGGTTGGGCTTCGAGGTGTCACTCAGGAATCGGCTCAACTCTGACACCAGCTCAGTGAATCCCGAAATCCCAGAATCCTGAGGTTGGAAGGGACCTCTGGAGATCACTCAGTCCAACCCTGTGTCCAGGCAGGGTCACCTGGAGCAGGTGACACAGGAATGTGCCCAGGTGTGTTTGGAATGTCTCCACAGAGGGAGAATCCATGACCTCCCTGGGCAGTTCCAGTGCTCTGCCGCCCTTAATGGAAAGGAGCTCTTCCTCATGTTGAGGTGGAACTTCTTGTGTTTTAGTTTATGGCCATTCCTCCTCATCCTGTCACTGGGCACCACCGAGAAGAGTCTGACACAATCATCTGACACTCCTTGGAGGTATTTCTGTGGGTTGATGAGATCCCCTCTCAGTCTCCTCCAGACTGAGCAGGCCCAGCTCCCACAGTTTCTCCTCACAAGAGATGCTGGGAGTGACTGAGAGTTGGCAGTGTCAAAGCTGGATGCACCGGGGCAAGGGAGGGACTGAGCAGGGGCTTACGAGCCTTGTTCTCTCCAGCCCAAACCAGCAGGAGACCTTACAATAGCAAACTGCAATTCCACGGCCGTACTCAGAGCTGTCAGTTCTCCATCAGTAGAGGGCAGAAGGGGATCTTGGCTGGAGTGCCACAGAGCCCAGGGAAGCTTTATCACCTCCTGTTAATGACGGCCCCAATCCCTGCCTGGATGCAGGAGAGAGTCAGTGATCCCAACACCAGAAGTTCCATTAGGGACAGGGCAGAGCTCTCGCTGCCCCGTGCCACAATGTGCAGCTCCATTTCACAAAAGGAGAGCTGAGCTAGTGAGCCTGAGCTTCCAAAGGGATCAGATCCAACGTATCCAGCTCCCAGGCCCTCCTCCCTCCTGTCCCGTATTCCTCCTGTCATTCCCTGGCAAGAACAACCACAGTCCAGGAGAGATCAGAGAGAACCACACAACCCTGACTGAGTGTAAGAAATGACTGAGCAAACAAAGCACTTGAGCCTTGTCTGTGATTTTTTGGCACACAGCTCACCAAGCACTTCACAGGGGACACTGAGGTCATTTTTGAAGTGAGGGAACCAAGGAACAGAGAGACAAAACGAGCTGCCCAAGGTCACCCAGCACGTCAGAGACAGTCAGGAGTTGCATGCTGACTTTGCTCCCCAAGCCCATCTCCCTGCCCACTGGGCCACTAGTCCTCATGGTAGCCCCAAACTCCTCCCGTTTTGGGGCAGGGTTACTTTAAACCTCTGTAGTTACACAGCATCTCCCTGAAGGCTTCTTGTCCCTGCCTAAGGAGGGACTCCCTTGGCTGATCTGGGATGCAGATTACAAGGCAGGGAGCTGAGCAGGCTGGGACACAGCTCTCATGAGCCTGATGGGGCAAGTCAGTCCCTCGTATTTCATCACCCACCTCTGAGCAGCACCACCAGCAGCTTGTGGTGGTGGCCCAGAGGGTCCAGCTCTGCTCCTGCTGCCCTCGGGGCACACTGAGGTGCCACCTGCCACCTCTCCTCTCAGGCCAGGCCTGGACTTAGCTGCAAAATGGTTTCAAGGCACCGCAAGACTTACAATTTCCTTCACCACATTCTGCTGCTCCTGCTCGGTGGCTGTGAATGGCGGGAGGCCGTCGGCCTTACCGGAGCCAGCCCCCTGCTCTTTAGAGTCCTTGACAAAATCCACCTGCAAGGCACAGATTCGGGTGTTACTCTGCAACCACAGCAGTGACAGAGCTCCTGCAAGGCTCCCCCGGGCCGGGCAGTTACCTCTGAGGACAGGCACACGTATCTGTTGAACATGAGGAAGAAGGGGCTGTACTTGGTGGCGGAGTTGACCGAGGTGCGGAACTTGAAGAGCACGGGGTCCAGGTGCGCGTCCCACTCGCCGGGCTTCTCGCTCACCACGCTGCAGATGGAGGACCTGAGCACCTCGGCGCTGCGCTCGCCGGGGCCGGCGGGGTCCGCGGGGTCCGCAGGCGTGAGGAGCTGGGAGATGTTCCAGCGCTCGCACAGGTGCCGGCTGACCTGCGAGAACACGGACATCGCGGCACGTCGGCCCCGCAGCAGCCTCCAGGGCAGGGCCGGCGCTGGCCCCCCCGTGCCAGGAGAGGCTGCGCGGCACGAAACGCTCCCCAGAAAAGTTAAGAGCCTGGGAAAATGTTTTGCAACGGCCACTCCCGTGCTTGAAGCTTTCCACAGCGCTGGGAAGCTGGGTTAATCCCAGGGTAGGGCTGGGATTTCATGCACACGGGTCTTTCCTTCTGAGCGGGGAGGACTTGCACCGCTGATCCACAGCCTTAAATCCCTGCCAAGGGGAAAGCACTGGCACATCAGCTCCCACTCCCAGTAGGGCTGGGGCAGGGATAAGGCAGCATCAGCTCCTTGCTCCCACTACACAGCACATCACAGCTCTGCCTTCGGGACCTGCTGCCCAAAAAACCTGCCAAAGGTCACACTGCTTCCCCCTGAAGCACCCCCCACCAGACCTACCTCCTCACAGAAGTCCCAGCTCTGACTGGTGTAAATGTTCTTGGACGCGCCAAACCTGGGCAAGAAGAGGACACACAACTGGTTTTACTCCCTCAGCTGGGCAGAGCCCGAGGAGTTCCATCTTTATGGGTGCAAAGGGGATAGGAAGGGGACAGGACCCTCCAGTGGAGCTGGTGCTAATGAGGCTGCCATGACCTCACCTCCCCAAGAGCAGACAGAGTTCTGCTGGTCTCTCTGTTCCAAACCAGCCAAGCCTGTTTAATTTTGAATGATGAGGCAGCAGGAGAAACGAGAGGAGCTTCTTGCTCTGAATTCAAATCTCTACTGGCCCCACGTGTTTTCCACAAGGACAATGTCACGTGGTGACAGGCGCCGCGTGGATGCAAAATGAACACTTTCTAGGAGAAATCCGGGAATGGCTTTAAAGCTTCTGCAGAGAACTGGGACACAGCTCCCCTGGCCTCAGGCTACTCAGAGAACCACTTCTGCCTTTCTTCTTCCCATAACAAGAGGATAACAGGCTCTTCCCAAGGACTTTGTAAAGAGCAGCTGAGAGGCACTGCGTGGTCTCTCCTGTAGAAGGGAGAGTTCCTGCTCTCGTAGGGAAACATCTTGAGAACACCGGGTATTTTTGCAACACACCCCAGCACTCCCCATCGCACCATTGCAGAGGTGCAATGTAACCAACAGCAGAGGAGCCCACCTGTAAAAAACGGTAGCCAGGGCTTTAGCCACGGAGAAGGGATCTTTCTTCTGCAGAGGAGCAGCCTCCACCCACTTGGTGAAGTAGTCAGTCACAAGCAGGACGTGTGTGTTGCTCTGGCTCGTCTCTGGAAAAGGCCCTGCGTAAACCACCATCAACAAAACTCAACGTGATGCCATCATATCCCCCAAAGGGGAAAGTTAAAAACCCAGCCGCTGCAGAAGTGACCACGACTCTCTTCTGCAATGTCATTTGGCCGGGACATTTTCGGTGACCTTTGTCAGCAAAAATACACCCATCAGAGCATCAGTTCTGGGAAAGAAGGCACACCCACAGCTCCCACTGTATGTGGACAGGGAGCCGAGCCGAGCACGGGGATCGGGTTGCAGCCTGATCGGCTGCTGTGGCCTCCTTGGCACCTCCTCAGAGGCCCCGGCAGCTTTCCCTCCGTGCGTGTGGCAGCAGGCCTGCCACGCTCCCGGCTGGCGGGGAGGAGCCCCGAGAGCCACTTGAAACGCTCGCTCACCGTGGATGTCTAATCCCAGCACTTCCCAGGGAGATTCCACCCGGACGGGCCTGGCTTTCCGCACCACGTTCTTGTTGTGCTCCGCGTTCTGGCACGTTTCACACATCTTGATCTGGAGAGGGAAAAAAGGCATTAAAGGACTCGGGAAGGCGCTGACGGATCCTGTCAGACTCAGACTGCACGGGTTGTGGAGGGGTGAGACAGAGCAGGGCTGAGCAGTTTCCTTTCTCCCAGTAAAAAGAAGGAGGTGCAGGAAAAAAAGAGGGCAAAACACAACAGGCTGACGCATCTCACCTTTCACAAGGCTCACCTGACAGCTTTCTCTGACACAATAACCAATTTCCTCAACCTGGCCTACAGCTAAGCTATTTCTCACCCTGTTTCCAGACAAATATTTATTGTATTTTAACCTCCCACTGCTGGTTAGAGAAATCCTCAGCCCTAGGACGCTGGAGGAGCTCAGCCCATGCAATGCAAGCACACTCCTTAAACCACACTGCTGCAGAGTCCTGCCAGCAGTGAAACAGGCGAGGCAAAGCAACTGAGGAGACACCGAGATCTTCCTCTCGCCATAGTTTAGGGAATTGGGCAGCTCTGGAAGGAATCCAGACTGCCCAAAGCCAGACTCAGCAACTTGTCTGAAACAATCCCACATTCTCATCCTGGCCAAAACTGCCCTGCACGAGAAGGCTGTTGCTTCCTGACGTTCAGGGAAAGATATCCAATCTATCCAGCTGCCTCGGGACATTCCAAGATTCACCTGCAGAGTAACTCAGTGTGTGGTTTCTCAGCACAGGCTCAGGGAATGACATCATCCCTGCACCAGGGCTCTTCTGGCTGCTGCCTCGGGACTGCTGCCAGCACCGGTGTCGGTGACACGGTCACTGCTCTCCACTTACCCAGTCCACAACATCCTTCACGATGCCCAGCCAGTAGTACCGGCTCTGGATCCGGTGCACGGTCTTCTTCTGGCCCAGGTGGTTCCCGATTTCAGTGAAGTGGCTTTCCAGGAAGACCTGACGCCTCCGCTCGGGATCCACGATCACCTCGCGCTTCTCCTCCTTCTTGGGTCCCACGTAGTAGAGGCAGCCGCCTGCGGATGCCAGAGGTTTGTCTCCAACAGCACCCTCTCACAGCTGCTCGCCTCCAGAAAAAGGGTCATTTTGCACAGTGGGGAACACAGCTGAGACACAGCTCGGGGGCTGCTGCCGCCTTGGGAGCTCCTACTGCCCCTGGAGAAGCTGCTAAACTGGATCACCCCTACGCACGCCCAGGGAGCTTTTCTGCACCCGGGACTGCGTGAAATCCTCCGCTACAACAAAGCCACGGCGGTCCCCACGGGGCAGCCGTGGAGCACCGGTGCTACCCCGAGGTGACACGATCCCCGCTCCGTGCCCCTGAAGCGATGCCAAGGCACGGGGCCGGCCGGGGAGCGGCGGCGGCGGCGGCGGTGCTGCCGAGAAGCCGCATCCCCTCCCCACGCCGAGGGTCCGGCACGTCCCCCCGTGCCTGCGGGGCCGGCACCCGCCGGGTTCCCCCCACAGGCTGCCCCCGGGCTCAGCGGGGCAGGCCGCGGCCGAGGGCAGCCCGACACCGCCGCGGTGCCCCCCCGGGTCCCCACCGTCCACGACGAACTTCTGGGCGTAGCGCTTGAGGTTCTTCCTCTTGATGGAGCAGAAGCTGGGCGGGAAGCAGCCCTCGGCCAGCAGCCGGTAGATGTCCTCGAACTTGCTGCCGTGGCCGCAGGGCTCGGCCGCCACCACCACCTCCCGCTCGGCCTCCGGCAGCGCCGCGTCCATGGCCGGGCCGGGCCGGGCCGGGCCGGGG
>VXAZ01001058.1:2582753-2681226 GCA_013399875.1 Gymnorhina tibicen | reverse complement strand
AGGGGAGCACTGACCTGGCATGCTGCGCTGGCATCTGTGCAGATGTGCTTTTGGAGGGGTGGCTTTGCCTTGCTCTCTGCTCCTGCATGCAACTCGTGTCCCTTCCCCACAGCACAGCCCCCGGGCAGCAGTGGGGCTCTGGGCTTCTCAGGGCCCAGGGCTGCTCTGAAACAAACACAGCAGCCTTCTTCCTGGCTGGAAAGTCCATAAAGCTACAAACTGTAAAAAAGAAAAGGACAAACGGGTCCTGCAGGACTGATCTCCACAGAGGGTTTCCGTGTTCTGTTCATTGCTGTAACCCCATTAAACTGGCACCTGCTCATGTTTCATGACTCGTCTGTTTCTGGAGTCTCCCCCCACCCCAAAAAAAGCAGACAGAGAAGAGCCTTCCCATTTCTTTAATCTGTGTAACTCACAATGATACTGTACACGAAGCACACCAGGCATTGAACGATGCACTAACAGCAGGGAGGAGAAGGAAGTTGTACAGAAGGTTTGCCACACACAAGCGAGTCATCGGCACGGCACTGCACACGCGGGGCGTCCCCGGCGCCCTCGGGCATCCCCTCCGGTGGTTCCCCACGCACAGCTGGTACCCCTAGAGCAATTTTTTATAAATAAAATATAACTAACATCGTTGGAATATAAAACTGACAGTCGAGGGTATCAACAGGCAGAGGGAGGGGACCGTAAGGCTTCTAGAACTAATAGGAAATGCAGCAAACAGTGGCGATACCTGAAGAAGGGGCTGCTACAGCAAGCACGGCGGCTGCTGGGCGGGCGGGAGTGTGGTGGTGACCCTTTGGCTGATTCCTGCTCTCGGCTCGCGTCTCTCCGACACTGCAAACGCTTTTTGGTATTAGGATTTCGCCTCATCTGACTGATCTGAGCAAACCCAGGAAAACGACTCGGAGGGAATGCACAGGCTCCTCTCACTGGTTTTTAAAAGACTTTTAACGGGACAGTGTCAGGTAGAAAGTCTTGCCTAAGGGTGCAGTAATATAAAAAGCTGCTTTTCATAAAAAATCTGAGCTCTGCAGCAGAGTTTGATT
This sequence comes from Gymnorhina tibicen, assembly GCA_013399875.1. Classification (NCBI taxonomy): domain Eukaryota; kingdom Metazoa; phylum Chordata; class Aves; order Passeriformes; family Artamidae; genus Gymnorhina; species Gymnorhina tibicen. The sequence continues at coordinate 2,680,174 of VXAZ01001058.1, read as the reverse complement.
CCCATGGAAACAGAAAAACAACCCCAAAGCCCGAGGCTGTGTTGTGCTGATGTACAGAACAGGACGTGGGCTGTCACCGAGGGCTGCCCGGACAGCGGCCGAGGGAGGAGGACAAGAAACTTCCCACTCTCTCCTTTCAAAGCAAACAAGTTACTCGTAACAAGAATAAATTAGGTCTTTAACCTGACAGTGCCCCTTTAGGAAGGATGGAATATACATTCATCTTTCCCTCACCACGTCCAAACTGATCCTCTTCCATACACGTGGAAAGGCATCGGGTCACATGCATTGCTCTCCAAAACAGCTCGGGACAAACAGGTTATGAACACAGAGTTAAACTATTGCTATTGTTCTGTGAGTGTTGATCTCTGCTTCAGAGGGATGAGTGCCAGATGGGGGCGGCTGAGGATTGAGCGATGGAGACGGGGACGGGCTGAGTCGGTGAAGAAAAACTTACTGGCATTATTTCCTGGTAACTACACCCACCTCCCGGGGTATTATTGCAGCAATAAAGGTCCTGCTCTACAATTGCTCCTCCGGGTTGGATCCGTACGATGGCAACGGATGGGGGGCCAGGGAAAGGACCTGGGCAAGGTTCAAGAAGCTCAACAAAGGATGAGGACGGAGGTGCTGTGATTGTCAGGCTAACTGGTTAGGAACTGTTTAAAACATGGAGTGATGGAGAGGGTGAGTATCATATTGCACTTCTGCATTCATTGACAGTTACATTAAACTTGGTCCATAAAATAATTGCTTTGTACATAATGCCTGGAACAAAAAGCTACATTTTTAAATATTAATAAACCCTGAAGGTTCCAGTCCCTCCAGACATTTTTTTTTTCCTCTACATAAATAAATAACTTTCGATTTTATATATCCACTTTTTATGTTGAACATTTACATTCGCCTCTGTTTTACACTATCTACACATAAGAAAATGTGAACATCTCGTCAACACTGGAAAATGTACAGATCATGCCTCAGTTGCGGACTTGGAGGAAAGGTGAATTTTGCAAAGGCCATATCCAAATTTGTAGAAATTATTTAGTGATGTGGTTTGGTGACTTCACAGGATGGATTGTGGCTTGGCTTCCTACTCAGATGGCATCTGTTTGATAGAACATTCGGCTAGCAAAAAGCTGGGACAGTGTTTTCGAACCCAGTAAAAGCTCTGGATGTACATTCAGAGAGAGCCAAGCTGAGTCAGCAGAAAGGGAAGTCAGTTTTTGGTAACAAAAAGTCATCAGGTACATTCTGTAATTGGCTAATTACCAAAGAGAAGTGGTTCAACATTTTGCAGTCGGGTCTGAGCGCTCCAGGGGCTCGGATGCCGGCGGCAGCCCCGCACTGTCCCTGCTCTGCCTCGGCCTGGACCCTGCACACCACGAACACATGAGCTGGATGAGTTGGATTTGCCTACCGTGGCCCAGAGGCAGTGAGCAGAGCAGCCTTCACAGTGCTGTGTATCTCAGTGCGGCCGTCCTGCACCGTTCTTATTGAAACAGGTAATAAAATGAAGCAGCCAGTCTAAAAAATTCTCTGTTATAAATAAGATCCTCGTAAGTAGAAAGTGATACAAAGACAGGAAAGTGTGGTGGGGAAAGCGGGGTTACACACAGTTGGGGAGCTCGGTAGGACTACAAAATCTCCACGTGAAGAGGCCAACTGGAGTCTGTAAATGGGCACCCCGGAACCCCCCGTGTGGATGCCCCTCCACCCTGGGAGGTGTGTGCAAGGAGGGAACCTTCGCTGGCCCCAGGAGGGACAGGACCGAGGGACTTTTTGGCAAGCCCTCGCCCTAGGCACTGTTCTCTGTCCCTGCCTGGGTGTCACCGGGGTGCCAGCCCTCTGCCACGCGCCCGCCGGTTCGCTCCAGCAGCACAAGCCCAGCGCCTCAGGCACATCCACTGAGAAACACACCAGAAAAATTAAGATATGGCCTTTTCTTAAGGTTGCCTGACATTGTTGGCACACTTCCTTACAGTCTCCTTACTGCTGGAAAAACTTCTGCACAGATTGTTTTGTTTTTTAAATATATATACATATATATGTGTGTGTGTGCATATATGTATAGATATACACACACACCCTGGCTTAGCAATATTTCATTGTCATGCACTACAAACACTGGTGTAGCTACATGAGATGGTAACAGGTTTCCATTCTAAAAATCATCAGTGCAAAAAACAATGAGGTTTTACAGTTCAGTAACTACAGGTAAAAGAAGCGAGTCTAGTTCCCATGAAAGCTGCTACTGAACTTGGAGAGAACCTGGGAAGAAAAAAGGTCTCAGAGGTGGGTGTTGAGAGTCAGACCCTGCATTTGGATGAGAAGAACTGCAATGCAATCCAGCTGCTGAGTGCCTTCAGCTGCTTCCAATATATGGTGGTTACTTGTTGGAAATAATACATAGCGAGACTATCTGGAGACTTTAACAGCAAATTAAGTGTCTGAGGTTTGTAACAGCTCAAACAAAATAGCTTGTATTCCTTTTAATAGGTCAACACTTTAGATTCCATCGGCTTCTAAAAGGTCTCTTTAAAAAATAACAGTAAGAACAGTAACGACCCCGCTGTCTTGGGCACGAATCTGCCGACATTCTGCCTCTGCCAACGGCAGCGACGCAGCTTTAGCTTTGCACTGCCCCAGCTCCTCGAGGAGCTGCACTCGGAGCTCTTTGTCCAGGACAGGCTCTCGGTCGCTCTGCCTGGCGTGGCCCACGACAAATCCCTCACTGGGGCCGGGGGAGCGGCGCCTTACCCAACCCCAACCCCCCGCGCCGGCAGAGCCCCCGGTCTGACTCCCGGGACAGCCCAGAACAAGTTCCCCCGGCCTCACGCCCTGTTCCTGTGGCTCTGAGGACAGCACTCGGTCACCGTATCGGAGCGATGGCTAACAAGGCGAGGAGGCACGTATTTACAGTCACTGACCCTGGATGAGAGAAGGAGGCAGGAGAGAGCGCCGTCCTGATCTGGAGACTTCCCCCCCGATTTCCAGCTGTTCCTTGGGCTCACGCTGCACAAACCTGACGCTCTCGCTGCAAGGCCTGCACGTTCTGCCTGGGAAACATCCCGTCTCTTCCCAGAACACCATTTTATTAGAGTAGCACCATATTTACCCTTCCAGCCCGAAACACTGGCCTCGTCCCTCTTTCCTTTTGTTTTCTCCTCCAGTGGCTGCAGCTGACAATCCTGGCTCTGGCCTGGCTACTTCTGCCCCAAGAAGCCAGACTCCAGCCGGGACGTGGCGCTCCGGCCCCAGCACCCCGTGGCGATGCTCATGCTCCTTTGGCTGCGCTCCCTGTCCCTCTCCTTGTCGCTGTCCGACTGGCTCTGGGTGCGCTCGGGCCGGTGGCCGGCGCCGCCGGCCGAGGGCTGGGAGGAGATGGTCCGCAGCAGGTGGTTCCTCTTGCGCAGGAACTCGGCCTGGCTGGGCAGCCCGAAGCTGCCCTTGCGCAGCGCCATGCGCGTGGTGTTCTTGGCGGGGCGCGCGCGGTGGTTGTACTCCAGCTGGGCCAGGTGGGCTGCGTAGCCCTCCGTGATGAACTGCGGGGTGAGGGCAGGCGTTAGAGGGGTGGGACACGCATCCCTGAGAGCCACTGGCAGCCAGAGATGTTCACTCTGCCACGTTTTCTGGGGTGACCGGCCATGGCACCGCTCAGACCCTGCATGTGGCTCTGCTACCTGGGACAGTTCCCACCCTGTTGGCCAGCACTAGCTCAGTCACCGGTCTTGTGATGACCAAATTCCCACCTCCCTCCCATGGGAGGCCCTTGGCAGCACCTCCAGGGCTCAGCCAAGTTGGCTCCTACCTGACACTGGCTCTGCAGCTTCTTGGTGGGTCGGCCAACGATGTAGATGTGCGTGGGCGGGAGGCTGATGGAGCTGTACACGGAGATGTCCTTGGTGGATCCATACGCCGCGTGGATCCTCATGTGGAGCTGGGGGGACAGAAAGCAACACAGGGTCAGAACACACAGGCACCCCGTGCTGCTCAGCAGGCTGGGCTTTGGGTTTTCCGATGGTTTGTGGGAGTCTCAGGTCACTGGAACTAATGCAAGTTCCCAGCTGGGTAATGAACACCCAGTGAGGTGCTAATTAACAGAGCTGGGGATGTTTACAGGCCACGACAAGAGGAGCGACAGCGATACAAGAGCAGATCTCCAGTTGCTGACCCACAGCCTCCCCCTGAGGTCTGCAGGGGGCAAGGATGCTGCACACTTCCCTGCTGTCCCTGGGGGAGAGGAGCTGCAACCCCCGTGCAGGAATCATTAGCCAGTAATGTTCCCCTCCACAGCCAAGCTGCTGTTACCTGCTGGGAAGAGGGAGAAGGGACAGGCAGCAAAACCTGCTCCTTTTCAGGGATGCCTCTGCCTCCACTCTGAGCAGAGAGCAGCTCCTGGACAACCCTTTCTGTAGCGGGCGGGAGCAGGGGCCGGTAGGGGAGGTGTGGACATCGGTGCCACCACACACTGGCCAGCTTTGAGCTCAGAACCACAGGTCAGGGAGATGAAAAGGGCATTTCTGACCCTGGTCCCAAACTTGTGGAAGACAAGAGAGCAAGTAAGTGCCAGCTGCTCCCTCCACTGCTACTCAGGCCGAAAAGAGAGCCTAAGAAAGTTAAGAACAGGCTTTTCCTGCTAATCAAGACAGGGCAAGTGCTTGGGACACTGGCAGCTCCTTCACCTGCCAGACACAAAAAACTTTGTTCTATCTGGAGCTTCTCTGAGGCTCTGGGCTGAGCAACATCAGGACCTCCCAAGGGTCAAATGACTGGAAGATGTCTATGGAGTCTCCCAGCAAAGCCATTTCTGCAGCAGCTCCATCTCCTCTCAGTCCTACTGTCTGCACCACAGGCAGCCAAAAAGCCACCAAACAGGTTAAAAAAAGTGCATGTGGGAGTAAGGAAGGCTCTGCTGCCTCTGCTCCATTAGGGGTTTGAGGAGCAGTGATGAAAAGGAGCAGTGCAGAGGAGAGGCAACACAATTTAACAGCATAGACACTTCTGCAGAGCAATAAAGGGATGAAAATAAAATGAACAGATTAATCTTCCACTGCAGGTCACACTGCTGTCAAGAGACTGGTGCTGACAGGGGCGGTTGGACGAGGAGCAATCTAAACCCGTGCCACCATCCTATTTCAGCAGGGCCAGGCTTACGTCGGTGATGAGGGATTTCAGGAAGTTGGCCTTGTGCCGCAGCGGGTCGTGAACGAGCCCATCGCAGAAGGACACGATCCCATGGGGGAAGTTGTGCTGTGCTAACCATGCCACCACCCTCTGCTTCTGCATGTCAGGGCGGCCCGTGACATAGATAATGAGGTAGCCGAGGTCTTGCCAGTGCCTGGAAGGAAAGCCACGAGTCAATGGATTGCAGAGCAACGCCAGCGTCAGATCAACTGCCCCAGGCCCTGCCCTGACCTTACAACGTCCACGGCCCCGGCGCGGACTTTGGGGTCGCTGCCCATGATGGACACGCTGGCTGCGAAGGAGCCGTCGATGCTGAACACCACAAACTCCGTCCCCTTCGGCAGCACCGTGATGTAGCTGTCAGCAAAGGTGTGGTCGCCCCTGAGGGAAGGGATGCAGGTGCTTAGAGGCATCAAAAGATCCAGAAGGCATCACCAGGACCTGCAGAGCACCACGAGCCCAAAGCAGCTCCCGCACCTGACCAAAGGCTCCAACAGTGATGCCACCCTCAGTCAGAGCAGTTAACAGGCACTGCGTGAGGGTCTCTGTGTTCAAGTGGGGATGGAGTAGCACTCCTTGGCAGCAGAGACTCAAAAGTTACCCCCAGAAAACCATTGCTGGCTTCACCACCAAGAAGATGCTCCCCTCCTCCCCCTCCCAGAGCCCAGCACCAGCAAGTGGAGCTGAGCTGGAGCCCCTGGGCTGTGAATCATCACGAGTACCAAGTCCTGTCCCTCAAGGACAAGTTTATGGTCTTTAAAATATGCTCAGTCGTGCAGTTTTGCAGATGGCCATGAGGCCCTGTGGTGCAGAAGACCTGCTCCTGCGGCGGGAGCTCAATTCCCGTGCTGGTGGTGATGCAGGAGCCAGAATAAAATGTGGATTTTCCCCTTACAGCTGTAGAGCACAAATGGCTTTGCCCGTGGCGCTGGCAAACCAGGCTCTGAACCCACCCAACAACAAAGCTGTCCCACCAAAGGGACCACATTCTACCTACAGTCATCCAGTTCCTCTTGTGCTCCTCCTGCAAGCCCCAGGCCCCTCACCTGACCACCATCTTCACGGGGTAGACGCCAATGCCCAGGCGCCGCTCCTCGGGGATCACGTAGGAAATCCTGCCACTGCTGTTGCTGATCTCCGTGTCAAAGTACACCCACTCCCCCGACGGCGGCTGGGTCATGATGTGGATGTCCACCTGGGAACAGCGAGGCTGCGTCACCCCCAGCAGGACAGGCTGAGCACGGGGACATCCCACCTGAGCCCCTCTGGACGGCAGCAGGGTGGGTCCTGCTCCCACTCTCTGCACTTCATGGATCTGAGCTGGGAAGCACCCAAACATCAGGGGCTGGAATTAAACCCGGCCTCAGTGGTGAGACCTCCGTGACAAATGCTGTTCCTGCTGGGAGGCACCCACGAGTCTGAGCAGGAGAACCTGGCCAGGATACAAGGGCAGCGAACCCTGACAGGGACCAAGGGAGCACTGACCAGCGCCACCTCTGTCACTGTCCCACAGTTGTCACCACATGGTGACAACCCCCCAGAACACACGGTACCTTCTCTCCTGTGAGGGTGACCATGTCTAATGGACCATACATGAACCTCCCAGTTAAGGTCTGAGGCCCATCTTCGTTAGCAATGGTGTCGTTGATCCTGTGGTTGGCTGTGACGTTCTGCACGAGGCAAGAGGGGAGGAGGAAAAAATAAACAAACAGTTTGCAGCAATGGATAACCTCACAGGGAAATGCCAAATATAACTGGACAAATTGGAGCATGGGTTTCTCTGTGCTATTCCCCCCCTCCACTCCACCCTCAGCTCTGGGAAAGAATTTGACCCGTGGCAGAGGTGAGGCTCTGTGCCCTGCACTGATGGGTGGACTGGAGCGCTGGAGAGCCAATTTCCATGGCAGGTTGTACGTGCAATTCTGATACTCTCTATTAACTCTCACACTTTGGAATTAAGAGGAAATACACACAGCTGCCAGAGAAATCTGCTGATACTGTTTCAGTTCTAGCACAGAATTGCCCTCTCAGAAACTGGAGACTTTACGGGGAGCAAAGGGCATTTACTGAGCTGAGAACTGGTTACTGGACTTTGAAAGACGTTCCATTCTGACTCGGTCCCTGACCCACAGCCAACGCTTCCTGTGTTTTACAGACTCAAGGCTAAGAGGACACCTTGCTGACACACATCTTTTGGGTCGCTCTTTTTCAAGCACCCAGGTAGGACATAACCATTAAAACAGACCAGCAGTGGAACACAACCCTCTGTCTGTGCCATGCCCATGCTGGCTGCCCTCAGAACGGTTTGTGCAGCCCAAATCAGAGCAGTTTGTGCAGCCCCCAAACCCCCCTTTACCCGGAGCTTCACGTTCGTCCTCTTGCGGAGCCACTTCTCACGGGGCTTGGAGGGGGTGAAGACAGACACCTCCTTCCCATCCAGCTCCAGAACGCTTGAGTTCTCGTGTCTCATCACCTGCAGGAGGACAGATCCCGCCGAGGCATCAGCCCCCTCCTCCTGCCTGACTCTTCTGCATCTCCTGAGCCAGCACTGAGGAAGGGCAATGCCTGGAGAGAGGCCCCTGAGTTTGCTGCTGGTGTTTGGCTTGTCAGCTTGCAGGTTTTACAGGATAAGTGGCCTTTTCTGCACTGGCAAAGCCTGTGGCCAGCGCTGACTTAATCTTGGCTGGGATGCAGGATTTTTGGATTGTCAGGAGGTACAAAACTGACTCAAACACAGCAGGACGAGCTCTTCACTAAGATACCTGCCCTTCCTCCAGGGATTCTGTAGTCCCTTCCCACGGTCTGCAAGGGAACACGAGCCTTCCCCCATTCCATAGCAGATCCAGCACCAGCTGCTCTGACCGGCCGCACGCTGACAGACGCCGTTCCTTCGGCTCATTTCTAATTCCTACTGAAACACATTCCCGACTCTTGTCCCAGGGCTTTTTCTCCTCTCACTGATTTGACCCCTGTGGAGGCACACAGGGGTCTGGCTTGGCCACATGTGAGGCAGAGCCCAGGCTGTCTGTCCATCCTGGCCTCGTCTCTGAGGCTGGCAGAACTCCAGGACTTTGTGCTGGTGGGATGTCACTGCCAACCAGGCAGTTCTGGGGGGCAATTCCTGCGTGCCACCAGGGCACGGACAGGGATGGGAGGCAGGAACATGGAGAGAGGAGGGTTAAATCCTACCAATCTAGAGCTTTTAAGCTCTAGAATGGAAAAGGAAGAATAACACCCAAAGGCTGGGGGACACCTCACGGACACCTCAAAGACTCACAGGACTGCAGGACCGGGAGGTGACCCTGCACACAGAACTCCAAAACTGGCAGTAGTCCTTAGTGATCAAAAAATTAAGAAGCCTCCTACATGTGGGCTCTTTTACAAGGTCCTGAACATATTCTGTGAGGTCAGCAGCTCTCCAGCTGAGCTCGGCTGACACGGGCCAGCTCTCTTTGCAGAGCTGAAGCTGGTTTTCATCCAGGGAAATGGAAAAAGGACCCCAGGGAGGATGAGCTTGCTGGGGCAAGAGCTCATGGAAATCCAATGTAAACAAACTAACAAGTTTTACTGAAAATTATTTAAACCAGGAATGTATTTTGAATCCTATTTGGGCTTGTTCTAACAAGATTTAATCTTTGGAGCTAAAACTATTCAACAGCTTCTTTTTACGTTTTGTCCAGAGATGACTTTCAAAGGCCATTAGAAACAAGTCCTTATTAGGGGAAGCGGTTGTGTGGTGCTGGGGAAGGACAGTGAGAAGACAGAAGATGAGAAAAACCCTGGTCTCAAGGCAAAGAGGAGTGAACAGAGACAGGAACTGGGGCAAGGGTGTGCCAGACTACCCAGGCAGCCACCAGCAGGATTAGAATGAACCGAGAGGTACCCCCAGGTACTCAAGCCACAAGGTCTGAAACACCACACAGTGCTACAGACCCAGGCTGGGGCTATTTCCCAAGTGGAACATTTTGTGTATGAGACTGTTCCCCCTCATGCACAGTGAGAGTTCTCTCTTCTTTCCAGCCCTTTTAGGCCGAGTTTGACGTGGGACTGTCCAGCCAGGAGTGTGCAGGCACAGACACAGCCCGGGAAGAGAAGGGTCTCACTGGATTATCACCACTGCTCAGCTGCCACCGGCGCTGACACCGCCGCTGTTTATGGTTCTCACACTATTTGGAAGATAACACTGAGAGAAAGTTTGCCAACAGAATCATAAATAATTGAGAGCTGCAGCAGAGGAGGCTGGAGGAGAATGGGGAAGGCTTAACAGCTGAGCGAACACAAAGAAAACCCGGCGCCAAAGTGGGCAACACAAACCACAGAGTTGCTTTGAGTTTTGTTTTTCCCAACTCCGTGCTCTAAGTGTCGTTCCCTGGGGAGTTCATATTTTGTAAGGCAAATAACTCCCCCTCATCCCCAAGGAACTGAAGGGAAAATATTTCTTTTAGGGAAAAATACATTTTAGACAGTAAATTTGAATCTTAGGCCAAATATAGGTTGGTGAAATCTGAGGTGTCAGACTCTAGACACCAGCAATTCCCATTCTCCTGGCCCCAAAACCGCTTCGTGCTGCAGGAACAAGGACTAAATCCCAGTGAGTTCCTAGAGGAGACAACAATAACTTAGAAAGGCAGAATGGAGAACTGCATTCTGCCTATCAATTTGTGTTGAATACATATAAAACTTCTCCTTTGGTTTTATTGCATCTGGTGCTGTTTTTATTTGTCCTTTGAGAAGTTTCGGTTTCAGACTTGAGATCCAACCTGGCACACACAGAACACGGATCATTTCAAACAGGTGCCACCGACCTTTGCCACTATGATCTGATTGGAAACTGCCCTGGGCTCTCTCCATGGATCCCTGATGAGGCCATCTGAAACCCGCTCTGATGATAAACCCAGCCCCAAACCAAGCAGGTGTGACAGCACATCCATGAAGTCTGGATGTGTGCAGCTCCACCAACACCACAGGTGAGGAACAAATGGAAGGGGAAGAAAATGGATCTGCGGGGGCAAAGGGTGTTTTCTCACCTCTCTGCACCACCAAGTCTTATGGAAGGCGCACTGGAAAAAACAAAGAGCCCAAAGTATTTTTCAACCCAAGGGAGATCAGGGAGAGAGGATGATTGTACCTGTCTGAGCAGGAAGGAGACAACGTCCGTGGACTCCCAGTAGCTGGCGTGGAAGAGGTGAGGCAGGGCCACCGTGGGGAAAGCCGTCAGGGCGTCGGGGCAGTACAGGGCGTAGTCGATCCGTTTGGTTCCCCACCACTTGGCAGCAACTACAGAAGCAAAACACTCGTTCAGACAAAGGGGGTTCACAAAGGGGATTTCAGGGCTCTGGCTCCTCGCTCCAGGTACGCCAGGAGGCTGCTCCCTGGCTGCTCCCGCTGCTCCGGGGGAACAACCGAGCCAGGGCTCGGTGTTTGCTCACTCCAAGGAGGAACACACAGCCACCAGCAGTGAGCTCTCCCTTGTTCAAGCAAAGAGGAAGGCACTGGAGGGCAGGTTAATTGGCTGTTAGTCCAGACCCCAGGGAAGGGGCTCAAGGCTCCTGTGCAATGACCCAAAACATAAAGACAGCAACGCATCTCCCTGGAGCTGCGGGAGGAAGGATGGGTGTGCTCTGCCCGCCTCCAGCCCTGCTTCCAACTCCTTTAGCTTTCACCAGGGAACTGCATCCAGGTATTGGCCACACTAAAGAGGACCGAATACTGGGAATCCATACGGGATGCTAAAAGGCACCACAAAGCAGGGAATGTGGCACGTGCTGACAGGACGGGTAGTCCCCAACAAATCCTTATTGCCCTGCTGGGCTACCATGTCACAGGCAAACGAGATGTGTAGCCCAGCCTTCCCAGCCTCTGTGGTGGACAAGACAAGTATCTGGGAGTAGTGGGACTTCATTGCATGGGGGACTGAAAAACACACTGGGATTTTTTGTGGGGCAGGGATACAAACAAAACAGACAAGTTTCTCCCTCAGGGAGCCAACAGCTCACACACAAGTGTCCGACAGCCACCCTTCACCCCGGGACACCCCCACACCTCAACTGCCCTGAACTCTGCGCACGCGCCCGTCCCGTCCCAATCTCTGGAAATGAGCAGGTCTCAGTCCAAAGCCTCAGACCGCAAAGCCATGGGCTGCTTTCCCAGCAGCAAGGAGTCCTCAATGCCTGTGCACTCCAGCCCAGAAAAGCAGCCAAGGAAAGAGAAGATGGAGATCAAGAGGGCAGCAGAAGAATTTTGTTTGTGTTTGCATGCAGGATGCAAGCTGGGGCTTTGACAAGGGCTTCCTCAGGCTTGGTTTGTCTCTGTGACAATGTTCCCTTTTTAAGGATTTCCAGGAAAGCTGCCAGGTTTAAGGTATAATCCAACACACCCCTCTGCAAAGGGAAATCTGGCTGGTGATGAGCACAGACGCTGAACTGAAAAGATGGATACACCAACTCCTTCCAGAGACCTGCACAGAGTTCCCACCAAGTGTAGAGGGAGATGGATTCAGCACATCCCCATCCCCAGCTGCGCCAAGTGCCAGGCCACCCTCATCCTGATAGTCCCTGCTTTTCTGAAGAGCCATGGGAAGGAGGAGCAAGGTTTGACAGATCAACATGGCTTTTCCAGAGCTCACAGGCACCTCCTCGCAGCCACTTCTGATTCCCTGCCTTCCAAACTGATAGCTCCTGCTCATGTCCCAAACTTTCATTTCTCATGCAAGTCCCCAGCTTGGGTAATTTCAGATTCTTTACAGGAAGCAGAAAGGATTGACTCTTCCATGCTCAAAAGACAGTGGTGGGGGCAGAAGCGTTGTCCCCTCAGCTCTGCCCAGAAGAACTCCTGCTCCTGCCAAGCTGTTAGCGGTGTTACGATCGATCTTCAGGGCAAAGTGACAGAAATACTTGTTAAGATGCAATCAGAAACTGCAAGTGCCTCAGTGAAAGCGCAGAGATTTGTTGTGAAGTTCTGTGACTATCAAATGAGAGAGGAGGTTGACGGGAGTGGATCTCTTCAGAATACCTGTCTTGATGTCCAGGTCTGGTATCCGAAGAGCACAGCCTGCAGCCCGGCTCCGTGGCCCTTTGAGCTTCCTTCCCTTGGCAGGGATTTCGTGTTTATGCTGCCTACGCCTCCTGAACGAGGTTTGGGTAGGGGATTTATGAGGGAGGGCAAGTTGGGACAGAAGGCTAAACCCCCTACAATGATTAAGGTGGTGTTTGGTTTCTAAAAGGAAAAATAAAATGTAAAAAAGAAAAAAAAAGCAGAAATCACACATTATTATGGCACACACCGATTTCATCCTCCACAAACTCACGGTACCAGGGGAGCTGCACCCTAGGGAGGCTCCTGGGAAGGAGCCGTGGTTTTGCAGCACCCCTCCAACCTTCCTCCAGCTCTCCCTGGGGATAAGCATGGATCACATCCAACCCTCAATGCCACAGCTCCACGTTACCACCACACCAACGAGCTCGAGAGCAAGAGCTGCAAAGGCAGAGCCGGAGCTCAGGGGACACTCGGAGTCGAGGGAAGGAGCCAGGACAGCTGTGAGGCAGCCAGCACATGGGGACTCTTCCTCCCTGATCTCAGGAACGGGCTTTGATGGCTGTGTGGAGGAATAAATTTCACAAAGCAGAAGTTGCACAAGGGGGGAGAGCATGGGGAAGGCAGAGGTGAGTGTTGTGTGACCTGACCCTGCTGCAGCTCGGGACAAGGTCTCTCCGTGGGACACGCCGGCCTTGGAGCATCACCCTGGCAAAAGCACCTCGCCACAAACCACTGCCGTGTGCCAGCCCAGCAGCTCCCCGTGGGTGGGAAGGCAGCACAAAACAAACGCCTTCTCCCCGAGGAGCTGCTTCCCAAGCAGATTCCTACCTAGCAGTGCTTGGCAAGATGTCAGGACAAGTGAAAGGACGCACGCAGGGAGGGCGGCGTCGGCTCTCGGATGCACTTTGAGCAGGAAAGCCTCGTTTGTCAGAGAAGGTGTTTTAGTCCTGCTGCTGAGAGTTGCCTCAAACAGGGCAGGAGGTTACAGCAGCCCCTGAGCAGCGCCCACAGACCTTCAACAACTCATATCTGCCTCCGGGAGCATTATTAACCTCAGCAATTAATTATGGAGTGAGTAATTCACAGCTCGTGCCAGGAATGTATCTCAAAATTTTTGACACCTTCTGAGAGTAGAGTTTGGGCTGAAGATTCTCTCGTATGCATTTTTGTTTGGTTGGCTGGTTTTCTGAGTTTTCAGCCTTTTTTTGGTCTGAGTTATGAGAGGTCCATGAGGACATGAAGTGTTCATCTCACACTTCAGCTGAAACAAAGAAGGGGCTGAGCCCTTAACAAAGTCTGTTCTTCTCCACTGTATTAGTTAGGAAGTTATACAGGCCTTGGGAAAAATAATAAATAAAAAATCCCTTTGATTCCTCATTCTGCTCTGGGAAACGGGTCATAGCTGACTGGGAGCTGCCCTGCGGGCTGCAGAAGAGCTGAACTTCTAATGCAAAGCAATAAATGTTCTGTTCTGAACCATCCTGTCCTTGCCTTTCAGCGTTACAGAGGGGCTTACTCATCCCTGGTTTTGCGGGCCACATTTGAGGGATCTGCATCAAGCCACATCCTGCATTACCCATCTGCTATCAAGTGCTGATCCCAACCAGTTCTGCATGACTTACCACGGCAGCACAGAAGCATCCCTCTGGCTTAACCCTCACCACACACAACAGCCAAAAGGTGCTCAGAGTTAGCAATTATTATCTTTTTTAAACAGTTTATCACCAGCAAGGTCCAACATGCATAACACAGCCGTGGTCCCTGCGTAGCCATCAGATACATCACCTGTTCTTCCAGGGGATGTGATACCGCACGGCTCTGACTATGGCAGCACCGGGCGAAGGCAGAGTAATTCCAAGCTTTTGGTTACGAATGGGAAGCACCCCCCCGGACAGACGGACGGACAGAAGCTGCTCGGCCCGGAGCGTGGTCTGAGAGCGGAGCGGCAGCGAGCGGAGTCTCGGAGGGGTGCAACACTTACTGTTGGCTATGTTGGAAGCAGTGTAACTGTCTGCCATTCCTGAGACCTGGCTGGCAATGCTGATCTCACTGGCTCTCCGGAAGCCCCTGAACTGAGGGGCTGAAATGGGGGTGGACAGGGACGCGTTTTCCATGAAGACGGCACCATGAGACTGAACAACATCTGCTACAAAGTTGAAACAGGGAAATCAAAATATTAGACCAACAGACAGAGGCTGGGCAAGATGAACTCGGGGGGGAGGAAGGAAGCAAACAAAGCTGGTAGGTGCAAAAACCTTTCAGAACTGATTGGAATGAAACAAAAACACCCCACATTTCATTGGAGCTCTGGTTTGAAAAGAAAGCAAACAGCACAGCAGGCAGAGACATGTGGCTGGAGGAGCAGTCTTTGATTGAGAGAAGCAAAGTAAGTAGCTCAAAAACCAGATCCAAAGAAAAACCCAGGCAGACTTATTCAAGCAGCAATAACAAGCATGTGTCATACACACAGATGTGAATATACACAATTTTATATATTCACATCGAGACAAAATAACCAAGGTAAGGAAAACAACAAAAAAACAGCCTTAGAAAGGGTTATTTGTTTTCTTGAGATATTGAAATGTAAATGAATGTCTCCAAGATAGAAACATTATTAAAAAACAAAAATCAAGAAAACATCTTCATGCCTGGCAGGGACTAAATTTGGACTTGTATTTTACTGCTGAAGGATACAGCCAACACTCAATCTGGAGAAAGGGCTACTGAGGGGAGTCTGGTGCTGAGCATTTGTATCTCCCATTGGAGCCAGCAGATCAGGGAGCACTCAGGCTCTATGAAAACAGAGCCTTTTTGGTACAGCATGCAGGTCTGGAATTTTAAATCCCAACCTGAGGTTTACCAAGTTAGGCTGGACCCCTTAGTACATAAATGCAGAAAGGAGGGTTTAAAATCATGCTCACACAGACCTTAAGTATGGATGGCAGGGAAAAGGACCTCAAACGCTCAGGAGTGGCAAAACGAGAGATGCTGAAAGTCACGCTAAAATCTCTGCATTTCAGTTTTCTCTCTGCAACAGTGCTAAGAGCATCCACCCCTCTGTGGATGCTGTGAGGCCGAATTAAGTGGGATATCCCAAGCTCCTGCAGGGCAGAGGTTTGTAATGCCAACACCGGGTGCTCACAGCAGGCAGCACCAGTGTGGCATTAACATGCAAAAGCAAAGCAATTCATTATGGTTTTATGGTTGCCCATCTCTGCTGCACTTGAGGAGCAGCACCTGAATTTATTTCCAGGTATCAGACAAGAGATACCACAAGGAACATGAGCACATTACTCCCACACACCAACATCCTCCACCTATTCCAGCCTGTTTAGATATCCCTGGATTTAATCCCGGCACGCGGCTGACACAGGGCGTTGTTTTAGCAACTGGTTTATTTTGATATCAATCTTTTTTTGCTTGGGGCTACTGATTTTCTCCCTCCGATCTCTCAGTTCGCAGCAGCAGCGTCTGTGCCCACACGAATCCTGCTGCAGCCGAGGGAGAGGAACGTATGAAGCAGAAAATGTGTGGCTAAGTGTCAGTAAGAGAGTTCTGTTCTCTGCAGGGAAAATCAGGCCACAAGCTGCTCTGTGTAAAAGCTTTGTGGACTGTGAGATCTGAGCCTTAGCGGGAGCCTGACCTGATGATGAGCTGCACACACAAGCCCATGTTGTGCCTGAAAGGCCATTAGCAGCATCACTTTCTCAGCACTTTCCCCCTCTTTCCACCTTGCCTCGAGCTGCTGGCTGTCAAGGCTGTGAGCAGGATCCACAGCCCGGCCGGTCCCACCAGGCCAGTGCTGTTTTCTGACTGTACAAAGCACCAGCACAAGCAAGACGAGACAATCCAAGTGGAGAACAGGAGCTGCACTGAACCCCACAAAGGTCTCAAGGGTAAAGGGTCTCATTCCCTTTGCTGGGGGACCTGGAACAACCTTCTCTTCTCTGGCCACCCCTCCCTCTCCGTTCTCTTCCCTGTGAGATCCTTCTGTGCTCCTGCTCTTGTGTCACTGAATGGGTGCCCCAACACGGGTGATGATCACCAGCTTCCCTGAACCCCCTCAGATGCAAGGAGAGGTTTGGCTTTGTCTGTGTCAGGAAAAATGTCAGATTCTGGTTTAACCACCGGAGAAAGCTGAACTTCTTCCTCTCCCATAACCTAAAGTACCTGTGGCTTGAATTAGGAAGACAAGTTCAAGAGTGTTACAGGAGAAAAAAGTCTGGGCCCAACACGGTCCTGCCTGGGGTGGTCATGGCTTTGACTCCATTAGCCCATCTTCACTCAGCTCTGCCTGAACTTCAACTCCTTTTTGAGAACCCAGAAAGTGAATAAAGGAAGAAACAGTGGGATTTTAGGCTTGCTCTTTTTTAGCCAATCTTGTTTTTCTGGAACCAGGGATTTTGGAATACAAAGAATTTGCAGCAAAAGCACCCAACCTCAACAGCCCTTTCAGCTCCATTCTGGTGTCACCAGAGGAACAATTCCCACTCCTGTTAAAGCCTGGGGTGTTTTAGCATTACTGGACTGTTCAGTTCAGCACTGCCTGCGCTGGGGGCAGGACTCTGCTCTGCAGAGGACAAGGTGCCACCCGACAGCAGCGCTCCCCTGCTCCTGCACACTCAGGTTGCTCTTGTGCTTCTCCCTTTCCCCAAGCTACACACCCTCTGTCCCTGAGAAAGGGCAGTTTCTAAAAAAACGAAGGCCAGGAAAAGGCAGGGCAGGAAATGTGGAGAAAAACCTGTTTTATGCATTACAGCCCCCTCAGAAAAGCTTCCTCCACACCAAAGCTGCAGTGACAGCAACTTGCAAAGAAAATCCTGAGACATGACTCGCAAAAAAACCCCACAAACCTAACAGTGTATTTCCTGAACTTGTGTATTCTCTGTACCATATCTCTTGTGCAGCAATTCTGAAACCAAGGGGGCTTTCTTGGGGAGTGTGGTGAGCAGGGTGGGATGTCACAGATGCTTCCACGCTGGCACAGACTGACCCCAGCACCTGCAGCCAGCTGCTCCTAATGGGAGCCATGGGAAGTCTCCTGCACTGCAGAGGTGCATCCCCAGCCACAGCTCAGGCCCTGACAGCCATGGGGAGGTTTTACAGGCAAGCCCAGAGTGAAGCCTGAAGGTCGAGCAGCAGCAAGACCTTTATCAAGGCTAGCTGTTCCTCTGCCACTCGGTAAGGACAGAGGTGCCCTTGTTTACTGCACTTTGTGCCGTGACTCAGGGCTGACTCAGGGCCACTGGACCAGAGCGAGGAAGAGGAGCCTGGCTGGAGCAGTGCCCTGAGCACCCTCCCAGCAAAGCACCTGCTGCTGCTGGAACCACACAGCACAACCCATGCCGTGACCCAACATTTAACTGCACTTCCAGGGAAGTGGACATGGGAAGCCAAATCACTTTTTTTTTGGCCTACCTAAGAACCTTTAATACTCATTTTGATGCTGTGCTCTTTCACTTATGGACTCATTTGTCAATGTTCTTATAAGGGAACAGCCCTGAGCCATCCTCTCAGGCAAGTCCTTGGGGTACCTGAATGACAGATTTTGATATGTGCTATTTGGAGACTGAGCTATTGCACCAAAGCGGAAAATATTGAAAGCAATCAAGAAGTATGTACAGTTCAATAAGAACAAAAAGATTAAAAAACCATAGAAAAGCCAGCCAGCTGCTCAACACAGGCCAAGCCCTGCTTGCACTGGAGTCACTGGTGGGCACTCTGCAGTCGCTACCCTGAGATAAAGAGCAATCGATTTCTGGTGTCCACAAGTTTCTGTGATTTTGGAAATCTCCTGCAGTCCAGTGGCTGAACTGGGATTCAGCACTTGCTACACTCACATCAAGAATTGCTTGGACTTGCTGTGCTCTTGACCCACAATGTAAAAACCAGAGAATCATAAAATCCTGTAATGTTTTGGGTTGGAAGGGACCTTAAAGACCATCTAATTCCAACCCCCTGCCATGGGCAAGGGATGCTTCTACAAGCTCTGTCCTGACCACAGGCAGTATCAGCTCACTGAAGTGGCATTTCATCAGGGACCTCCAAAGTGATTCAATTAATAGTACAGATCCTTTCCCTCTGCTTTGCCACAGAAGCTCCCAGCACAGGCAACACGGCAACTGCACACCTGAAAATCCTCTCCACCTTCAGGAGACAGAGGGAGAGACCACCCGGAAAACTGGGCACTGTTGCCGTCCTGTATGACCACATAACAGCCCAAACTGCTCAGGGACAGTGAGGGTCAGCTTGTTAAACACAAACAGGGCAGCAGAACGCAGCTCTCAATGCAAAACACCGAGAAAGGAATGAGAACGGGCAAGTGAGACGAGGGGAAGAAATAAACCAAAACAAAAGCAAGTCTCATCAAAATTGCAGATGTAGCACCAGCCACAATCAGAACAAATGAGGCCATGCAGCACTGATGACGGAAAGTAAGGCAAAACAAATGCATCAAACTTTGCTTTTAAGGCAGGAGACGAGAAATTGATTTAAAATAACCAACACGTAGAGCCACCCTGGGGTCTGAAAGCCTCAGTGCTGTGCTCAGCAGAGCCACAAGGAGTGTCCAAACATGAAATACTCAAAGGGACAAAATCTGGTGTTACACAGACATCAACTGGACTTCTGGGCACGATGACTTGTGGCTGCTGGGGAGCTGCACACTGCAGGACACCCTTTCCCAAGGGATCCTGCCCTCAGTGAGCACCACACGAGCAGGGTCACCAGGGGCTGTCTCTGCCAAAGCCTCTTTCCAGCAGCACAGGCACCACGGAGGAAACCAGTCGGTGCACGGCAGCAGCTCCCCTTGCAGCATCAACACCGGAATGGGACAGAGTTTATCATCCCAAGCCCTTGTTTCCACAGCAGCTCTCCCAGATCCAGGCGTGATCCCCAGTGGTTATTCCGTGTGGCACAGCCTGAGACACAGCACGAAGATTTCAACTCCAGGAGGCAACAGCGTGATCTCCAAAAAAGGACCCCAAGAACCCAACACCACAGACAATACGGAAGTGTAGATTACACACACTCAGCACAACCAGCACTTTTATTGGAAACATCTTGCCAATTCAGTACGGGAACGGGGATACTTGTTTCCATGAAGCTGTCCTGGTGCTGGAGAGCACCCAGAGGGCTACTTTCCATGAGGAGGATGGGGTTGTTCTGGATTGTCTCAACTAGAAGCAGATGGGGAAAAAAAAACATAACAGAAGGACAAAGAACAACAGACATGCGGCCACAAAGTGTTAAACATACAAACAGTTACACCCCAGCACTTAATTATGAGTCTTCAATGAACAGACAACCTTCAAATAGAGTAAAAGGAACAAAACAGGGGTGATTTCCAAACAGACCAACATCAGAGATTAACTGGGAGCAGAGGAGAACACAACGATGGCATTTCAACAACAAAAGGGAGGCATCTTCACCCCCTTCTAAGCCAAATCCATAAATACACAGCAGATCCAGAGAAATCTTTTTACTATGAGTGGAAAAAATATGCCTTAAGGGAAGAATCAGACTCACAGCCTACACAGTGCAAAGCACAGGAGTAAGCAGGGATGTGAGTTTGATTTCACTCTGCAAGTTCATTGAAATGAAACAGGGACCAGCATTTAGTACAGATGGGAAAATGGGGGAAAAAACCAGAATTGTAAACTCCCAAAAAAGCTATCTGCACGAGGAGATGTGCACAAGCAGCGTTACACAAGGTTTTGTACAGAACCAATTATAACTGAGCACCTGAATTTTACATGATCAGCAGAACATACAGCTTAATTATAGCAGCAATTAACTTTTCTGGAGTGCCCTCCAGTGAACACTAACTTCAGGAGCAGCTTGGTGAATCATGGTTAGTCCTTCTGGGTAATGCGTCCATCACAACCCTGACTCTAATGGAAAGGAATGGCCTGTTACTTTCTGATAAGCAAATGAAGAGGCTTTGTCTTACAGGAAAAGAGAATTTAAAGCTGGTTTTTGTCAGTTTTATTCATCAAGGCAGAGCAGTATCTCTTAAAATAACAAGGCCCAGACCTGGAGGTTTTGCAGTCACTCTGCCCTTCTCATTGTAGAGCTAACTGCAGTTTAACTTCACTGCATAGCAAGTGTCTCTCCAAACACAGCCAACTCAGAGGTCCAGGGAGGCTCTAATATTCCTGCTGCTGTCCAGAACGATAACCAGAACACAGGTTTAGTGTCCGTGGGGCCTCTGCCTCTGGGTTCCCTGTGACAACAGGGGCTTTGGAATGTACTTAAGAGAAAGAAGGTAAGATGTTTAGCTGTATTTTTTTTAAGAAGCCCCTTGCAGCTGATACCTAGAATACACCCAAAAAGCAAATTGCTTTTCAAGTTGCTATAGATTCCCTGAGCTGTTGTAACTGGCCCGGGTACAAATGCAGTTGTGGGTGGATCCATTTTTAAAAAGTGTTGCAGCAAGATCTTGGCTAAATTTGTCAAGTGAGTGGGGCCTGCAGAAAGCATTTTATTCACTTCGTTAAACATGGGGTTTAGTTTGTGCTCATTTAACAAATCAGACCTCTAGACTGAGCAATTACAATCTTTAAAGACACTGATAAATAGGAGGCCACTTCTTTGGATTTTCAACTTTAAACTGCTGCAGAGGATCACCAGAATTATCCAGCTCTAGATATACAGTCTTCTTCATTTAGTCCTGCATGATTCAAATATTAGACAAATGGGATGCAAACAAGTAAATTATCATCTCATTGTAGACTCTGCTCCTTCCAGTCCTCACTGGCCCTCCAAGTCCTAAGTTCTGCCAACTCAGTTGTGTTTCATTCACTCTCAATCACAGGCACCGGTCTGGGCGTAGAACAGAGGCCTTTACAGAGAGGTCACCACCTCATGACCCTCAGCAGCTGGAGGCCCTTGTGTGCCAAACAAAGGGCAAATGGGACACAAGGCACTGATTTCACTGGAATAAATTCCTTTTCTGGTAAATCAGGAAGAAGGCTAATGCTACAGGGCCAATTCTCTTTCTCACCATTCCCAGCTGCGTGGATAACTGCATGTAAAATGTGGCTGTAACCCTTTGAACAGCTAATGTGGATCCAGAGGGACTTACCCAAAACAGCAGAGTTGCCATCGCCCAGCGGGAACCTCTGGTACCGGGGAATGTTGAAGGGGGGCAAAAGGTAAAACTTCCTCTCCAAAAGAGGCTCAAGGCGTGAAGCAGACGGGTCTGCAGGGTGGAACAGGTTATAGACCTGCTGACAAGCTGGTCTGAGCTGAAAGACTAAAAAGACAAAAGAAAAAAAATCCCTCAAGTGTCAAAATATTACTTGGTAGAATATAGTAAATATTTGTCTCTAAAAAGAACAACTGTCGGGTTGCAAAATTGCAAAGGATTTATCTCATCTCCCTCATCTCCCAGCTTAGCCAACTGAAACAATTTATTACAATGTTTACAGATTCAAGAATTACCCAGTACTTTTCACGTTTGGAAATCATACAGTCGGTGGTGCACAGAGCACACAGAGATCTGCTTCCTTAGGGTGCAATAAATACGATACAGAAATGTTTGGCTTTAACCAGACTCCTGCAATTGCAGCAGGAGGTGCGTCCACCACCCGCCAAGGGAGCAGTTTGCATCAGGACTTACTGTCAAGAGCTGGAATTACAGTTTTCCGCAGTGCAAGCACCAGACCCAAGGGAGAACCAAAGAGGAAGAAGTCGGTGATCTCAAAGTCAAACTTCCCAACGTTTCCTCCATCCAACATCGTGGAGCTACTGGATCGCCTGGACGTGGGGTCGTTCCTCAGGACACTAGAATGTAAACTGGGACAAGAACAGAAAATCAAGTCAGAATTGTATTCTCACTGTGTTTTCGTAATTAAAGCCTGGATTAGTGATTGACAGATAATTTCTATCTCTTCAGTGAAGGAACTGTGCTAATCAACCCACAATGACCCCATTGCACTGGCATCATTTAGATGTACAAATCCAAGCTTCAAGTGGGTTCATTTACACACCATCTCCTCAAAATGTTTTTTCTGTAAGGAGTCAAAATTGTGGCTGCTGCTACTATATCAAACATGTCCAGCTTTTCCTCCCTCTCTCAGGTGTCAAATCTGTTTGCAAAATTCCACCTCTGTGTAGCGCAGGCTGGGCAACGCACAGGTTTAACACGGAGATTTAAATCCACATTTTCCTTGGACACTGAAGAAGCAGCAGCAGGAACACTTAGGTGAAAATGCTGGGAATCCACCCCCACGTTAGGGAGAGTTGCTTCTTTGCAGTCTAGATCTGGGAATGTGAAATGACAGATGTGTAACACTGATAACCTGGTTCACAAAAGGCTTTCTGCGATGCTTCTGTTCCCACCCAAAAGCATGAACCTGCAAATTCCTTTGCTCTCCAGGTTGTACAGATTCCAGTGGCAGCTGCAGTGGGTTGTCTCATTATAATTAGAAGCAGAGAGTTGAAGGCAGTATCAGCAGTGCCTTAAGAGGGTGTTTGCAAACACTTTAAAAAGCATCAGAACAGGTTCTATAAAACATGTAGGAGAAATGGATACCATAAGAGATGGGTTGGATAAAGAGTTTACTGGCCTGGAGTTGGGAATGATGCAAATCCAACGGTCTCCTGCCAGCTCTATGGCCCCAAAACAAAACCCTGGGTGGTGACCAGCACTTGTCACATCCTCATGTGCAACAGCTCTGGCTGATCAAGGCCACTCCTGAGGGCAGCGACACCCCAGCACTGCTGTGATCCCAAAACAGGGCTGTTCCCTCCCCACAGCCCTCAGCACCAGCTGCTCACAGACCCCTCAGACACAGCCACTCAGCCCAGGAGCAGCTGCAAACGCTCACACTTCTGGGGAAGAAAACTGCATTTCGCGCAGACTTTGCTTTCCTGCCGTGGCAAGTAACGCATCATCCCAGAGACAGCTCCTCTGCTGAACACCATTCCCAAAGGATGCTAAACCTCCGCCTGCTCCTGCTGCGCTGTCGTGTTCCCTCTGGAGCCGCACACACGCACACGCACGGCTCTGCTCTCCCGGTTCCCAACCAGGGAATGATAAGTTACTTATGCCAGACACACACACATCATGGGGAGTCAAAACAGTGGTGTCAAAAGCAGGAGGAACGGGAGGTTACAGCGGTGACAGCTAAAACGAGCCTGTTCTTGTTTCTGTGATGCAAACGAGCCTGCCTGAGATCACTGTGCCGAGCTGCACAGCCCTGAAACACGTCTGAGAACAAGCCACCTTTGGTGGAGCTACGATTGCTTTAGGTAACAAGATGCAATGCATCAAGTTTGCTGTGTGTGAGGAATGCAAAGTCATTCAGAACACGCTCAGCTTTGCTGAAGGGAGGGTGACAGCGATGGGATTCCAACAAAGGCACCAGAGGAAAAGCTATCCCGATGGCAGGATGGGTGCAGGCGGTTCTGGTGTATTCCACACAGCTCCCCACAGCATCTCTTCGTGGGGAAGGGAAGAAGCAGAGCAGGCACAGCACTGAGCAATTTGGGCAGCTTCTCTCCTTTTGCCGGCAACTTGGTATCGTCTTTTCAGCAATCAAAAGAAATGAGAGCCAAGGGGAACTCTGGATCCATCATGCTCCAAGCAACCTACAGTGCCCTGTTCTCCCTTTAAAAAGCAGCAGATGTACTGTGTGCATTAATTAAACAAGAGCTTATGGATTTCAGAAGCAAATCAACTCATTTACAATAATACAAGTACAGCACAGCCAGAAATAATGTAGTTGTGCAGAAGGACTGAATTTAAAAATAAATGTGTGATTGTAATCTCCAGATGCTGCTCTGGCTTGCTGGGCATTATCCCAGAGAAGTGGGTAGGTCTGATACATGAATAAAAATGAGTGTCTTTGGCACAGGCTGAAATCTGCAGTGGGCACGGACAGAAAGGTCCCTGTGTGCCAGGCTGCCTGTCTGCCGAGCCCAGGAGGAAAATTTGGCTCTGGTCTGCCAACCTCCTGCTCGAAGCCACGTCACATTAGGGCTTGGTTTTCGCATGGGAAAAATCATTCCTTGGTGGCAGAGGCCAGCGGGGCATTCTGCTGGTGCTGGCTGGGAGAACAAGGTCCAGGGATGGGCGTGGGAGCGACTTCCTGCTGACATACAGGAGGGGACGAGTGAACCCCTGCTCCTCAGCCTCCTCTGCACCACAGAGCTGAGTGAGGGACATGCAGAGAGAGCTCCTACTGCAGCTTCAACCTGCCCCTTTCCCTGAGGGAATCCTGGTCTTAAGTTCTGGGAAGAGACTAATTTTTAACCCAAGTTCTAAAGGGACGTTTCAAAACACATGAAAACTCTTAAGAAGTAAAGATGCACCAATCTGTCTCCCCACTGAATCCCGACAGCTCTTGCCAGGGACCCACAAGTGCTGCACATTGGGTGCAGGCACAGCCCTTCAGAGATGGAACAGGAAGGACCAGCACAAAGCTATTTGGAACAACAAAAATCCATTATCCACATCAGGCCCGGCACTTATTCTAAAATAGGTGTAAAAATGCATCAAGATGCCAGCCCGATTTCCTTAACTGAGTCTGTGCCCCTGAGGTCAATAATGAGGAGGAGAATAAGCACATTTTTGCACGACTCATATTTTCTCCTGTAATACAGGAGACTGTTCTGAGGAGGCAAGAACAAGAGCCTGACTGCCTTTTATTAACCTTCTGGAAATAGCCAAGAACCTGACTGTGGATTTTGTAAACGCAGCTGTCTTTCTGAATATCCTATCTCTGCACACCAACAACATTCACTTTGATACCTTCTCTCTCGTATAAATCATTTACAAAAGGGCCTGATGTGGCAGGACTACACAAATCCCTGTGCTGGAGCAATGACTCCGAGTAGTGAGGGAGGGGGAGAAATGCAGCAGAAGCCTTCAGCTCAGCACAGGGCAAAAGGAACAGCCTTGGACGCAGCTGCAATGCAGGTAACGGGGTTTGCTGTGGGGGACACTGCTCCCCAGTTCCTGGGACACGAGGGAAGAGGGATTAAGAGTATATTTATTGCAGTTCCTCCAGGCCTGCAGGAGAAAAAGGTCTGGCCTGTCCAGTTCCAGAGGCTGAAGAAGAAGATTCAGTCAGAAAAATCCTCTGGGTTTACAGAAATAATCCCTGAATGACCAGTGGCCATGGACAGACTGCTGTGAAAATCCCATGGGTTATGTTAACAGACACATTCTGAAAGTCCATTTGAAAAAGCTTAAAAATGTGATACCGGGGGCTTCAGCAGTGAATAACAAATTTGAGACGTGTCCTTGGTGAAATGAAGCAGCCCTGGCAGGGGACAGAATAACTCAAAATCAGGTTTCAGAGATGCTTTAAAATTAACAACACTGGCTTCCCAGTTCTGCTTCACCGAGTTCCCTTACACAATTTCTCCATTTGCTTTCTGACCTCCATCCCACACTTGCAGCACAGCAGAGAAGCAGTTCCCTGACTGCCTTGGCTGTCACACAACAGCTCAAAGTGCTTCTTGCCATTGCAACACTGATGCAGTAGAGAAGCTGGATTCTCTCAGTGCCACTCAACAAGAAAGTTGTTAATTTTATTTGCATATACAACACACTGAAATCGATAACCCTCTAATCTAAATCGTTTTCCTCCACCTTGCTTATCACAGGATGACAAAGCAACACTCGGGTTCCACAGATGCACCACCCCCAGCTCCAGGACACCGCTGGATCTGTTCCTTCCAAATCTTAAACCTTACCTTGAAAGAAAGGCTTGATGCTGCTTTATCGTGTCCAGTTCATAGGTGGATGAATCACTCCTTTTTCGTGGCAGCTGCTTCTTTGGATCTTCTCCGTTGCTACGAGGAATATCAATGTTGCTCCTGCTGAGGTGTCTGCTGGCTTCCAGATTAGAGCCACTGGAACAGTGGCTGTTGTTCACCGTTATCCCAGGAGACAGAAGGTCGGTATCCTGGGATTTGAAATATATGGATTTAGCTGAATTAAGAATACACCCACATTATAACACCTCCCTCCTATCCTCCTCTCCCCATTTACCCCAAGATCCAGTTGAGGCCAATACAGAATCTCAGGCCCAACCACTCCCTAAGGTGTGGGTGATGCTTCACACCAGAGGGTGAAACGTCCCTGTTTAGAGCAAACACAGCCAAACTGACACCCATATGCACCTTAAGACACATCTGCCATTGATAAGGAATAGCCTTTGTTGTTTCAGGAGATCCTTACTAAAAACAGGCTCCACGGAGGAACTGGGAGCCAGCATTACCTGGACACTCACCACGCTCCCTCGCCGACTGCTGTTCTGGCTCTCGGACACGGTCTGATTGCTGTAGCATAAGGCATCAAATCCCAGGATCCCTCCAACACAGTCCCCCACCAAGCAGACCTGAGGCAGGCAACAGAAGCAGGGGAGGAGAAGGAGGAGAAATAAAAAGGAAATTTAAAAAAAAGTCCCTTGACTTCAGTTCAGAAATAACGGTTGGACAGAGCGCTGGATTGCAGCTGGACAAGCTGCAGCAACAGGATGCCCAGTGCCTTCATCAGTAAAACTGTTCAGCCAGTGAAATCCATCATTGCCTGCAGACTCCCCTTCTCTCACACAGCTCAGGTGTCCTGGCTGTCCCTACCAGCCAGCTGGAGTGACAGGACAGTAACACAGAGCCCTGATCCCAGTGCTAGCTCCAGAAACCAAGCTGGATCCCCCTTGCCAGCTATCCGTACTACCTCAGGAAAGCTTCTGCCCATTTGTATCCCGAGGGGATAACAGTGTCCTGCCTCCAAAGGTATGAGCAGACAGGCACAGTAAAGCACCACGGTCCCTGGGCAGGAGAGGGCTGGCTGGGAAGAAGCTCAGGATGGATAAATCACACTACAGCAGTGCAGTGTGACAGCTCCTCCAATGTCTCTGCCCTCGTGGGGCTGGGGAGTCACTTTGCTCAGAGGTGTGAGGCTCAGTCATGCTCTTTATGGGGTGCAGCAGCTGCACAGTCTCAGAAAATAAACCCATGGGTGCGACAGCTCCAGCACGAGCTGCTGAAGGTCTTTAAAGCCAGGAATGCTTAAACAGCCTTGGTTTGCAATGGGGAAGAGACCATGTTTAGTAACAAAGGCAGCATTCCTGCTCAGGCAGGGTGTGTCACACTGAAACCTGATTAACTTCACAGCTTTGGAGCTTCATTTCTGAACACAAACTCAGGCTTTGCTTTGAATCCCAAAGGTTCAGGACAGCACACAAGCAATAATCTCTACCTCTCAGAAAGAAAGAAATGGAAAGCACAACACTTCGTTATTGCAGCCCAACACTGTCATGTTTCCATCCCTCCTGAGAGATTTAAGGCAAAGAGAATTTCAGAAGGAAATTGCTTCATTTGTTCTTCCTCTGGCTGTGGCCTGAGCAGCCCCTGGCTCACCTGGCCATTGAAGGAGGTGCCCTCCTGGGATTTGATGAACTCACTGTAGGCCTGGTTGGCTCTGACAATGACAGTGGCCACGGCTTCTTGGTACTGCGGGGAGGACGTGGCGAGCAGGGGGAGCGCAGCGAGGGGAATGTGATCCTGGCTGTTGGACAGGCAGCCCTCGTCATGACTGTATGGGCTGAGGCTGGAGAGGGCAAGAGACAGTGGGAATATGGGGAAAACAACTTGCAGGCAGTACAGGAAAGTGTTGTGGTTCATAAAAAAAAAGCCTCAAGACAGGAAGGCCATTTATTCCTCTGTGAATGGCTGAGAGCTTAATAAATCTTTCCCTCCCATCAAACGTAAATCTTCAACATACTTACACTGACAGAACAACCCCCAGACAAGGAATTAAATCCTTAGTATTTATTGGATTAATTAGAATAAATCAATCTCAGAACTTGTGCTGCATGATCACTGTATTCACTCCAGCTAAGTATGAAATCGAGATTGAATGCCTCGCTGGTACATTAATAAATACATTCTCAAAGCACGGTCAGAGCTTTCAGGGGTCCATGCAGAACATCTCAGGCAAACAAATAAAACAAAACAAAACCCCCCCCAAAACCACCATTCCATGATAAAACAGCATCAGCTTACCTGGACACCAGGGAAAATGCTTCGGAGCAGATGGCTGGGCAAGGGACGAGTTTGATGGCGATGTGTCCCAGAGCAGCTGGGTAATGCACCCTCATCACCGTGTCAAACACGGTCGTGATGGTGTTGACATCCCCTTGCTTAGAGCTCTGGTCACCACTTCCTGAGTCCAGGATGTTCCCTCCATGGAGGACCAAGAGGAGGACATGGATTTTACTTGGCTGCATTAATGGCTGCACAGATTCATCCTAGGTGGGGATGGAAGAGAGCACACAGAAACGCTCATTTTTCAAAGGGGTGACTTGTGTTTAATTCATTGCAAATTAATTTATGGCAAAGGCCATTAGATACACCAGAATACTACAGCTGAGAACCTGAGTACTCCTTCCAGGTCTCTTATCCTACACTTGTGCATGCACAAATGTACACAGCCTGACTTGTCAGAAGCAGAAGAAATGCTGAAAGTCAAAACAAAACCTGCGTAAAATTGTATCCAGGTAAAACATGGCAGCAGTAAAGACATTCCTCATGTGTATTAGGGTGGAAAAATACAGAAATAAGAGATGGGCGTTGCTTTTTGTGGGGTGCTGAGCTCAGCTGCAGCAGTTGGCAGTGAAACACATTCAGCAAAATTAACAAATGAGATCAAACAGGTCAGCAAGTGGCAAGTTACTGAGGAGAGAAGTTGTGGGAAGATCAGTCATCGCATGTTTGCCTGACACAGAAGTTATAAATAAGACTTCAGATTTGCTTAAATTTTGCTTTGTTGTAAGAGAGGAACTGAATTGTTGAATTTTGTTGAATGTTGTTGAATTTTGCTTTGTTGTAAGAGAGGAACTGAAAAGAAAAAAGTTCATGACCCTATAACCCAAGGAATGGCCAGCATGTGGCTTTGAGACTGCTGCATGAACACAGTGAAGGGTTTTAATTTGGCTGCCCAGGTGATTTGTTTATTGTGTTGAACCAACTCCTTGCCTAAACATACAGGCTGTCATTTGGGGGGAGGAGGGAATTGTATCCTTATCATTAATGCCCTGCCAGCAGAGCTGTAAGCCCAATCCTGACGGCCCAGGCAGGTACAAGAGCATCCATGTGCACATATTGTAACACAACAGAGCAGTGACTATTTTAATATCTATTTGCTACCAGGGCTTTCAGTGTTTACAGCTCCCACACGGACTCAAATCCTCCATCCCACACCTCTGAGATCCGTGCAAACCCTCCTGTGCCTGACCCCTGGGCTAACAGAGACAACATCTGAGAACATCCTGAGCAACCCTGTTGCCACTGAGAGGGGGTATGGCAGGGGAGGAGGGCAGCAGCGTTTTCCATTTGGCAAATTGTTCTAATTCTAGCATCTTTAGTCACCTGTTGTCCTTTGAGCAGTGACTGAGTCCCTGACAGACCTGCTGGTGGGAGGAAAGCATGCCCAAGCACACATTAGCAGCCTAACAACTAGATTACATTTTTACCAGATACTGTTAAAGCTTGTCTTACTACACAGCCCACCAGAAGTATTAAAATTCACATCCAAGTCTGTAAAAACGATTTTTCCAGACCTCCTGCATAAGAATGGCCTTTAATTATTTAGTACCATTCCACTGTATTCAAGCCTGCTCTTGAAACCTTCTCTGACTCCAGTTCTAGCACCTGCACAGTGAACCTTTCCCTGGGTGGAGGCACAGGAGGAGCCCTCGAAGCGTCTCAGCACCTCTTCTGCTTCCAGACAAGTATTTTAAGTGCTCATTTGGAGAATGACATGAGTCACCTAGCTCCGGTCATGCAGAAGTTTATCAGCGGTGATTTGGAGGCACCTTTCAGTTCATTACCCTCTGCTCTGAAGGAAGTGGGGAACTGCTGATTAGTTTAAGGGTGGAGGTAACTATTTAGAACTTCCTTGTAAGATCTGGAGCCTCTTAAAACACCTAAATCCTGAACCACCCTCTGGTGAGGGAAGCTTTTAACCTGAAAATCATTGCAATTGGTGGCACAGGAATTTCATACTATTTTAGCAGACAGCTTGTGAACAACTACAAATAACTGTCTTTTTCATCTTGCTTTGAAGTCTGTTCTTTTTCTAAAATGAAGGCAGAAACAGGAGGGGGTTGAGTTTGCACAGCCCTCTGAGGAAGACAAGTTTCCCACACCATCTTGAGTTCCAAGAGAAATCTTAGGGCTGTGACTTGCTTATTTTGAGGTGGTCAGAGCTGTTCCCCTCCCAGCCACCCACTCTCCTCATGGCCCTTGAGCTCTCAGTCTATTATGGAAAAGCCAAACCACCACGAACTTAGAGCCTGGCACAGACAGTAATTCCAAAACTCACGGCCTTTGATGAACCACTCAGACATAATGACCACCCTCTGCAAAGCAGCTGCACCACCTCTGCAGCAGACAGGCAGCTGCTGTAAGGGCAGGACAGGAACAGCCACCCCAGGGTGTCTCACCAGGACTCTGAACTGCACAGGTCTAGAAAGCTGGGGTGGGTCAGCATGGTGTTATTTATTTATTATTTTGCCCAGAGCACTAACACAGGCTGTGCTATAACTGGTTTCCAAACAAGACCCCTGAGCAGCTTCCCCCTGTGGGCTTCAGCTGAGCGCTGTCCTTAGCACCTCGGTGCTGCAGGAATGTTTTCTCCCACTCCCACACTTGCTCATCTGGCACTTCAGGATAGCTCCACCCAGCCTCGAGCTGCTCTGATCCCCACAGGATTACCGTTTTTTTCCAGCTGGATACCTGATGCTGCCTGCAAACTACACAGCATTTTCTATATGATGTTCAAAAGGCGGGAGAAAAATCCCTTAAATGTGAAGTACAGAAGGACACACACAGGTGTTACTGGGGCTCAGCAGCACACAGAGACAAGACATTGCTCACAGTAAAGGGACCCACTTATCCCACGCAGAGACATTCCAGCCACAAAGGATCTCATTACAAGAAGCCAAAGCACTCACCTCGATGATGCTGAGCCTCTCCACGCTGGAGCCCACGTGGTACTCTGCTGTTGTCTCCTGGTACAAGTCACCTGCGAGCACAGAGGGGTAAAATGTCAGTGCTGCCAGATGCTCTTTGGCAAAGACACTCTTCCATAAAGACACTGCTTGTTCCAATGCCTCACATCTCCTTCAGTATTTCATCACATCACCCTCTCTCTCCTTCTTGCCTCCTTTCCACCTGAGAAGCCTGGGCAATGCTGGGTCATTTATTTTCCAGCAGTTTCTCATAACCTGGGTAAGAGCTGAGGACATTTAGCGAGCTCTTCTCTCATTACAGCGATCTGGTACCGCTGCTTTATTAAGGATGGCAACAATGGGAAATCCCTGCACAACTGTCAGAAATGATTGGTTTGTGGGAAAATAAAAGGAATTGCTTGAACTACGCTGGGGAGTAGAGATCTGATGTATTCCTACATCTGTGCCTACACAGACTGACTTTGTACCAGAAAGCCTGAGTGTCACCTTCCACCGTGAATCGCTCTGGCTGAGGAGCTAAAGCTTCCTTTCACCATTTCATAATGATGAGCAGAAAATAAAACTGAGGCAGATACGGTCAAGAACAAAGGATGGAGCAAAAGGAAAAGAAGAGTCAGGAGAAATTCAAGTCATTCAAGACAGAGCTGGGATATTTCATCATTATATGAGAGAATCCTGGCTGTCACACAAAGGAGCCAAACCAACTTGGAAAATAAAAGAGAATCAAAAGCTATCCCAGCTCCCGCTGAGCAAATCTTTTTCGGCAGCACTGGGCAGTCATTTTTATGCTCTGTCTCAGCTTCTCCCTTTGTGAGACGAGGATAACAAGTTTTACCTTGTTCAGAACGAGGCTGTGACAATTGCCTGGAAATACTGTAAAATAGCACACGCAGTTTGTACTTGGAAAAGAATTACCCTGGACATCATCGCATTCGGGGGTTTCAATTTTATCCATCAGATCGTTGGAACTCCATTTCGTTATTTCTTTCGGGAACATTTCCTCATTGTCAGACAAGTCCTCTTTAAAAAAACAGATTTTTTTGAGAGTCACACACACAAAAATATATTTACAGACAAGAGCACGAACAGAATTTTAAATGAAACCAAGGCCCCATAACTCTACGCAATCCATAAACACCTGGATAGTTTAAGTCATAATAAAACATACACTTTACCAGCTTTTGCTATATAGAAACCAAAGCACCTTTTGAAAAGTGAACAAAATGTTTTAGTTGCGTGATTTAAACAAACAAAACTCCTAAAACATGGAAAAAAGTAACTTGGCTTTTTAATGCTACCATCTAAGGTACCACGTTCGGCCTCTGTCTTGCCATTTTCTCTGATGGTGCTAAAGCAGCCAGAATGCTCCAGTACAGGAGAGGACAAGGCAAGGATTCCCACTGGGGTCCTCCCAGACCTGTTTGAGAGCTGTGGGGTTGCTTTGGGGGAAGCAGGGACAAGGATCACTGCTGCTCATAGGTCCAAACACCTAAAAAGGCAGGAGCAGTAAAGGGAATGTGACCTCCTCAGGCTATTTCCTCAAGAGATGAGACACAGAGCACGGATCTGCCATTTCCTTCCTACCTCAGTATCTTCCAAGTCCCCTGGCTCAGTTCAACTACAGTCAATAAAGAATAAGGGTCCCACAAACATGATGTTCTTAGAAGTGTAATTAAAAGGAAGAGACATACGAAGGGAAGCTCTCCTTCCTCTTCTTTTTTTTTTCCATGGAGGATGTATCTTTTGCTGCTACGAAGGTTAAGTGCTTTCTAATTTATTTATACTTCTGTGCTTAGTATGTCTTTCCTGAAAATTTTGGCCTTGTAAATTTAATAAAGAGTTATAAACATAATAACAGCAGTAATTACAGATGTCTTGAAGATCTAAAAGCTGTAATCTTCAGAGTCCCAGACTAGGCTTTCCCCTTTCTTATTGCTGTAGAGTTACTAAGAAAATAATTAGCTGGAAGAATCCCACAATGGGGAACAAAAAAAGGTTATGAAATATATTCATCTTTTCAGCAAATCTGAGCAATAGTTTAAAAAAAAAAATTGTGTGAAGGGCACTAAGTGAAGATCCAAGCAAAGCCTGATTATTTTTAGGAGTTTCTATTTCAACTTTGACCATAAAAAGAGAGCAACCTGGAAATTTTGCACCAGCATGCCATTTCCTTTTTCAGCCACGGAAAAAATTTGAGTAAATCCCAATTTCCCTGCACACGGGAGTGTGGAGCTGCCTGTCCAGAGCAAGCAGGAAGCACAGGCCTGTAACACATGTGCTGGCAGAGAATTAAGAGGACGATTGCATTCAAAGCTCTTCCAGCAACTTAATCTAAATATTAAACTTAATTCCTTGAGAGGTTTAATTACAGCCCTTACTGCTGCTCAAGTGATCCCTGAATGGGATATTACTCCCATTATTAGCATTTATTACAGGATAGATATTCGATATTACTGTATTTGTCACTATCTTTACCAGTGAATGAGGGTGAGTGGGAAGCTGGAGACAAGGAATCTTCTCGGGCTCAGGTTACGCCCACTGCACTGCGAGGAAATGTGTGTGTGTGTGTATGGGAAGCACTTCTGAGGAACTCTGCTGGGTGTTGACTCACATCCTGAGCCGTGCCAGTTCCCATGGTACCGACCCCGGCAGGATGAGCTGCGAGCGGAGCCTCATCCCTGCTCACAGACCCGGAGTCTCTGCGGGCCAAGGGGCACCAAGAGGTCCCTCCTGGGGACGGGGCTCTGCTCAACAGCACACACATGCCAAGGCTTTGACTCGTGAGCCAAAATCCCACCAGATTTAGGCAGACTTTTCAAGCCAACCGTGCCGACTGCAGAGGACAAACTGTGCGTACACGGAGGCTCGCTGTTGCTCGCAGGAGAGCAGCTGCTTTTACTCTTAGCAACCTCCTACAAGTATTGCAACAGAGGTGCACAAGGCTCGTTTTTGTTACATCCCCTTCCCAGGCCTGTTAGGAGCATGCCAGGGGTTTCCTGGGGCCCTGGATCCCAGGCAGAGCCGTCTCCATCTCAATTTCATTACTGAGTAATTAAAAAGGCAAGAAGCGTGTGGATAGCAACGGTGCCGTTAGGATGATTCACTCCTCTTCCCTTGCATGCATAGTGCTCCAATAAATCCCTCACATACTTGTTGTAAATGCTACATAAATTAATAAATAGAGACACTTACACTAAGTTGGCCCTTCCCCTTCCCGGCAGGAGACACACATTTATACCAAACACGTGTCCTGTCCATTTCAGCTGCTGTTGTGCAGGTCACTGCACTAACACACCCCTTTCTACCCCACAGTTTGCCTAAAAACTCATGGGAGAACTCTTCTGGAACACAATACTATCAGTTCTGGAGGCTGAATGTCAGCCGAGCATCAGCAAAATTCCGCTTTGCAAATCTGGGGTGTCATCTTTTAACAACTGCATTTCCCAACTTCATCTGCAAATATTGCACCTCTCACTTCCATCAGACCAGCCGGGAGAAGAGTCCATCTGTTGTCAGTAGAGACGGAGCCCTTCAGGCTTAAATTTGCATTAAGTATAATATATAAAATGAGTGCAGTGGAACAAAGCTTCTTTACACACACACACGCAGAGGAAAAAAATGTAACAGCGTTCTCTTAATACAGATAATCAAAATTACTTTGAGAATTCCAGAATCAACACTGATTAATTTTGGCACCTGAAGTACCTTGTTGCATTTGCTGTTGTATTTGTTGGAACGGTAGAATGAGGAGTTAATAAAGGCAAATTTGGATCTCTTCAGGCCCAGACAGGACAATTAATCATATCTCTTACTGATTAAAAAACAAATTAGAAAAATAATCAGCCACAGTGAATCATTAGGACACACCCACAGCCCAGTTAGTACTGCTGGATTTCATGCACACTCATTTGCACCACATAAATACAGCCCCTAGGGCTAAGACTATTCAAGATCCCCTCAATCAGCTCAGGCTGCACCTGAAGTGGTGCTGCATTAATGTCAGAGTCTGCTGGGAGATGCTGGAAGAAGCTGCACCGAAGCTGCACGTCGTGGTTAGAAAGGAAAAGACTTCAAAGCAAAAAAGTCTTGCTTCCTTCCCTGCTCACCCCCCGCCCTTCATGCCTTCCGTTCTCTTACCCCACCATTTCAGGGAAGAAACAATGGTGATTTAGGCTCCACATACCATGTGCATCAAAGAATTCATCATCTGAGCTGTCATCTGAATCCCTGGCAATGCTCTGCATCCTCCACTCGGAGATACTATGGCGCGAGGGACTTGCTGGAAAAAACAGAAAAGCCTTATGCGAAACGCTACATCGACAAGACGGAGAGTTCCCAACATGATCTTTGCTGGAGGAAGAATCGTGTGTTCTTCTAAGAAAATTCACTGCTGCAATATTAAAAAACACAAAACCCCGATGATGCTGGTGTGATGTCAGTGTACCGCTTTACAGATCCTGTTTGTTTACTGTTGGTAGAACCTGCCAGCAAGATGCTACATTAAAGCAAAGCTGCTTGGATCACTCTTCTGCTATTTTGAATGGCAGCTATTTATAATTGTTAGTAGGACGTGCAAAATCAGCTGGGTTTTAAAGTTTGCAATTAGGAAGGAAGCAGGCTGATTGGAAGCTTTCTCCGTGCCTCTCATCAGCACACAAGCCATGCCTCTGCTTCGCTAACTTTCGGGTGGGTAGCTGAGCAGAGCAGCCTGGAGAGGAATAATCTGTTTTCTGGAAGGAAATTGCTTCCACACAAATTGGATTAGAGATCTATTTAAACTTTAAACTTGAATGATTTAAACAACGTGCTATCCGACTACTTCAAAGGGAGCTGTCGGAGCGGCGGTCCTGACAGAGCGAGGAGAAACCCCAAAGTCCTTTTAGTGCTGTTTGCCCTCCTGTTCTCACACCTACCTACGCCCTTTCACTTTCCCCTCCAGAGTTCTCTGAGCTAAATATAAACACGTTATGGCTTCTTCTTCTCTTTTTTTCAGCTATAATTTAGCGATGATCCAGCCTGAGCTCTTCTCAGCTGAAGTTGTCACAGAACAGCCGCCTGCTGAAGGGAGCACTGTCCAGAGAACGATGGGAGAGAGGGTTTGTCCCCTCGTGCCTGTCACACAGAGCACAAAAAGCGCTCACAGCAGCCACCTAACCCAGCAAAAACCTGAGGAGACTGACAAGCTCTCATTTAGCATATACAAGAGCCTGAAAGGCTCTGCTTACTGTGACAGCTGCAAGAGCCGTTTCGTGCTATTGTTCCAACAGAGTTGAATATATAAGTAAAATTCTTCTAATCTCCCAGCCGGGTGTCACATGGAACGAGGATGGAGACCCTGTGCAGAGTCAATTGCAGCTCAGCAGCCCCCAGCACCCCACCGCCCACCCCTCGGGAGCAGCCAGCGAGGAGGTGGCGGAGCAGAGCTAATTCACGCCCGAGTGACGTCAAGGCACTCGCATAATAGCTGCTATAAATAGAGCACCTAATAACATATGGGATGGCAACCAGGGTCCTGCCATCACCAGAGGTCTCGCTCGGGTGTGGAGAAAAGGAGATCTTTTGGAGAAAAGGCATTTTGTTCAGCTGGAGGTGGCGGTGCGTCGCGACAGCCCTCCTTGCTTCCATATGGTAATGTGCTGCCAGCATGAAGGAGGATTAAAATATCTGTGTGACGTACTTCCCAGCACATCACAATTAATTTCTTTCATTACTTTTCCTTGTAAAAGCTGAGACATTCTGCAGTTGAAAAGAAATTCATGCTTTGCTCCCAGTGAAAACCTTCAAGTAAAATCCTGAGAGGTCTGAAAACTCCAGCTCCCAGTGAACATGTCAGCAGTGGAAGAAGGGGTTTGTGCAAAGAGCATAATGGGAGATGGGTGCATCAATATAAAATCCTGGTGCAGGCAAAGTAGCCAGTATTTTTATCTTTATAGAGTGATTTATGAAGCATCTGGTAGGTTCTTCCCTGGGGCTCACTCGAGTGAGTCATCACAAGGTAAAACTACTGCTCCTCTCTCATTCACCCCATGATGAAATCAGTGATGGAGTGGGAAATAAAAATGGAGACTCAACTCCCGATATTTAGTGCATATGATAGATGGAGAAGCTTCACTCACCCAGATGTTCCCTTCCACCATCACTGGAAGAAATGCTGCCCCTTGGGGTTTTCAGAAAAATCAAGGGGTTTTTTTTTCCGTCTTGCAGTGAGAGCTGCTATTTCCCTGCTACCAGCAGCACTTGGCTAAACAGAGAGGGAATTGCTGAAGGTTTGAACCTTGTGGCTGTAACTCACCAGGGATTCACCCCTTCGTGCAGAACGGTCCAAAGAAGGGAAGAGTTTAGTACAGCAAAACGAGGTGAGTCCCAAGGGAGAGGTGAATAAAAAAATCCAAGACTCAGAGCTGAGTCCTTACAGGGTATCCACAGCAGAGCTTTAACATCAAAATCCTGAAAACTTCCTGAATGGTGTTTCAAAGGGAATGCAGATATGATCCACAGTCCCACCTAATCCCAGGGTGAGGTTTGGTCTCCTAACAGCTACTGCACATCATCACCAGGGGAAGGCACAGCCCCCACACACCTTTGGCAGTTCCTGCCTTAATCTCCCCAGTAGCTGATGAGATGTTTCACTGTGTGCAGCCCCATGGAGCCAAACACCCCTTCTGAAATGACAGGCACGTGGTGGCACAGAACCCTGGCCAAGGAGCACAGGTACCTGCTGTGACACAGGTATCAAGGATAAGCAGATATCCAGAAGGGAACACTATAGAAGGGCCTTATAAAGCCACCAGTGGCTCCCGGGTAACAAGGACTAGCTCTGTGCTGCTGGCTGTCTTTTGAGCCCCAGTGCTGCCAGCCAGCTCCTGCCTGCTCCTCTACGGTGTTTTCACTGATTCTGTGCTTTTGATATCAGCAAAAACTCTACCACGTGACACCGAGTCACAATTATGGGATAACCAGAAACACTCCCAACCCCAAAACAGGTCACCTGAGAAGACCAAGCCTGCAGCAACAGCGGAGAAGGCCTCATAGGACGAATACACATTGCCCCAAAGGCACCTGGCCACAAGGAGACATGGTGCAACCTCCCCAAAACCCAACCTCCACGAGTTCAGAAGAGCAAGTCACTGACAGCATCTTACCTCCTCTCTTTGAAGACCGTGAGGACTTGGAGGAGGTGGACCATTGTTTGGTGAGCGACCTGCCGGAGGCCGCGTCGCTGTTCGCAGAGGCATCCTCGGTGTCTGCAGGTGACCCTGCGCTGGGCTCCACGTCCTTCTCCCCTGGAGTGTCTTTGACACCGTGCTGCTCAGGGTCATTCTCACCGCAGAACTGGGCCATCTTCTGGGCCAGCATCAGCTGGGCCTCCTTCTCCAGCTGCCGGATGTCCTCAATGGTGAGCCCGTACCACTCGTCCTGCCAGCACCAGGCCTGTCGGTGGGCCCGGACCATGACCTTCCGCAGGCCTGCAAAGCCAAAACATCCCCGTCACCACAGCTACAAACTGCAGGAACCAAGTGTTCCCCTCCCCAAACCTCACAACACCACGGCAGGGACATTACAGTGACATCCAGCCCACAGTGCTGCAGTGAAGGACCTTCACGCAGTCAGGGTGGCAAAGTGGTCACTTTCATGTACTTTTTCTCCTCGATTCTTCCTAATCAACCATCCACTGAAAAATCAGCCAGTCTTCTGTCACTGCTTTTAACTTGGAAAGGGATTTCCTAATTTTGGATGGAAGACTGTCCTGTGGCTGCCTGCTCCGCCAAGGAGGAGACACACACAGACCACAGTTTCAACTCCCTGAAGTCCTAGGAAGTTGTAACATCTGGATCCAGACTTCAAAGTGAAACATGTTCCCAGGAGGAAAATAAAGGAAAAAAAGAGACAGAAAAAAGAAAAAAGCTACTGATTTTCTTTTAATCCTGGAGAGTTTCAAGTCATTCCTTGATGAATGCTCCACAGCCCTCCCCAGTTGTTACATGACAGAAGAACATCCCACACCAGCAGTGCTAAGACTAAAACCTTTCCTTTCCTTGGAAACCTGGTTTCTGCACCTAGTTTCTACGTATCAGTAAAACAGCACCACAAATGGGAGCTTCTGAGATAATGGGATAGAAAGCAAAGTAAGGCAGGGAATAAAAATGCTGTGTTTTGCAGATACCATCTGTCTTCTGCTGCAGGAGAAAAATGGAGTGGGTAAAGCCAATTTAAAATATTTCAACATTATCACATATCTGAAAGGAAGAACGGCCTCAGTATCAACACACAATGCACCTGAACAGGCAACAGATACTCTCCTCAAGACTTAGGCTCACTCACTACCATCATCACGCCCCCAAGACTTTTAAAACATGAGAGTCACTCAGGACTTTCACCAGTATTATTCCGTCAAAGCTCACAGCAGGTCAAAACTCCAAACTGCTATTTATTCCTGACGTGATCACACAGCAGTAATGACGCTTTTAAAGCTTCTGTAAATACTGACCAACTGATCCTCGGGAGTCTGATCGTAAATAATCAATTAATGTTGCCCCCTCTTTAATTACTAGGAAACTGAGGCAGAGAGGCTCAGGCTACATTAGAATCATTTAGGTTTTGGGAGCTGCAGATCAAGCTCTCTAAGCACCACCATGAGGAAAGACATCCCTCATAAGCCACTCTCCATCTCCAGGAGCACGGCCAAAGGGGGATGGTCCCACCACATGCAGGGTTTCTAAGGTGCTTCCAGCAACACAGGCTTCACTGTTGTACAGAAAACCTTAGATCCCACTACTGTCACAGTTTCTGTGATGTTCAGCCTAAAGATCCAATTTGTTTTCAGCAATCACTTTTTGTCTGGTTTTTTTCCTCAAACACACAAAAAGCATATTTTTATATATTTATCTCCTTCCAGGTCTGAGCACTTTATTGTCTGTTCTGCTCTTTCGTCAGTCCTTAATGCCACCAGTCATCCCAAGCCAGGCTACCAGGAGGAAATGGCCACTGAGATCAGCAGCTAATGCCACGGACCAGCTCAGCCTGAACTTCATTTAGACAGTTAGATTAAATCTATCAATATTTGATGCATTTTGCTGACTGACTTTCAGAAGGCAGAGGCAAGTTTGAGCCACCAGAGTGTGACCTTCGGGGGGCAGAATGACAGCCCTCAGCAACTTAATTCTGTTCAACCTGAGTCAAGATTCAGAGTTATTTCCCCTGCCAGATTACTTTTTGCGGAACTACAGAAGAATGTTTTAGCCTCTTCACCTCCTGTTATGATTGACAACCAGCAGAGCTTAAAGACCAAGATTAAATTTGCATCACGTCCAGACTGAAAGCCAAGAAAATATTTCTCTTGCTGTCCCCAACACCACAAGCACCCTTTGGACTTCTACACCCACAGTGTCCACTTCTACCTTGCTTGGAACACCTTGAAAACAGACTGTGATCAGACACAGAAGTGAATGTTGCTCTTATCCCAAGGCTTCCCCCGTTCAAGGGCTCAGCAGGCTCCACTCCTACTCCTGGATCCAGCCTTGATGTATCAGTACACCAACTCCTCAGAAATTCTCTGTGTAGAGGCACAGATGCCACCGACCACGTATCTGTGTTTTAATGGACTAACATCACAGGGAACATGAAAACCACCTGGGGGTAAAAAAAAGTCTCTTGAAGTCCCTCTCTGCCTTCTTAGATCTCAAAAATCGCCTGCACTGCTTCCTGCCAACCCACAGACCTCCCCATGTGCCCTGCTCACATCCCTTTGATTAGACATCCCAAGCCGCCCTTCCTTAAAGCTTTGCTCCTTTGAAAATAGGATGGCACTACAGGGCTTCACAGCTGGTGTGCCTCTACCCCTCCAGGTTAGTTAAGAAGTCCAAAAGACAGATTACTTTCCCAGCATCTGGCCTTCACCTGGGATGTGCCAGCAGTGCTGCATTTCTCTTTCTTAAACACAAAGAGAAAACCTAGGGGAGAATGAGGCTGTGCAGGTACAAAAGAAACGGAAAAATAGAAGTCATGGCTTTCAGAAAAGGCTTCAGTGCTAGGGAAGAGAACTTGAGGGGCTCCTCTGTGCACAGCAGCGGGCACATCACTGAATTCCTGCCCAGCCCACAGCCGCCCAGCAGAGACCCAGGGAACACAACGAGATTCCCACACAGCTACAGGGAGCCAGGATCCAGCTACAAATGACTGACCTCACCTGTCCAGGCACTGCTTCTCTCCCTGTGCAATGGAATAAAAACAAGTCTCAAAGCACTTTTGTATCAAAATCTAAGAGAAAAACAAGGTTTTTAGCGAAAAGTGAAAAGGACGGAAGACACCAGACCCAGGAAAGAGTGTAATTGGGAAAAACTCTCTTTGTAACAGATGCCCATCAGGAGAGTGCTGAGGGAATCTGTGGCCCAGCTGGCTTTCCTTTTTCTCCCTGGAAGGAGAGAACGCATAAATGTGTCCTGCTCAGCCGGAGAGGTCCCTGTCACACACTGCCCCAGCTGCAGCACAGTTGGAAGTTTGCCTTGCCAGCAGGTTTTCCCCCTCCATCCAGCATGTCCCAAGCTTATCTGAGCCTTCTTCCCCAGAACCAGAGGAAAACCCCACAGCCTCATCAGGCACCTCAATGAAGTCACCCAGACAAAATGGAAAGAGGTTTTTGACAAGGATGCAGATGCCAGCTGATTATCAGTCATTAAGCAGACTATTATTTCTCCAGAGTGCAATGCTTTGTTTAAAAAACCAAACAAACAATAACATCACACATGTCCAAATGTGCAGGCTGGGTTCAGAGCACCCGTCATCATGTGTTGATATAATTATTGTAACATTTCCCACTGTGCTGTGCAGAAAGATCATCTGTGAAGAGCTGAGCAGGGTGCAAACATTTAAATCATTTGGTTTCCAGCTCACCACTTCAACAACTCAGAGGCTGGTTGAATCCATGAGGTGCTGACTCCTGTAAATGATTTGTGGTGTTGGACTCCATCATACAGAAGGAAGTGTAAATGACCATGAGACAAGCTAGGACAGAGAGGAGTCTTCACGTGAATTTAAAAGCTTTGGTCTGTAGTTCTGGGCTTGTTTTTCAACATGAAGTAAAAACAATAAATGAAGTAAGAACTTAAAGGAAATAAATCAGAAAACCCACCAACAAATTCTGCCCCGAATGCCCTCAATATCCAAGTGAAGCCACTGTTCAGATACTCACTGACTCTGTACCCAGAAGCAACCTCCCAAATCATTTTATAATGCACTGTAACAATTTCCTTACAGCAAATACAGGATGCCTGATTGTCTGTGTGCAACACTATTTCCCTGACAGCCACACCAGATCTCATAACCTTGTCAGTGCAATCCAACCGAAGGCCACCTGCAGTTATACCTGTTTGCTCCCCTGCCCTCCCTTGCTCAGAGTCCTCACAAAGAAAAAAGCCTGTGGTCACATCACGCCAACTGCAACCTGCCTCCCCTTGGAAAGACAGAACTCTGCCTTTGGGATCCGGTGGGCAGCAGATGAACTTAGTCATTTGAGTGCTTTAGTGAAGCCAAAGTTCTGCAAAAGAGCTTTCAAAAACCACTTCACCACTGTGCAGCAATTTGGGCATATTTAGCCTAAGACACAGTGGCTTAGACAAAGCTCCCGTTACTGGGATGGAACACACTTTGCCACAGTATATAATTAATAACCCATACACAGTCAACACACTTGTTTAACAACAAAAGACTCAGAGCCCACATGCACCATTAGGAAGCAAGTGGGAGCAGAACATTATGCAGTGCCAGTCCAATTAAACTTAAAATCTATGGGAAAGGAGTAAAAAAGCATACAAATATTACAGCCAAGTAGACTAATAGCCCACAGTCACAATTTTAGTCTGTGTCTCAGGCTGTCAAAGCACTGAGTAACTGTCCAATTAGTCATGGGAAAGAATGGCTGCTGCACTCAGTACGAGTGAGAACGTTTCAACACCGTCCCCCAGAGTTCCTCCCTCTGTACTCAGCAGCCTTTCCACATGGCACAAGCCATCCATCACTTACCTCAGACCTGCTCTTTTTTCAACCCATTCTCTAATTCTAGTTTGCACCACTAAGCTTTGCTCCCCATCAGGCAGAGTTTGGATCCTGCTGTTTGCTTCTGCCTCCGTTTCTTTTCTGGCCTGGTGACCCTGCACAGGGTGGGCCAATTCCCCAAGAAATAAATTTGCACTATTTGGGAGCAGAAGAACCAGGAGGAAAATGCCAAGGAAGGAAGGAAGGGCTGACCCACCACAATATCTCTGGCTCCTGGGAGCTTGGTCCACCATCAGCTGCACAATGCACAAAGGTCTCCATCTGCTTTTGGCCACCAGCTGAAAGCTCCACATGGGGATCTGTGTCTAAGCCTGGTCAGTCCTGTTGTAACCACATCTTTCCAGCTCAAAAATCCTCACACACTGTTGGCTTTGGTACAAATGCTGTGGCACTTTGCCCACTCCTGGCTTCCCCATGGCTGTCCCAGGGCAGGGGGAGGCCACACAGCTCCTGCAGATACCCCAAGCTTTTACTTTCACTTTTCACTCACTCTACTTTGTCTTGCCCAAAAGACTTTCCTGATTTTATGCATCTTAACCACTTTGAAAAACACTATTTGCCATCTTTATAACAGAGTTGAAAAGCTTTTGAAAGGCAGACAATGAGCTGGCTCTGCTCTCTGCAAAGCCTCAATCAAGAAGGAAATGGCAGGCAATCTTTCACGGAATACAAAAGCAATGTTTCTAAGGGACCACAGTTTAATCTATGCCAAACACCTCTCAACAACTGGAAGAGTCACGTGCTCCTCTTTCATTGAACAGATACAATGGAGTTGTTATTCTGCCCCCGTGTTTTCCAGCATACACTAAATTAACCCGTGTCACTGAAACGCCAAGGGAGTTCAGTGCAGAGAGCACTTGTAACACAGTCTATAGCGGGTAAAAACTTCCATCTCTACGTGAAGAAAAGCAAAGGAGCTTTAAGAAAACCTGTGAGCATTCAGAGAGAGGTGCACACTATTCTCCACTGCTCTATCAGTGTTTTTCACATCAGCTCTCAGGAGCATGGTGTGACTGCAAAGAGCTTGAAAATGACTTATTCTAGAATCAGGCACTTCATGAAGACTTGCATATCAAAAGCAGAGTTGTAGAGATCATGCAGGAGGATTTACTGTGTACAGGAAAGTGGTAGCATCCTCTACACAGCCTTTCTTTGGCCTTCTCTTTGCAAGAGGACAGCCAGAGCTCTGCCCTTTCAGAAGCGAATGCTCCTTTAAAACTCTTAGGATTTCCACTTGGCCATAGATCCTGTCATTTGTGGCAAGGCTCAGAAACTGTATCAGCTGCTTTATAGATTTTCTGCAAAGAACAAATTACTGCCAGCACTGCCACCACCTGTACTGTCTCCACTTACTTCCACACGCATCCAATTCCTGCTTAAAAGCGCTGACCTAAGAATGATGCATCCATCAAAGCAGGACATTTACTCACAACTCAGAGCCACACAGAGACCCAGCAGCCCTGTCACAAGGCAGGTAGAAACT
This sequence comes from Gymnorhina tibicen, assembly GCA_013399875.1. Taxonomy (NCBI): domain Eukaryota; kingdom Metazoa; phylum Chordata; class Aves; order Passeriformes; family Artamidae; genus Gymnorhina; species Gymnorhina tibicen. Next base: position 2,635,426 of record VXAZ01001058.1, on the reverse strand, counting down.
AGGGATGCTCCAGGAAGTGGTTTTCTGGAACCACTCAGGACTCTGAAGTGAAGCTTATTTCTTTAGGCAGCCCTTCAGGATGGATTTTGGTCACAATAAAGAAGACTGGCAGAGTTTAGAAATGATCTGGCAAGTTTATCCTAAAAAAAAAAATTAAAAAAAGAGAATGCAAGATCTTGCCTACACAGGACTTGAAACCTTTCCAGTGGGTACATGTGGTTTGGATTTGTACATACCATGATTATAAGTGATAAAATAACAGGATTTTTTCTGAGCTGACCCACAGAGCCATCAGATCTGAGAATCTCTTCACAGACATGCCTTGGAATGCGATGCATTGCACATACCTCCCCTTCATGCTTCAATTCAGTGGAAACATTAAGGAGTGAACTCTGCAAGACCATAAATGCTCACCAACATCGTGGATAAAGCGCTCGATTTTCGACTGCATCCCCCAGTATCTGAACTCCACTTTACACAGTTTATATGCACACATGATGGGGTATTTCCCAGGGTTGTTCTTGTACTCTTGAATCCAATCTTCTGAGAGGGGCCCTCTTTTAGTCTTCACTGATTTATACAGCTTTGGGTCCTCCTCAGCTTTGTATTCATGTGGAGGGATAGGATCTTTAACAATATCAATAGGATCTATAGAAAGAGAATGGAAACAGTCAGACATTTCCTCTTCCTGAGCGAAACAAGAAAACATCATTCTTCATGAGTTATTCCTGTTTTAGTAAGTACCAGAAGCATTGCAGCAATTCAGTTTCTTTTTACTTACACTTAAACAACTGATATTTAAATTGTTTATACACTGCTGCTGGGCAGAGATCAGCTCTGCCAGAGCACACACAGTTCCAGCAAACAGAGGCTTTGCTCCAAATAGATGTTTTTGCCCGCAGTAACTGCAGATCCACAGCACTCTGGCAGCTCTGCACACTCTGTCTTTCCAGCTCCACACAGATCTGTTGCACATTCCATCTTCCAGCTTTTCTAATATCACTCACAGCACTGCAGCTGTCTCAGCCAAGACACTTAAATACACCTGCCCTGCTGTGGAATAGACATTACCCATGGAACAACTTCTCTTTGGGTCCAATCAGATGAGGGGACTGGTAACTCCTCATCTGCTATTGTTAGACCAGATGTACCGTGGAAAGCAGAAAGTTTAACTAAAGTCCTAATTAACAATCCAACAATGGAGAAGTGGAAACTGCAGCAGGAGTGGAGTGAATGAATGTATTCTAAAGACCTGCAACCCCCAGAGCTCAGCAGAAGCATCTGAAGTTTGGATTGAAGGGCAGGATCATGCTTCCCAAGAAGTGACAGCTCTGTGACACCTCTCAGTGCAGCGGTGGGACTCGGGGCTGCTCAGCAGTGAAAGCCTGGTCAGAGGGGCCCAGGAATGAGGAGAGCTGAAGTGAAGTACAAAGGTACTTTTTTGAAGTACTTTTGCCTTTTCTCATTAATTCCTTACATTAACTCAATCTTCTAAAGACAGCTGTGAAGTGAGTGCTAACCTGTGTGAGGGCAGGACTAAAGGAGAGGGAACAAAATTAAATGCACCTTCATGCTTCAAAAGTGCAGACAGGAATCAGTTTCATATACATGAAGGAGCCACACAAATAAACAGCAATATTTTCACAATTATACAGCTATTTTTTCCTCTTCTATGGTTATTTGTACTTATTACCCCCAAATTCATTAGATGTCTTACTCCTCTTGGGAGCTGCATAAATAAGATGGAAAAGCATCATCTTAAATTTACAGATGGGAGATTCAAATTATTTCCATGGGATTTACATCAAGCCTAGAAGAGAATTGTGGTATCCTCACCCTACTTGATGTAACCCTACCTGCAGTGACACTGACAGGGATGCAGGTCCGTGTTTAGGGGGGAATGGACAGGCAGATGGACACACCAAGGGAAAAAAAAAAAGGCAAAACAAAGGAAAAAGTAGAGGAAAAAGGCTATTCACCTAAAATGGTTTGTCTTTTTTCTGCAGCAGAAAGGTTGAACACGTTGCTATGGTCTCCTGGGTCAGTTTTGTAGTACGTCTCAATATCAATAGAGAACTTCTCCACAAAAGGACACGTGTACCTGGGAGCCAGAACAGCACAGCTTAGAGTAAATCAGCCTCAAATCCCAGCCAGCTTTCACTCGTGTTTTCCTTCAGATATGCTTAAAGTACCAACTGCACAGATTAAAGAGATTGTTCTTTAATAACTTCTTAAGACACTTCACCAGTTTTCAGCAAGGAGATAAAATTTTGGGCCCACTACATTAAAAAGTTATGACACCAATACAGATACAAGGACACCCTGGAAATGCACCTGTGCAAGGAGGAAAGCAAAGCTGCTGCCTGGAACCTATGGCAGAATAAAATAGGAACTAGTTCTGTGCAGCACAGGGTTCCCAGCCAGCTGGTTGACTCATAGGCATTTCAAGAGAAGAGATAAAAACTGACTGGAAGTGAACTTTAATCACTTAAAAGTCAGGCAGCTCCATTATATTCAGTCACTGGCAACAGCCCATATGCAAACACCGACTCCCCACCTTCCCAGGATTGATGTTACTTGCAGACACCGGCTAAAACAGAACCAGGAAACTTCTGAAGATTTTTCATAAAAATCAAAATAGCCATTAAAACCTTTCTATTATGAAAGATGACAGGAATATCAGATTTATAAATCTGAAAAAGAGCAAATGCTCTAAACCGGAGTTTTAACTGTGTCTAACTGGCACAAAGGTTATTTATTCCATGGTATCTGAAGCCCTCCCTGACAAAATCAGCTGAAACAAGGAGGTCCCAGAGGACTCCACAGAGCCTCTGGCTCTCTTCCCTCCTCAGGGTGAAAACCATAGGATGTAGGTTTGTTATTTTCTAGTTAAATGACAGACAGCTCCCAGAAAAGAAGCGCTGTGATTATTTATCTATTTATTAAGATTTTTCTCTCCCCTGTACAAATGCATCCTGTCTTCCCTGACAGCGTTCAGCATGACACCTGTCCCAGCACTGTGCACATTTATAACTTCCCTGAGCTTGCAGAGATCTGCAATGTTAAGCAGAACACACAGTGCAGGATACAAGACTAAATAAAAATCATTCACGATTCCCCAGACCTTGACAGACAAAACAGCTCTACATTCTACAGCAACAAGCCACAAATTCTCAAGTAGGTGTGCAGTCAGCTCAGGCAAACTCCTGAGATCAAGCACTGCACAGGAATTTTAGGACTTGACCCCGGTTGCTCTAAAGGATATTACTGGAGAGGGAAATGCCACTGCCAGAGGGTGACATCAAGCCCTCTCTCTGACACAGGGAAACAGCTGTGGACATTTTGCCCAGTTTCACCTTGTCCTTGTGTAAGGATAAGCATTCCAGGATTCCTCCTCGACGCGCAGAGCTGCCTTGGGCAGTATGGAGCGGAACCAGCTGGGGATGTGCATCCCGATGTGGTAAACCTTGTGAGTGTACTGCCCACTGCCCCCCGGGCCATCCACGTAGGGCCTGTTCTCCAGGATCTCCACTCCGCTGCCTTCCCCACATGTCTCCTCTCTGCTCTTTTTCTGAAAGAGAAATAGATCACAAATACATCACCAAAATGTTCATTTTCCAGGGCATCGTACACGGACCGGGCTCTCAAAGCACGTGGACACGGGGGATGGTTTCTAGGACTCCTTTTGAGCAGAGCAGAGCTGTAGCAGCACCCCAGCACTAAGATTACCAACCCTACGGATTACAAAGAAAAAATTTAGAGACTCATCCGGCCAACATAGAGGTTTGATTTATTTGGGACCCCGTGAAAATTTCCATTTGGATGCTCAGTTTGAATGGAGATGTAATGACACCTCACCTCCTGTTCCTGTACCAGGTAACACATCACACTCCAAACCTTGGCTCCAGCTGCGAACCACCCAACAGCACAAAACCCTTTTCCATCAGCAGATGACACAGCCAAGGGGAGTTTGTCCCAGCTGGCACATCCTGGTGGTGATGTGTCAGCGTGAAGAATCACACACGCTCTCGGTGCAGCAGCATCTCAGGCTGGACACCAGGAAGAATTTCTTCAGTAGAAGAGTGGTCAGGCATTGGAGCCACCATCCCTGGAGGTGCTCAAGAAATGCCTGCGTGTGGCACTCAGTGCTCTGGCTGAGCTGACAAGGTGGGAATCGGTCACAGGTTGGACATGATGATCTCAGAGGTCTTTTCCAGCCTCAAGGATGCCACGATCACAGCAATAAAGACTATTCTATGACCTAAACCCACAGGATTTGGGGGTTTGTTGCATGTGATCTGGCCCAGCAGCAGCTCTCCAAGAACAGCTTGGAGACTATGCTCTGCTAATTAAGATATTTAGAAGAAACAACCCAAGTTTGCCAGAATGATCACTGCAGCCCCTGGCAGCCTCCGCATTTTGGCTTATTTGCAGGACTGTCCTTCAGTGAGAAACCTGGCAAAAATTCCCTCAATAAAAAAATACTAATTTCAGTGCTTCTAAGATGAGCTAGAGGCAAACCAAATATTTATTAATTTCTCACACATTTCAGCAGATTGGATGATGTATAACCTTCATCATTTCCAAACAACAGATTCATTCTGTTAGCATTTTGAGATTATTGTTTGTATTTGAGAGCACAGTACTTTGGAAATTAAGGGGGGAAAAGAGGAATTTTATACCAAGAATCAACTGTGAAATATAACACAATAACAATTCCTCATTTTTGGCACACAAACAATTCAAAGGATAACATGGTTTAATAGAAGATTATCAATAAGATTCAAGAAATCAACTTCTTATCTTCTGAGGACAGGATGTTAAGCCAACAGAGCTGTTTAGAAGTAAATAGCCCTGTTTATAAAGAGCTCTCAAGTGATTTAAATTTAAACAGCCGTAACTGACAAACCTAAATAACAGACAATCTAAAAAAGCACTTTTTCCTGCCCCACAAACTGCAACAGAAAAAAACCCAGAAAAACAGAAAAGTACTTTTTTACAGTTTATTTCTAACCCTCAGCTGGCAGTTCATTAAAGCACACATCCTCTTCTAAGAGATTACTGTCTTTCAGTTCTTATATAAGCACTGACCAAGTCCTGTACAAATATTTATGACAATAACATTAAATAATCTTGATGACCCCAAAATCTGGTTAATTCAAAGGTCTCAGAAAAGGAAGCACAGTGAAAGTGTCAGACAGAATAACTGCACAGCATCTGCCCTGAACAGTTGATACAAACTATAGAGATTTAGAGTTTTATTATATGGCAGAAGCACATGGAAATCGTAAGCAGAGGGAAGACGAGTTTTCTTTGTGCCAAGTTATTCAAAACTCCCTTCTAGACTGCACAGTTACAGCAACTCCAGTCAATTCTGCAAGCCCTCATTTGGGACCAAAACCCACCGAGTCACTAACACTGTCCTTCCCCACTTCACTTTTCCCCGTTCAGCCGGTTTTAACAAAAACCTCTCTGCATGAAGATGAGCTGCCTGGTTCTCACCCTGGAGAACCCACAACCCTGGTCAGTTTTTGCTGTACATGAGTCATTCCATCAGCAGCTTTTCCACACGGCCTGGAACTGGTGACGCTCTGCTGGTGGGAGATGGGAAGGTGGCACAGTGTCATTGCCCCAACACAGTGGGAGAGAAGGAAGGAGGAGAGGAAAAACCAAGTTCACTGAGACTCTCTGTGAAAGTCAGTTCACGTTCCACTTCTGATTTGTGGTTTTTTATTCACTTCTATGCAGCTGCAGCAGACTGCAAACCCTATTCTGGGAGCAGGGTGTGCTTCCTCCTCCAGCCTTTCCAGATGACCAACTCCAGCCCACGGCCTTTGTCACCCAGTTACAAACCTTAAGCAAATTTTGGCCCTTCACATTCCTCCTACTTGTCACTTATCTACATAAGAAATGACAAGGACAGCAAGACCATTTTCTCAGATGAATGTGAAATAAGAGCTGTAGCTCTGCTGACAAAAAAAAAATTAAAGATTATATCCCAAACTATCTTTAGAGCCAGGACTTTTGAGTCAGGCCAAATTTATACTCATAACACAACACACTGCTGGGAAGGATAGTATGATCAAAGAGAAACTCCCCAGGATAAACCCACACAAAGCTGCTTCCCAGCCCTCCAGGCTCTCACACTTAGCAGTTGGCTTGTTGAGAAGACAACGAGCTGCAGTGAGGTGAGGAAGGGCCAAGAGTCAGGAGAGATGGTGAACAGTGCAATTACTGACCAGTCAGAAAGACAAAGAGAAAATATGTTCCTCATATCATAAAAATAAAGACATCAGCCACACACACTTGAGAGACCAGGATGGCACTCTGGGCATAAGAGGTGCTGTGAAAGTGAAGCACTTCTGGGAGTGAAGAGCAATTTGTTCCGCAGCCATTGCAGCCTCTTCATGCCACTGTGCCTGAGCTATAGCCTGGAGAGGGCTTGTGACAAGGAAGTGGTCTGTAAACAACAATTAAAAAATAACCATCGATTAGGAAAACATTTGGCTTGAAAAGTGTGTGGCAGGTCCTCTCCCAGGAATATCTGCTGGAGGTGCTGATGTGCAGGCACTTTAGGGTCAGTCTTGAAGGTTTCAGCCTCAGAGAGAAGTAGAGACTTTATTTTGCTATTACCTGGGTCATTGCTACTCACTACTGACACAGCATCTTCCCCCTCTATAAATATCTGAGGAATGGTCCCCAACAAAATCAAAGAGTAGCTAACAGCCTTTAGATGCAGGTTATCTAACCCATAATCACAGTAAACCATCTTATATTGTATTACAAGAGGAAATCCAGTCATCCCTTTACAAGTCCCTCTCTCCTGCTGATGACACTCCATGTTCTGCACAGCCCCATCAATAGCTTTTCAGGACAGATGGTGACACAGATCCCTTCTAGCTAAAGTAATAGCATTAAATTACTCATAACAGGGAACCCAGAGAAGCAGATGCACCATGATTAGCAAGAATGCCAGTTACTTAAAGGCTTCTATTAAAATAAATCTCTTGGCACAGCAGCATAGCATGGGACACAGCACATGACCTCAGCATAACAATCACAGATGAATAATTCCCATGAATGTCACTTAACCACTGGGCCAGCCTAACCCCATTTATCATCTGCCCTTCTCAACAGAGACAAACAGCTGTAAACAAAGCCTTCCACAGGCAGGTTCACCAGCTCTCAGATCTTCCATCTCCTTTCCCAGTTAGAAATGTCTCCTCACCAGAGCACACTTTGCAAAGCCTTAGTCCAGCAAACGACCTGGCCCAGGTGAACAGAACCAGGTGAATCAATGCATTTTGTTTGTTTTTTGAGTGGGACACAGATTCATAAAGGAATGATGGTTGATGGTAACAGAAACTTCCACAACGTGAAGAGTCTCAGCACAGCTGGAGGAACAGCATTCCCAGAACGCATAATGCTGGATAAAACAGTTAGGATGTGGCTTATTGGATCAGCTGGAGAAACACACAGGTCAGGGCTGTGTAAATTAAGATTGCCTTGTAACGTTTTGCTTTTGGGGAATTAGAAGAAAAACAGCCCCATCAACCAACTCAGAGGAACACCAAGAAGAATATTAATCTAAACCAGAGTCCTCCTTGTGTTCCTGCCCTGGAATCCAGCACAGGCTGCTCACAGGCTCAGGTCCACAAGCAGAGAATCTCTGCAAAGCCGACAGCAGCACTGCAAACAGCTCAGCTGGTTTAGTTTCTCCCGAAGTTGTCTGTTTGTATTGTAACTACTCTGAGCCCTGGAATGGTTCTGCAGAGAACAGTAAGAACGGGGTAGGCTGCATGATGATAATGGGTGAGCCGGGCACGTTCTAGCTTTCAAAAATAGATTATAGCTACAATCTCACCTTGTTTACCACTGATTATTGCTTACAGTACAACCTCTCAATCTAAATACGTGAGACTGTGATTACAAAAGGTTGGGATGCTTTAGCTTCCTGATGAAGTTCTTACTTCCTTTCAGCAGTGCAGTCACACAGTGCCACAGGACCCACGAGAGTTCTGATTTGAGATTACTCCAATTATGAAGACTGATAGCATCACACTTGCAGACCTACCATCCACGGGTAAGGAAGACACAAATCATTGCCTGGAAACAATAACCAGAAGATTTATTTGCTGGTGTTTTTTTCCTCCAGCTCCCATTTGGAAATGGGGTATTTTGATAGTCTGGACAAAACTCTTCTGGGAGAATGCTTTAAAATAACACTGAACTCTAGGGATTTTTTTAGCCCACTTAGACACAGATAGGGATATGAGAAGTTTCCAGCCGGCTGATGGTTTCGGTTAACAAGGACAGCAAAGACATCTCTGTAACCACAGAACAAGAACATGACAGCAAATATCCCCAGAGGACCCTGCTAACATACTTGTTCATATTGTTGTGGCAAGGGAGGCTGAGAAAACATTCTCTATGACCAATTACTATTTTTTTATTGTTTTGAATGCTAAGGCTACCACAAACACCAATTAAGTCCCCAGAAACAGACCCTTCCTTTGGGAACCAGAGAAAGTATGAAGTGCCTCATGCAATCCATCAGACCACAAAAATGCCTGAAGCTGCTCAGCAAGATGACTCCTGCCATCGCTGGAGAGATCTTAAGACCTGTTTTCACTAACCAGACCTGTTCTGTTCAGTTTTAGAAAGGAAGTAAAAAGGCACCTAGGATATAAACAAAATTTAGGCTGGGAGAGAGGAATAAACTCTTTGCTCTCGATCTCTTCCATATACTAAGGGAAAAATATTCCCAACTATCTCCAGCTGGATGTTATTTAGGCTGAGGAATATTTCACTCTTACAACTGATTTTCTAAAGTAGTGTCTTCTTTGCACCACCAAGAGCCTTCCTTGCTGTGCTCCAGCAGCTGCCCACCAGCCATCCTCACTCCCACCCGCAGGCACCGTACACTGAGGAGGTACCAGTGACGCCGTGACTGGGACCTTGCACGTGGTAAACTTTAACAGAAAAGCTGGGAGAGGTTATAAGGACATCAGCCACGTAATTTGGCTCATTGTGGCAGTATCAGCAGTCAAACACCACAAACAAACCAGCATGAAATACAGCAGCACATTCCAGCCATAGCTCCAGAATTAAACAGCACCTAAAACCAGAAAGGCAACGAAGGACGCACTGGGAAACACCGAAAGGTCCTGGAAGTAATGCTTGGTTTATTCTTAATGGGTTTTGCCAGCACAGGATTGCTGCACATGGGTAACATGTCCAGTGAGGGTGTGCCTGCTCAGGGTGTATCCGCTCTGCCTCCAGCCGCCTGTGCTGCGGAATGACTCAGCTCTGTGTTCTGTTAACCACTCCTTCACGAGCATTTGAGCTGACATCTAATTCATTACCAGCAATCTGCTTTCACCACCAGCAACCTTCTGCCTGCTGATGCAGATATCTGATAGACCAGGCCCCATTCATGGTCACTATTTACTGCAGGTAATCAAAACCTATGTCCTTGACTATGAAAAAAAAAATGCTGGGTTATCATAAAAGTACAGTAGTTTCATACTTTCCAAGTTGTTATTTTGTTTTCTTTTCAAAATGTGTGTGTCAAAGACCTGAAATGCTCAATTAAAATCATATCACCATAACCAGGGCAAAACCTGAGCAAACAGCTTTGTTCAGAGTGAAAGAAGGGAGCAGAGGAGATGGAACTGTTCCACTCTTAGGGAAGCCGAGATGCAGAACTTCTCATCACATCAAAACCAACATAATTTTATCAGTGCACAACATGTTCTAAAAGCAAACAGGAAGTTACAGGAATTAAATTAAAAATCAAAATCACCCTTACTGTTATTTATGCAGGAGAGTGCTGAAGTACAACAGCACACACAACTTCTGGCTGTCAAAGGTTTTCGTGCCCCAGTCAAAACAGCTGAGTTCCCTCACATTAAAGATGATGGAATCAACAAAAGAGCACCATTTGGAAGAAGGAGAAAGTAACCTGAAGACACAGAGCTGCTGGCAAGGCTACATCCAGAACCCAGATCTCTGAATGCACATTTCAGCATCCTAACCATTTTGTGGCAGTGTTCTTTGCTGGGCTGGAGTAGGGACCTTTCTCAAAATATAGCAAAACAGTCCTGAAACAGGGAAGCTTCTCTATTCCTGCTTTGCAGGAGTTGAGCACAGTCTTAATGGTTATATTAGAAAGATAACCTTAAAGATAGGCAGGGGCTTACCTTTAATAATGGGAACCCTGTTATGACAGGGATGGTTCTAACAGAACTTTTGAGCCTGCACTTTGTAAGGCCCAATCAGAAACAATTACACCAAGTCAGACTGGCAGTCCCTCAGCCACAAAACTGCTGGAGGACAGCAAGGGACTCATGAGTTTTACTCTTGTCCCTCAAAGCAAGGCTCACTCTGTCTCGTTGTGCACAGTTAAGTCTATGGGAAAACAAGCCCAACCACAACGGGATTCCCCACTTTCCCTATAACACTCCCCATTTCCTGCCCTTCCAGAAGCTGTGGACACAACAGGACCCTGTTTTTGTTTACACCATGAACACCACGTTATGCATGTGGGCAACTTTAAACTGCATCCTGTGTTTCCATGGCAATGGGAGGGGCTGCATCAGCAATCCCCTGGGTTTAGTTTGGGCCATCCTCACTTGGGCTTCAGCTGCACAGCAATCCTTGCTGGGAACAGCAAACCAGTGATGTCACCAGTAACCATGGTGCCCACAGCCGAGTCTCCCCAGTGCCCTTTGTGCTCTAACATGCATCCTTCATGCATGACAATTACTTTAATCCAATTAGTGCTGTTAAAAAAACAACAAAAACCATGAAGGGCCATGTCAATACTTACTTTGGGAAGAAAGGTTAGTTTGAGTCAACAAGATAACGATCAGAACATAAGGCTTTACAATAGCACTTTGAGCCTCATTGCTCCAAACACACAGGAATGACCCGAAACCCTGGGTAGAGGGGAAACAAATCTGTTCCTCATCAATGGCTTCATTAATAAAGGCAAAAGAGCAGCTGTTTTAAACATCCCCCTTCCAGGTCTGATCAATGGCTGGGCAATATGCAGTGCTTCATTCCAGCCAGGCACTACACTGCCCCCAAACACTGATACCTCACCAGATGAACATAATTTCTGATAGTAACAATAAAGTAGTTACCATCTATCTTCCTAATCCAGCACTGATCAGCTGCAGCTTCCAGGAGAGTTCCCTTTTGGGTCCTTCGCAGCTCTGCAGGGAGATGCCACCTGATCGCTCCTGCCTCTGGCAGGAATTTTATGGTGAGAATCTTCCCTCAGGTTTACCAAGCAAGAACTGGGACTCCCACACAGGCCTGTAACCACTCTGAATGCTGCCTCCAAGGAGACATCACACACACAAGGAGATGTCACCCAGCAAGGGTCTTTGTGTCAGGGAGAGGCACATGGAGAGCTGCACAAGCAAAGCTGGGCGTGCAGGAGGCCCTGAGGAAGGGACCACTCTCAGGCAGGCACATGCATGTTACCTGCACTGCATCTGCAGCACCGTCAGCACCAGCACTCCTGGCTGCTTCTCTCGTAATGGAACATGTATCTTTTTTAAAAAGCCCTAAGAGCTGAAGGCAGGCCGGGCTGTCAGCGTCAGGCTCTCGCAAGGCGGAGCAGAAACACGCAGCATCACTTTGTACAAGCGTTGTAGGCACTGCATTATTTAGAATCAGGGCTAGATATTAATGAAGCTGCTTGTACAAAACCAGAATATTGTGGGGACAATCAATTGTGCAGGGTCATAAAAAATTTACAGCATTAAGAGAACCTTTCTCATGGCCACTCATTAATCACTTCGCTTTACAAAGACGCCCAGTCATACTCCTTTAGAGTCAGGGCTGGATGTGCCAGAGGCACATGAATTAGGGATCACTTTATTATGGAGATACCTCAAACTTGTTTACCCCACAAGCCCCATCATTCAAAATGTCTACTACACTTCCAGCTCAGTATTTCATCTACTCTAAGTATTTCCTTCTGTGTCTTTAAACTGATTTTTCACTGCATTAACTATTCCACAGACAGTGCCTGTGAGAATTACTGTCCCTGGTTTAAAGGGAGGCAAAGCAAGTTGCCCATTACTATATTGTGAGTCAGAGACCAATTTCAACTCGGAGTGCTCTGGATCAATTCTAATCCTCTGACTACATCCCTTATACTTTAGGAACCCAATGCAGTTGTTCACTAACAATGGGCTGTGTGCTAAAATACTGCAGGACTGGCTTAAAGAAATCCCCATAGTCTTCCTAATACTTAATTCATTACTTGCCTTCAGGTACTTGAGAAAGTGAGAATCTAATCCTGGTCAACACTTTTGTCCTTTCATAAGAATAAAAAAATACAGAAGGAAAAAGGATTTTTGACAGCCAGCAAACTCAGTAGGATTGGCAGTGCTACGTCCTACATTAAAATCAGTGCAAATCTGAAGTTTAAAATTGTTTGTGTTATAATATTATCTCAGCTTCATTCACCTTTGTTAAGAGAAAGAGAGCACATGTGAACTGTCAAGGCAACAAGTTCACCACCCTAAAATCAATCTGTTTTGGAATATGGTATGGAATCACAGACAATATAAGACAAAACAAGAAAAAAGGAGATGTAGAAAAGGTGTTTGCTCCTTCTGTATGTTTTCCCCACATGATAACCTGTATGGGTGTCACTGCCACCTGTACAAATGAGACCCCAAGTCTGCTACCACCAAACATAACTGTACCACCCTTGTCCTCAAAACTAAACATCTGCAAGTGCCTTACTCTCCTCCTGCAGAAGAATGCAAATCCTCGTGATCACAAAGAAAAGGTTATGAAAACCAGAGGAAGAAGAGAGAATGCAGAAGCCACAGGTTTTAATGCTGCAGCGCACGAATCAGGGGAAAAGCTTCAACCCAGGCTTTGCTTTTAGACTTGTGAGCCTTCCAGGGTCTCTGGAGCCATCAGCAGCATCACCTGCTTTAAAATTGAAGCATAAATTTCTGTCTGTGCAGATGGCCAAGGCATCTGCATGCAGAACAAAAATAATCAGCCATCCAGTTCTTCAGTGTCCAGAGATGAAGGGTTAGTTTGCTTTCCCCCATTCAGTCAATCCTTCACCATCTGCTGAGCCTGCTGGCAACTGCCAAGTGGAGCTGAGGGTGTAAGGGACACGACTTTTGCACCTGGGTATCACGACAGGGCCTCAAGAATTAGCACCACCACCACCAAGTAGAGTTTTAAGTCCGTTCTCAAAGGTGCTTCCTGGGAGCTACATGGAAATGAAGGGGAAAATAGGACAGTCCAGGTGTCTGGAAACTGAGATGATGAACAAAGCATGTTCCTCCAGAAAGGAGGAAAGTGACTCAGGATACTCCATCAGCAGTCAGGACAGGAGAGTACGGCACACTGCAGATGTGTGGAACACGATTTGATTTTTCAGGGAAGGCAATAAATGCAAAGCCCTGGAGGACTGTAGAGGAGAGGCTCATGTTAAAACATGAGAGAAGCCCTCAATTCCCAGGATCCTGCCTGAGTTCAGCAGGCAGTGCTGAGCAGATGGGTTATCTTCCATGCAGTGCCTCAAACAGGGCCAGAGGCCATTCCCAGTTGTGGACCCTCAAAGTGATGAACAGCAAAGTATTAACGCGATTAACTGGGCAAGATGATGCTGCGCCTTAAAATAAGTCCCATCCTCAAAAGGTAATCACTAGGTCCAGCAGAGGAATATTTTTAATGCAACTATCTTTGGAGGAAGGTCACAAATACCCAGAGAAATCTGTGTGGACAAAATGAGGACCAGAGTTATTTACAACAGACAAGAAAGCTGCACACACTGATATAAAAATAAGTTTTAATAACAAGAGGAATTCTCTTTTCTTATGAAAGGGTCAGAAGGGCAGCAGTCTCTCGGAATCTCATGGCATATGGAAGCACAGTAATGAACGTTATTAAGATGATAAAAGGACTGACCTTTGGCTAATAACATCCTGACAAACGCATTCAGGGCTCATATTCCAAGCTTTTATGAAACAGAGACTTTACGTTAATGTGTGCATTGTTTCTGGAGTGAGGAGGAGGAGGTGCACAGAAAGGAAGGTTCCCTGAACACACAAGGAAAGGATGCCAGTGTTCCAGGGAAGGATTGTTGTTGAGACAAAAATATGGAGGACTTGGGAGGGGAAGAATTGAGAGACCCTTTAATAAGATCTCTCTGATGTGTAACACAGATCCCTTTGTGCCCAACAGGATTCACCTCGCAGAGACTGAAATAGCACACACGCCTCGGATGTGATGTGTGGACTCTGAGAAGACATCCAGGACAGAGCCCTTGGCTCAAAACTTCTGCAGGAAGAAACAAATCCCTACAGATGGTTACAGTTGTTCCCCCCATAAACGGTTTGTGCTTCATGGAACTCATTCCAGTGCTCATCTCCAGTTCCTCTCTGCTTGCTTTAGGACAGGAGCCTGCAGCTTCCCCAGATCAAACCACAGCTCTCCCAGTCCCATGGACAACTATCCAGGCTGAGTTCATTGAGAAACCTCTCACCCTTGGAAGCAGGGCTGGCTTTTAAATGTGCACAGATTTCAGGAAAAAGTTACATGAATAGAGGTGCAAAGAGTGATTTCACTGTTTTGAAATATTTTGCCTGTTTTATGCACCAGAATAAAACCAGGTCACAGCACGAAGGAAGATCACTGGTTCTTAGCTCAGATATAAAAAGGAGTATGTTTTAATTTGGACCTCAAAAGAGCCAAAAACTCAGCAATGATGCAAAAAGGCCTTGTGCCTATGGAAAAGCTAAACCCAACTTCTCTGGAGCAAGAGCTCCCAACCTGGAGAGGCTGACAATGCTGTGTGAGAGGTTTCCCATGGAAGGATATTGAAAGTCTGAAATTTAATAGAGAAAAACAATTCAGTTCAGATCTGCTAGGCTTCAAGCAAGTCGAGGGTACATTAAGTCCTTGCTGTAATGTAAAATTAACTTATTTAGGGAAGAATTTAAGTGCTACTTAAAGTACTGAAACCACTGACTGTAGATAATATTTCAGAAGCCAGCAGAAAGCAACTTAGGAGACTTTTTGCTCTCTCACCTCAAATTAAAAAAAATAAAAAAAAATAAAAAGCAAAGCAGCAGGCCACTCATCTCAGTTTTCACAGCTTTATACACCAGCCTGGAGAACTTGTAGTTATAAGAGGAATTACAGAGCAACACGGGCATGCACACAATGATTTATTGCACATCTCACCTGCCCAGTGGCGCAGAGAACCAAGAGAGATGTGGATTATATACTGCACAATTTTAATTCTCCCATCCAGTAAACACAGCAAATATGAGTACAGCCTGTTCCCATTTAATGGAAGGATTCTTTGCTACTTGGGCATGATGCTGCTTACATCAAATCTGGTGGAAATTTTTGTTAAGACTTCTAAGAAGAAGAAGGGATTGTTCTCTCATGAAAACAGATGATTGACCCTTCCACTGCAAAGCAAAAATCTACATGAAAAAGCCTTTGAAAAGTGATGACAGTACAACAGCTTGAGTCTAAACATCCCTGCCCACATGGCTTTGAGGCACCACTTCCACCACACGGGCTCAGGGGAGAAGGGCCTTTTGGAAAACTTCCATTTGGACAATGCTGAAATCTAGGAAAATTTATAGCCAGGCAAAAAAAAATAGGCAGCTTTGTACCACCTGGTTTGGAATTTAACAGGAATTTTCACTCTTTAAGCTTTAAGGTAAATGAGTGATCAACTTCGAGTACATGCTTGAGACTCCCTAAAACCCTTGAGGAACGATTGTGACATCTCCTTTTCCACTGCTGGAGAAGTGCTTCTCACAGGCCCAGGCTGCCTGGTGCCTCCAGCAATAATGCCACCACTCTGTACATGACAAATGTCTCAGAAATTAACCTTTTGCTTTTAAGAATCGCTTCTCTTCCCAGGAACTACTTCAAAACAATCTGTTCTACATTTCAGCCACAGATTTCTCAGAAATGCCTCTGCACTGCTGCTTTGCACGGATCTCTCAGCTTGTTCCCATAAGGGGGCTCAACACAGAACTTACTTCTCCTGTGGCCTCTTCAGGCGTTTCAGAGGAAAAATAAAAGGACAGACATGAAGCACTTTCTCATTCTCTGAAAAGGACGGAAGTCCTGCTCCCCACTGCTCCTTCCCCAGGGCCTGTCTCAAAGACAAAACCTCCACTTTTAAATCAAACTGAAGAAAAAGAACATTTGATAACCTGGTCTAGGAGAAGCTCACACTGAAGCCAGCAGGAATCTTTCCACCAACTTCAGGAACAAATGAAGCAAATCACTACCAAACGATGAACTCTACCCTAAGTGGTCTTTCTTGTTTTGTTATTGCTTTTTGGTTTTTTCAAACTTGAGCTGAAACTAGTGTTCTCAAGGAAAAGCACAGCTAACTTTTCCTCTTGCACTACTTGTACAAGTAACACAGTAAAGTCCCTTGCTCGTCATGCACTCCTCCAGCTCCCCCGGACCGTGGGCTCCATGAAGCATTTCCAGCTTAGCCCCCTGCTCCAGGAGAGTGGAGGGAGACCAGAAACCTGACTTGACACCTGATCTAAGAGGAAACCTTACTCTGCTGCCTGTCAGTGCAGTAGAAAATTAAAGCAGGGCTGGATGGCAATTTGGAGATGTAGTTTCTCAGGTTTTCTGTGCTGGTGAACTTCCCCTTGCATGAAACCCTAATGGCTTCTCATGTCCTTCTGATGTTAAGATATGGCCAAAATCCCTGTCAAGTAACAAAGCAGAACCCAGTGTTCTGCATTAAGGAAATAAAAATCAGCAATTTAACTTCTGAGATCAAAAAGCAAATCCTGCTCCCTGACCAAGTCCTCCAGAATTCCCAGGAGGCCCCACAGACACTCCCCAGTTAAGGATTCATCCTCTGTTTAATCAGGTGGGCTCCTCCTTCCTAATCAGATCACTCTCCCCTACGCTCTGCAGCTCACTGACAAGCTCTGCACAGATAATACTCTGCTGCCATCCACCAGCTCTTCATGCAAAGCAGCTGAGACAAACTAGGAAGACAAAGTTGTTAACAAAATAATTACACCAATATTCAAAGCAGCTACAGCATCAGTAAAAGGTACAGAAAAGATGAAGCCACCTAAGAAAACTGTTTACCCATTTATGCCAAGATTTAGGTTAAACACACAAAGATGACACATTTGTGTCAGAAGAAGGAATTTGACCATTATTACTGGAAAATACACACCATACATTCTATTAACAGGCAAGCCCAAGTGCATGAATCCTTAAGGAACACAGCTGGGTGGTCAGGAGAGAAATGGGGGAGTTGTGCTTTTGCTTCGGGGGGGTCTGCTTTTTCCCCTTAACTTATTTTAGGTTTTAAGCCGAAGCAGATTTTTCTAGCACTGCTTCATCCCACTTCAGAAAGCAAAGTTCTCCTGCAAACTCAGTATTAGATGTGTGTTTTGCTGGATGAGCTAAATTACATTTTATTTAAAGCGTAGGACAATGAAATAACACTTCAGATTCATTTCCTTTTATAACTGCTCCTGGTTGGATTTCAAATACTGGGAGAATATGGGCACAGAGGATTTCAGTTACAAAAACCCAACATTTTAATTAACTGCTTTACTGCAGACAGGGAATTCCACAAAAATTCCCATCAGTATTCAGAAGCCTATTAAAAATAATCTACATCTTATGCCTAAACTGATTAGTATCTGTTTCACCAGATATATTACATATAATTTTTTCCCTCCCTTAACTCCAGGTTACACCTTTGGTTTACCCTCTCCAATTTATATTAGACTGTTGCTCCCCAAGAAAAGAACAGAATTTGGTTTGCAACTGGAACTGGCACGCCCAGTAAGCACAGCCCACCTGGGAAGCAGTGGCTGGTTATGCCCTACAGATCCCTTGCAGTAGGTACCCACACACTCGGGCTGAGTGTTTCCACAGGAACAGGTTGTTGTTTCCCCACGCAGGTCAAACAGAGGTTCTCCAATTTAAGGAGAAGAGGAAGCAAGTCAGAAATTGATGTTTCTGTTACTTTCCCTGCTTCTCCTTTATAAGCAAACATAAGCAAACATAAGCAAACATGGTTTTATAACCCAAATTTAAAACACTCAATCCTGCAGCAATTCTCCCCCACCCCACAGAGAGCCCCCAGTGCCCTGCAGGGACCAGAACGTTCCTGACCTGTATCATGTAGAGCTGGGCGATGCGATATTCTTCCACGCTCATCGGAAGAGGAATACGATATTCCTTTATGAGCATTTTGGATACAAAAATCTCTTCTCTGCTCAAAAACACAATCCAAAAGCTTTTAGTAAAGGCTCCTTAAATAATGGCAAGGAAATGCATTGAGGATNGGGGGGAAGAGAAGTGGTTATTTTCCATTCTTATGGCAGAACATCCTATTTAGAAAAAAAAACCCCAACAGACAAACATTAATTTTTGTAATAGCTATAAGCTTAATAGCAGAAAGAAGAATCCCTGGAGTGCTACCAGACCTTTGGTATCAAACTGAACAGAATCCGTCCAAAGAATTTTGATTTGCTTCAGGGGATACCATCAAAGCTATTACCCTCCTGACCTTTGCCACCCTATCACTCAGACTTTCATATGCAACAGCATCTCCACGGAAGAGATGTGACAAGAGCTCCAAATGAATAGGCAGCTCTGCTGCTGCCCACAATAAAGTCTCTCTCCAGTACCAGCAACACAAGAGAGATGCATCCTCTCAAAGGCATCAGGCTTTATCTTCTCAAATTCATTTAGCAACAAGAAAAGGCAATAATTAGACTTCCTCAGCCCTCAGTAACGACATGATGAAGGAAGACCTTTGGATTCTAAGAATAAAGACAGCAGAAACACACTTTTCTTCCCTGCCTTATTCTGAATTATTTTCTTGGTAGGACCCCTTCTCTTGCACCTCCAAAACAGTCTGCTGGCAAGATCCTCCTGTCGCTTCTGTCAATGTCAGGCTCATTTTTACACTCCCACTGCATGAGAATACAGTCAAAGATCAAACTGCAACAGAGAAAAATCCCATCGTACCCCACCTCAAGGCACTGTAACAGAATTACTGGTTAAGAATTCAGGGAATACAGCATTTGCTACACCACAGGTCAAAGCAGAAACTCTTCAAATAAAATCTTTAATACCCCCTATGGACTGTGGATAAAGACGACAACTTAATGTAAAGAAGGGGGAAATAAAAGGATGAATGGTGAGGAAAAGAGGACACAAGAAGCAAAGTCTGTTATCAGCCCAAGTCAGCTGCGGCAGGATCTGGTGACGGCTCTCACAGCACACAAACCATTCACTTGGTTCCTTCTTGTCACCAAAATCCACCTCTCTGCTGTGCCTGCTTATTGGATGTCTTCAGATAGAGCTGCTGGAGTCAAACCAGCCCCAAACCCTGTGACTGGTGAAAACAACCAACAGAATAAACCCAACCAATTTATCTTGTGGATTAAACCATGATGTGGGAACCAGGAAACCACACCACTATCGACAGCCCTTAGTGCCAGTCGGTGTTTGCACAACACTTCACCAACCTTTTACGAGGTTTAGAGAAGTTCAAACACATGCCCACGGTCACAGGGCAACCAGGGACAACATTCAGTATTTATAACCCAGGTTTACTGCGACATCTCTGCCAGAGCTGCCCCAGTGCCGAGCACACAGGGGGGCACTGCCCAGGGCTCCCTGGCCCAGGCCCACCCAGCCCTGTGCCATGGTGCCCCCAGCTCGCCTCCCTGTGACTGCCACATTTCTAATCTGGCACTAAAGCAAATCCACCCCGGACCGACTCTTCTGGAATAGTGATCCGTCTGGTGCTGCATCATCTAAACAATTTATTTCCAAATTCAATTCTCTGCCGCATTTTATTGCTGTCAGAGCAATCTGTGTGCGTGGAGGGGAGGATGAAAAAGTCTCTGCTATGGCAAAGCCTGTAGAGAATAATTCTGGGAAGACTCTGCTTCCCTACACTGCCGAGCTATGCATAGGAGTGTGTGCATCCACACACACGTGCAGGATTTCCTCCATCAAGCTAATCCTCCAGAACAGGTGGAGATAATCTCATTAAGTGGTTTTTAATTGGCGTCATGGCAAAGAACAACAGTTACCACCACAGGATGCATTTCAAGCACCAGATTTGCAAGGGTGCAACTCCAGGATCCCAAATCTTGGAGCTAATGGCAGTGGGAGATTCAGCTACACATCTTGAGATCTTTGAAAATTAGATTTAAAAGCTTCTCCCCCTGTTCCCCAAATGCTCTGAAAGTGATTCTGCTCCATCATAAGGACATCAGTCACGTCTGCCCTTGCTGCTTGCTAAAACCAGGATATTTCTATCGATTGGAGGAGATGAATAAAACAAAAAATAGACCCTAAACCAGCATAATGGCAAGAAACCAGTACCAACATGGAAAAAATGTGTTTATAATGAAGTGCCAGTCAGGTAATAATTCAGATGGCTGAGACACAAGAGGGTTTATTTTATTACAGACTAAAAATCCCAACATTTTGGCCCCAAGCAGGCACAGCAGCAGCCTTGGCATGCAGAGCCTGTCTGGTCACAGCACTGGCTACTGCTCCAGTTTCCTGCTCAGCTTTTACGGGAGCTGAGGGTTCAGTGAGAAGCTCTCCTTCAGGTTTCTCCTTCCCTGTCAGGGTGGGCAGTGATCAAAAGGCAGTGTTTGGGCTCAGCTCACAGGTCTGCAGGCTGCAGCAGATCCTGGTTATGTGCCCACTGGAAACCTCCTCCAGCAGTGACCCACTCCAGCTACTACAACCAGCCCCCAAAAGCTGGGTAGAAAGCAACCCTGGAAACACACTGGGCAACACCAAGGAGCAAATCCCAACCTCAGACCAAGGGAAAGGCACCTGGGATCAGCAGCCTGACACTGAAGGGGGTACAAAGAGAACAAACTGACTTGTTTGCCTGGTTTTTAGCTAGACTGGCAAAAAAGCCAAAATATCGAGGTAAGTTTGCAGTTTGTGTTGTCTTTGAGTTGAAAAGAACCTGTTCTAACCCTTCCAAGTGCTGTGGAGCCCAGGTATCAAACCATGAAATACAAACACGGGATTTCACCAAATTCAGATCTTGGGGAATGCCATTCCAGGTGGGTCAGAGGTGACAAAATGGCCCTTTCAGACAACTCACTGAGGACAGTGGCCTCCTTCCAAAATCTCGGGATTTTATAGAGAATCAAAGCCCACCAAGACCACTCATTTTATTGTCCGAACCAAACACAGAAGTTTGTCTGCAGAAATGATGGGAGAGAGGAAGAAGCGCTCCCAGAAGCAGAGGAGCCACCACACAGCTCTGGAAAACCGGTGTCAAAACCCAGCTGTGTCCATGGCACTTGTCTGCACCCAGCCCACTGCTACAGCCAGAGGTGTTTGAGATGCTCCATGTGCAGGGATTAGCAAACAGCCCGGGTTTCACTGCTGGATTTCAGCCGCACCAAGCTGGACTTCCTATGGATTTGCCAAACCCCTGTGGCCGCACAAGTGGAAGATCCAGAGGCTGTTTGCAAACCTCAGCCTGCAGCCGGCTTCCCAGCAAGAGGGAAACAGCGGTGACGCAGGACATTTCCAGACTCGCTGCTTTTCCTGCTCTAGCCAAGTGGCACATTTGTACAGCCCGTTATTCAATTTATACCCAGAGCTGTAGTAACTGGGAGAGCCAGGCGCATAATTTTATACCTCAATTATTTTAAAATCAGGTTCTCAAAGCATCATAATTATGCTGCAGAGTCAATATCCTGCTGCGATGAGTCAGGTCCACCTCTGAGCCATTGCTCCAGGCTGTCTGAAGGCTCACGCACAGCCTGCTGCGTTTACTTCCAATTTTAACAGTCTCCCTCACAACAACAAACTCCCCAAAAAAAGTGTCCATGCTTTAAAATCAGGGGAGGATTATCTGGATCTGCAGAAGCTGAACGGACCAAGAGACCCAGCAGAATCTCTCCGTTTAACCCGTGAACTTGGTGCTCACTTTGGGAGCACCAGGGCAGCCTCCCTGGTGCTAAAGGAGGTAGCAAAGGACTGATAACAACTGACAGCTTGTAATTAAGGAGTAAGAATCAGTGTGTGAAGGGTGGTTAAACTGTGCTACTGGCGTGCTGGAGGCCAAATCCCAGCCAGGCTTCCCAGGCTGGCCCTGAGGGGATGGAAACAGAGAGTGACAGCAGAAATCCCAGCTCTTCGATTCAGGGCAGGAGAACCACTCACACCGTGGGTCCAGGCTACAAAAGGGCTGTTATGACTCTGTTCCCAGCTGTCACCTCAATGACTAATTTTTGACCAGCTCACGTTTTCCATGCTCAGGCTGCTGAGCAGAGGCTTTTCAGGGCTGCAGTGAGCAGCGCCCCAGCAGCAGGAACCCACCTCGGGCTGTGGCTGCTGCATCCCTTTTTCAGCAGAGAAGAAAAGGCCCCAGACACAGAGAGTAACTACAACGAGCTTTTTCCAGCCTCACACAGGAGGTTCATTTTACACTTTTATAAAGTTAAAAGGAAAGCCCATTACAGAAGGTCACACAGCAGCTGGTAGCAGAGGCAGGTGTCAGGTTCTGATCAACCACTGCCTGCTCAGGGCTGTGCTGTCTGTAGAAGCTGAGAAAAGTCTCCTTTATGAAAGAGCACACTCGTCAGCTAAGGATTGATATTCTTGACTCAGCTGTTGAACAATTTTCCTTGTAATATCTTCACATCATCAAGAAATTAAAGATAATTAAGAGAAACAGCCATAAGAAAACCAAGCCAAACCTGTAATGGCAAAAGGATGAGTGAAGGCATTACCTGGAGACCTCACCTACCTCCCTAAAGACCTTCCTTAGGTTCTCTACATCACCTTTATCCCCCAAGAAGATGCTTCCTTGAAGAAAGTGATGTCAAAGAGATGTTAGCATTGATCCCAATGGACTTTGGGAAGCAACACCAGGCTTAGCAGCCCGGCCGCCTTCCCCCTCTGGCAGAGTTCCCTGGAGGAGGACACAGTGCTCTCCCACGACTGGAAGCGCTGCATACTTACTGTGCTTGGATTTACTTATGCCTTCAGAAGCAGCAGCATAGATGGGAAACAGATTCCCAGGGCCTAAGTCAGCAGTTTTCAAAGGCAGCCTCGGCGCTCACACCTTGATTAATGCGGCAGTTTCCCTCCTGGCCCAGAGCAGCCTTGCTCAGCTTTATCTCTCCAGAGTGACACTGCTGCAAAGACCATTCCCTGTCACTCTGATCCTGGTTGTCCACAATGTCCCTGCCTCTCAGGAGCTTTCCATGATTATCTGCAGAGCCTGGTTGTCAAACCTTGCTCAGCCCTCGCTCGCCAGCCTTGCCTGCCCAACCCTCTCCAGGGGCTGTGGCACACACAGCCTGAGATCCATCACAGGGACCAGCACGGCCTCACAATTGTCCTGCCCACATCCCACTGCCAGCTCCGTGGGAAGGACCACAGGACAGAGAGGAACTTCTTGGTTTGTGAGTGCTTAACACACTCCAGGCTGGAGCCTAAGTGTCACCGTGAATCTCTCATGACTGACCACTGCTCTGTAAAGGTCAGGGGAAAACACAATTTATGAAGCTTTTCCAGGGAGATGAATAATGAGCGCTCGTATTTTACCATTTCCTTCGCTCCCCTCCTCGCCCAACCCCACCAAAGTGATCTCTCCACTGGGACAGTTTCAAGCCATGTCTATATTGAAAGGTTAAAAAGCCTCAGCATTTCTATTTAGCAGCTTTGTGGCCACAAACACTCATCACTACTCTCAAAACTGTCTCTCACACACATGTGCACATGCACTAAACTGAAGAGACAGAAAGAGCTTTTTAAAATCAGCATTTTCAGTTTTCATAGTGTGGGTTGTACCTGCTCACTGACAGCTAAGCAGATTTAAAAATTCATCAGGCCTGGGGAGGAAAAAAAAAAAAGGATCAAATGTTAAAGCTCCTTAAAAGTGCACAGTTCACACGCTCTCAGCTCCAAGGCCACTGTGTCAGTGCGTGACTCTCGGTGCGGTCGTTCATCTTAATCGCCCATCTCATCTGTCACATCTTCAGACAGAAAAATTACGATGCAGATGTTTGCACATCCGAGTTTCATGACTGAGCTTAGATCCCATCTGACAGTGAATCAGCAGCTAATGAACAAGTGCCCAACACTGCAAAACTGCAGCGGTCCTTCCAGCGCCGGAGCAGCTGGAGCTCCCTGTGCCTGCCCCTGGCACTGGCCACTGCCTGCAACACAGCCAGAGGACAAGGAAGGGGGGAAGAGAACAAGGAAAACACCAGCATTTGTGGAAATCAGCTTTTCCCAGGTGTGGGGCAAGCTCCAGAGCTCTCGAAGGCACAGCGAGGGGCTGAGGACAAGCACTGCTCGGTGAGACAGGACAAACAAGTCGCATTTACAGTACTTGATCTTTTTTCCATTATTAGATACAATTTGACGTCACTTATAGAATTTAAGAGCTCATTGTAAAGCAGACGTTTATTACAACTGAAGGATGGAAGCAGTCCAAATGCAATATAGCGACACTGGAGCTATTAAATCTTGTTATAGTTCACTGGGCAGCCAAATACTGGCTCAAAGCAACGTGAGGAGAAGGGGAGGGGGAAAGTAACACCACAGCAAAGCGTGCACAACACCCACCACCTTTTCTGCTTAAACATTCTAGGATATTGTGCTGGTTTTTTGTATTTTCCGTTCCTACTACTCCTTTAACACCCGGGAGAGGAAAAACTGACTCCCTCCCTTCTGCTTTCTAAGTGATGCTCTGGTGCAAGGCCAGCCAGCCCTCCCCACGCACACACCAACTCCAAGGGGATCAGGTGAAGTCCATAAGCTGAACTTTGGTTGGAAAATTAACATTTCAAGTCCTGCTGTGCCTGGAGGTTATGCAATAACGAACTAATAAAGAAGCCATTAAAAGAACTAATAAGCACACTCGAGCCACAGATGAGTTCAGAGGGAAAGACAAACCAGCCTCTAATCCTTTTGCTGATACTGGGGATAAAGATGAATATTAAAAAGAACGCTGACATTAAAGGTTAAACGTTTCCAAGTAGTCTGCATGAGGAGAGCAGCCACAAACCCCAGCATCCTGTGGCCAGGCTGCAGAGCCTGGTGACCTAAAGGAACTGGGCAGACCCTGCTTTTAATGGGGTTGCCCTTACTCCAAGACTCAGCGTTATCCACTGAAAACAGGCCAACATTACACACACAAATACATAAATATAGATGTGTAATGTATATTTTATATATAGACACATATATATAGCCATACATATATATACACACACAGGGAAACAAAAATAAAAGCAGCACTGACAGCGTGGCAAGTACAGCATGTTGGCTGAAAACAGACTGAAAATTGCTGGCAGCTCATTAAACTACTGTGAAGAAAAATCTATGGAATGCCACGGGCAAACAGCATGGACAGGATTTTTCTTTGGTTGGTGGCACATCCATTAGTCTGAAGGGCCACTGCCACGCAGAAGCCTGCGCACTGTGGGCAGCAGTGGCAGGGAGATGGGGAGGCAGGCCAAGTTTAAAAACCAAAATAAACATATCTAATTTCCCAGGTAGCCTCCCTGGGAGGTTATTGCATTTACACTTTACAGCTCCGAGTGCTACAATCCCTCTTCCTGACAGAACTCAGGAGAGTGAGCACAAGGGAGCTTGGTGCAGTTCCCACCAGCTGATCAAGGCTACACTTGTATTAAGAAGTAAAATCCCAATGACAAATCCATCCAGGCTGTTAATGTCCATGTCCACACCATCCCTGCTCTCTTTCTCTCCATCAGTAGCTGCACTGGAAATTACAGTTTTCTATTAAAACATCAAGAGCAGAAAGCCATGAAAACACCCACTCTTTCATCTTACCAGTCACTAAGCATGAAAATAAGAAATTGAGAGCAGGGAGGCTGAAGTCCAAAGCTCCGTGTCTTTCCTGTGACTCTTGCTCGTACCCCTCTGCGTGGTATTTGCCAACAGCACAAGGCACTTGACAGCCACTCAGTCCCAAACTCATTACAGCCATATCCCACCTCCCCTGGAATGGCAACCACAGCGCTCATTCCCCATTTTATAGCTTATTCATGGGTCTTTGCGCTCATCTTTTCCGACCTACAGCCCATTTCAGGCTATTTCTCAATGTTAATTTGAATTTTTATCTCCAAACACTTGCAGATCCACTAAACCTGCTTTTGAGGCACAAAAATGCAATTCTGGGATTTGAGTCAACATCGGCCAGACCCTGGATTGCTTCCTCAGTAACTCCCTATTCAAACTGAAAAGGGTCATCAACAGCTACTCCACTTTTTCAGTAGCTACAGTCCTGACGGAAATAACATTTTATTCCCTCGCTTATGCAAATGCCATGTGGAACAGGAAATGAGCATTCAAAGCTGGTTTAAAAAGACTATTTCATGGAGGAAAACACGATACCATTGCAAAGGCAGTGTTAGAGCACCGTAATACTTCACGCTGGTTTCATTAGGCTGAGACTTGCCTTGCCTAAAGGCAAAATGGGGATAAAGAAAGTAAGTCCCACTCCATCAGAAGAAACTTGTAATGGCACCTAAAATTCTTACATGGGGAGCACGACAGACACAGCAGTGAAGGCTGATGAATAATGGTGCAATTGAGGTGGAAAGTACAGGGCCATTTTGCACAAGAGCAGTAAAAGTTTAATATCTCTGTTGCGTCTTTCATCCATAACACCAACAGATTAACAAGGTTTCTGTGGCTGGGTAATTTCTTTGGAGTTTTGATCTTGGAAATAATTACACTAAATATTTCATAAGTGCCTTTGAAAGTTTTTTCTTTTTTTTTTTTTAATAAAGAAGAAAGAATCGCTCGCTGCTCTCGGACTGCAGCAGGGTAATGAAAGTGCACAGCTAATCAATAACCGCTTTCAGTTCATTATTCAGCACATTTTGGGCTGGTGTTATTTCTTCCCTTCTACCATTCCACATCCCACATACGGAGTGATGGTGCATTTTTAAACCATCACATCTTACTGCTTTTGCAAATCATCCTTAATGCTAACCACAACATGGAACACACAGCCTCTAAATACCACCCACACCATTTAGAGGTTCCAGGGTGTTTCCAGCTGAGCAGTTTTGCCAGCTGAGGCAGAGGAGGCCGAAGTGCCAGAGCAGTTCCATTTCTGCTTTAGTCCGGGTAACAAATTTCTGGGTCATTTCTGTCCCCTACCCCTTTTTGAGAAGTCTGAAGAAGGACAAAGCTTTGTCAGTCACTTGGACAGTCCCAGCTCAAGGGCTGTGGGACAGGCAGCTCCAGGCTCCTCCCTGGCGAGCTGCTGATGGGACCAGAGCCTTGGCTTTGCCCCAAATCCAGCTGCTGCACTGGGGCCACAGCTGCACCTCCACAACACCCAGGATCTCTGCACGTGCTTCCAAACTAGGATCCAGTGGCCAGTTCAGGCAACGAGAGACCTGCAGGGATACTGCCAGGTGCTATCCACATCCCAAATTCTCACCTGCTCTGGGAAAACCCAACACACTCCTTCCCCGCTCTGCCCACTCCATAAAAAATACAACCCAAAGGACACACTATGATCACTTAAAATAGAGCTGAAACTACATCGTAATAAATGATGAATTTGCCCAAGCCGAGGGCAGGAGTGGTACCTAAGGAGACAAATGCGGGTGCTGGCAAGAGAAGAGGAAACAACATTCTCGGAGTCACACACCCAGAGCAGAGCCACAGGAGCAGGAGAGCCTGGCTGGGGCCCAGCCAGTGCTCCCTGCAGCAGCTCCCAGTGCTTGAGGGATGCATTAAAGCTCTGCCCTGGCCTCAGGGACAACCGTAATTATCCATCATTTGAAGGGAAATTAAGACATAGGGAGAAAAATTATCTGGTCCAATATCCAAGAGAGAATCAGTGACACAGCAGATTCAAGACTGGATCCAACTTTTGCCACAAAATAACTTTTTATAAATAGAGGAGGGAGTGGTGTAGCTCAAGCAAATTCAATTTCCCTGATAATTGGCACAGTTCTGCAACAAAAAAATGTGAAGAATTTTTTTTCCTCCTTACCAACTTGCCTTTCAAGCTATCAGTAATTTCTGCAGAAAAGAAAACTATTTTTGAAAGTATCACATTTCCCCAAGAGCCCAGAGGTTCTCAGCACACATCACACCCCATCTCCTGTTGCTCACAGACAGGCCCTTTTCCTGCTGGAAAGCACCTGGGAGCCTTAACAGCTTTTCTGTTTTGTTGAAGTCTGGGTAGATCCAGGTTTGGTTGATGCAGTAGCTTGAATGAAGACTGGCAGAGCTGCCCAGGCAGCCCATGACACTCAAACCAGCATGGCCACAACCAAACACTCACCCCCCGCTCTTCTAGAAGGGCTACAGACCTCCTGTTTCTACAGATGACAAGCAAAGAAACTACTCAAGATCAAAAGATGCTCAAACTCTCACTTACAACAGTATCCTCAAAACCCCATGCAAATAATCCTTGCTGGGGAAAATATTCTCAAATGTAATTAAATTGTGCTCTGAACCCAATTTTTGCATTAATATCTTGGGCACCACAAACCAAACTCACTTTTCAGCTGTCAAATCCACAAGACAAAACTTTGAAGCACATCCTTTGGCCTTTTATTCTGACCCATTTTGCTGAACCCCTCCTACAGCCCTTCCCACTGCCACTGGGAAGCCAAGGTCCGGCTTCACTCAGACTTCTCTCCAGGAAACAATTCTCTTTCCTACAGAAAATTTCTGGATGTACCAAAGCATTTAACAGCCATGGAGCACATATTGTGGTTTCAGCCCGACAAAGCAAGGAGAGGGCTTTCCCAAGGGCGGAATCCTCATGTTCCTCGAGGACTCATGTGGACTTTTGTGTGGTTTTATTCCTCAAATTAAATGGGATTTCAACCGCCTCCTCCAGCTATAAATTCAGCTTCACAAGTCCATCAGGGTGTCCTGCAACAAGGTGTCATGCTGCACATATGGGTCAAAAGAAAGCATTTTAATGTAAATTAAAACAAAAGTTAACAAAATCTGTTTCCTGACCCATTCAAATAAACTTTTCCTTTGTTCCTCAACAAGCATCCAAATAGTTTAGGGGGTGTCCCTTATAAGGGATACTTCTTTTTTGAAGTGTCCCTTATAAGAGAGCATTAAAAAAGCAAGTTCACTAAGGGTTCAGACACAAAATTTTCCTTTTCATGAGATGCACCATAGGATGGAAACCTTGCTCCAGCCTGACAGCGGCTGAGGAAGCAAAGCACGGAGCAGAAAGTGTCCAACCCCCTCAGTTCAGATTTCAGGGATGGCTCTGACCGAGTGGTGCAGTCCCCTGTCCTGGCTTTACAGCTCCTGCCATGGCCTGGCCAGTTGTGTCACACCTTGGGAATTTCTCCATCCTGGCTGATCCAGCTCAGTCAGCTCTCGGATTGCAGGAGCGCTGCACAGCCCCACATGCCCTTCGCTAAAGGGCATTACAGCTGTATTTATATCTGACATAAATCTGCTTTGTAAACAGTGACCTGATTCAGGAGCTGGGCTTTCTTAGACATCCACATCCAGAGCACACGTGTCTGCTGGCCCTGAGGGATGCCCTGAGGGACACCCTGAGGGACACCCTCTCAAAAACCCCGGAACTGGCAGGTGGGAAGTCAAAACCACCCAAAGCCGGAGGGTTTGGCGTATCCACGAGGTGTAACAGAGGAGCCAAAGGACTTCAACATTCCATCTTCATCACAACATGGCATGGAGAAAAGGACAATTAGTCTGTGCAATAAAAGCTACCTGCAGTCTACAGGTAGTGTCATATCTGAGGGACATTAAAGTTTGGATAGTTTAGTCCAAAATTCACTGCAAATGCTGGCTCACAGTCAAAACAATCAGGAGCTGAACTGAAAACAGTATCAAAGTTCTCAGTCCAGGCACCAGACCCTGTTTTCTCATCTCATTTCTATTCTTCTGTTTGCTGCCAATTCAAAGCTCTGTGACCAAAAAAAAGCAGCCCATTAGTCTTGTTCTTAGAAGTGTTAAGCTCTTATATATGAAGTTAGTGTTATCCACCGAGTCCATAAATTACAGCTAAAGTACATAAGGAAGCAGTCATGACATGACCCCAATTTAATCAGAACCAGGCCACCACAGTCAAAGAAGTGTTTTTCAAAATGTTAATTAATTTTTAAAAGAATGGATTAAAGGGGGTTCTCAATTAAAAGAATATTTTAAGGAGACAAGCTAGAGAGGATTGTCCACTTTATTAATACAGCAATTTAACAGCTATTCAACATGTAATAACTTCTCATTAAAAGTCAACCCTCCCCCTTCTCCTGCAGATCAGCCACCCATTTGTCAGACACAATACAGCTTCATTAGCCTAAAAGTTCCATTTCTGCTCTTCCACTGATTTGCTTTTATTTTGCTTCTGTCAGTAAGCGAAAATCCTGAATGACTGCAAAGTCCAGAAATCAATAACACAAACAGTGCCTTGGTCTTTCACACGTTCCAGAGGGTGCTTGGAAGCAGCATTCCCAGCATTCCCTGCAGTGCCAGCACGCACAGTCAACTCCTGCAAGAGCCAGGTAGGAAACCTTGGGATCAACGTAAACAAAGCTGCCCAAACGCACGGCAAAGGCTCATCTGTGAGCTGTACCCTGTCTGGAAGAGCTCACCAATGATACCTTTTCCCACCACCTTTTCCACCCAAGGATTACCCACCAGCACATCACAGCCTGCGTGGAATTGGAGCGTGTCATTGAAAAGAGGATATACAATTTTGCCAGAAGCTTCCCACCGCAGCCTTGAGTTTTCAGGTGAAGCATTGTCATCACGTGTAACACACAAGCAGACACCTTGTTCTGGGTGGGTGTGCTCAACCTGTGCTGAGGCCCCACAGACCTGCCCAGGAGCAGGTGGGAGCTGAGACAGGGACAGCAGGGACAAGTCCTGGGGCTGGGCACCAGCAACGTGCAGTTCTCAACACGTCTGAGAAATGTGCAGCCAAGTGTCTTGGAGACACAGACAGGAGACACGGTAAAGCTCCTGTAAGGGCAGCCCTACAACTCAATAAATCAACGGGAAGAGCCCCGTGATTCCAGTGGGAAAGTCTGAGCACTGATGGAGAAGCTCCGCACAAGAGCAGCTCAGCAGCAGCCCCGTGCTCCGCCATCAGCCTCGTTGCTGCAGCCACAGCCGGATTCTGCATGGATTTCACTGCAGGATCAGAGCTCTAGGAAGTCCTTATTAATAGATAACAGAAACTGAAAGAGGTTACAACTAAGGCTAATACCACCCAAAAGCTAAAGCAAACAAAAACATTCCAGTCTAAGATTTATCTGCAAAGACCATTCAAGCTACTCTTAAGACCATTAACAGCCACATGCCCAGGCTTCAATAAAAAGGGACACCTTTTCTCCAGCTCCTGCAATTTTAAGGAATGAATCCAGACATCGGTAGAACAGGAAGTTCAGGATATATGTAGCATTAGTTTCCAAGAGAATATTTATCATGTCACGTGAGACCAGCATTTTTAGCCAACTTGGGAGAAAATAGACAAGCTGCAAAGCTGCCCTAAAAATACCAGTCATGATAATTACAAGGAAGAAAAGCAAAGCATAAGCAATGGCAGCATTAACAATCCATACTTCTAGTGACAACCTGCTAACAGTATTTTTAATTACAGAGACCACTGCTAGAAGATTATCTCAGCTGCTCAGGTGTGCAATTTATGTTTTCAGTTTAAAAAAAAAAGAAAAGGCATCCATAATTATGTGAATCGGGGCCTTATTCTCTCTGTTCTGCCACTAAAACACAAGCTTTTGCCAAGCTGCCCCTCCTTCCTCAGGACACCACTATTCAGCTTCAGCATTTTAAAAAAAATTGATAAAGATCAAAACAATCCAAGAGGTAGTAAAAGTTTAACAATTCATCCTAGGCTAGGGGTGGAGAGAAAAGAGCCTGGCTGACAGGAGCCACATGTGGGTGAGATGCCTCCCTGGCCACGTGTTGGTGACAGTGGCTCTTCCCAAGGCACAAACCAGCTCCCGCTCCTGCAGTGAGTAACTGCAGGGCTTGCAGGAGTCAACAGTTGTAACAGAAGATTTATTTTTGTCACTGAAATCAGCAAGGGTGACTCACAATAGGCTCAGGGAGCCTCGTTGATGAGTTTCATTTTATGCAGTCACTTTTCACCCTTGATTCTCAAAAATACCCTGAGTGACAATAGTGACAATAGAGTATAATAGTCCTAATTAGCTAATGGGAGAGAAAACTTCCAAGTTCCAAACTAACCAGAATTGCTACTTCTAAAAATGCAATGCGGTCGATCCCTGTTGATCTCTGAAATGAGAAGAGAAAGAAGAATGGCCATTCTCTTCTGCACATTCAGCAACAACATCCCGACAGCCCCATCAGGAGAAAGAACACGAGCAAGAGCTGTTCAGAGACCTGGCTTCAGGATGATTTACTGCTAAATACATTAGAAGCATCTCCCACTGACAAAATAAATAGGTCTGCCGGTATCAAAACCCAAGCAAATCATCGCCTTCTCAAGCACAGGTTAATGCATTTTTTCCCAGCAATGATAAAGAGGACAAAAGGACAATGGCAAGCTTTGAAAATGACTTGCCAGCTAAGTGATGGGTCAATAATTACATTTTGGAAGGTTTTCCTTGCATTTCACACCACTGAAGCCACTCTCAAAGCAACTGAAAGCACCAGT
Source organism: Gymnorhina tibicen (assembly GCA_013399875.1). Lineage (NCBI taxonomy): Eukaryota > Metazoa > Chordata > Aves > Passeriformes > Artamidae > Gymnorhina > Gymnorhina tibicen. The sequence continues at coordinate 2,602,710 of VXAZ01001058.1, read as the reverse complement.
AACAAAGAGAAACCAATGTGAAACTTGCTCTGTTGACTTGACCAAGGGAAAGGGCTATGCAGGAGAGTGGACTTGGTAAAGCCAAATTTAGGACGACCACTACTGCTCTCTAAAGCACCAAAGTTGGCTGGAATCTTTATTTAGGACTAAAGTCCAGTATCTTTCCTCTGAATAGGGGATCACATGGAAGCTATTTTCTTTGTGGAGTTTATTTTGAGCTGAAAATATTTTCCAGTTCCATGCTGACAGACAGGATTGTAACTACACTGTTTTACAGAATAATGGACATTCAAAGCCTGTCATAGGGGAAAGCAGAGAAAGCATCATTTTTCTCTTTACAGTATTTATTCCTGCAGAAGTTTACTCTTTCAAAATAAGGTCATGTGCTCCTTCAGCACAAAAGGACCCAACTGAGCAGAGCACAGCTATCTGTCCCATCTGTCATCCCAGGCAAGATGAGACAATCAGATTAGCCAAACAGTTACAAATTGCACATATCTGAAGGAGAAGGAAGTAATTTTCTCATATTCCTCTCCCTGGCAATCACCTCCAGAATTTCCAAAACAGCAGTGTCAGCCTCCCTAACACTTCCCAGTACTGAGCTCCTCCAGGATTCAGGGACAAATTCCTCTGGAAGCCCCAGGTCAGCTTGTCACATTTATTGGAGTAAATGGTTTGCCAAGATGATGTGGTAAAAGCCTGCATTAATACCTCCAGTTCTATCCACACCGCCAGCGATGTTCTCTAAGAGCATTCCTGTGATTGGCCCCAAAAACCCTCCTGGGAGAGGCTCCTCCACTCTCTCCACCCAAAGCAACATGCACTGGGTGCAGCACAAGGACAAGGACAAAGGGGGATGATTTACTGTGTTCCTGTTACATCTCCTGCCCTGAGTGGCCCAACACCTCTTCCTTCAGAAATGCTGCCAGACCAAGGGCAAGGGGAGCACCCAGGAAGAAAGCTGTGGAGCATAAGGAGGTTTTAAAAACAGAGAAAACAGCAAAGTGTGGTATTTGCAAAGGCAACTGTCTCCAAAATCCCACCTTGTTTAGGGTTTGGGGTGCCCTAGGACTGAAGCTTAAGTTATCACATTCTAAAAGGGGGAGGGGATTAGTTACCTAAATCCCTTTATACCTCTGGAGTTCAGTTCTCACACTGAAAGACACTCACACAATCTGCACTGAGCAGATTTGGAAGAAGCTCCCTGAGCCGGTGCAGCAAAGGAGCACAAAGTTACCAGCAAGCACAACCCTCTTCCAGCTCTTCAGCTTGCAGATGATTGCCAGGATTTCCAGATCAAAAGCCTTGTACAACACAGAACCATCTACCAGGCCATACCAGACTTTTTTCAGTGAACAGCAAATTGCTCATTTGCAGAAACACAAGGTGCTTCATTTTTCTCCCTAAGACACCACTAATCCTGTATGCAGGGCTAAAATATCTCTGCTGCCCAGCCTGGTGTTGTCAGTGCTGAGAAATACTGGAAACCAGAGTGCTTTGATTCACACTAAGGACAGCTGAAAGAAATGTCAGCAGTTTTTATTTTTAAATGCATGTAGCACTGTGCCCAGGGCTAGGAACACTCCCAGTTCCCTCTGATGTTTTAGCACATACCAGTTCTTCTGAAAAAGGTGGTAGAGACAAACCTTTCACTCAATAGTGCCCTTCTTGAGATCAGCCACAGAAGCCCCTCTCCTCCTTCACTCCCCAAACCAACTTCCCACCTCTGGGACTGCTGTGAGCTTGCATCACACCCCAGGGGACTGGGGATGGTAAAGGTCCATCCTCAAGCCTTCGTGGAAACAAGAGTTTGTGCAGCTTTTTGACTTAATTGTTTCACCTCCAGGGGACAGAGAAATCATCTCTCTGACTGCCATCCCTGTAACTGGCACCCCCACAGTTAATGTCAAACATCCTCTGCCCCTGTCCTGCAGCACAAAACGAGCACCAAAAAAATCCCCAAAAGTTAAGCAATACAGAGACAGACTGTGCTGCAGTTGGGAGGGTTACACACACCACCCAAACTCGTGACATTCCCATAGAAACCACAGTGGGAAAAGAGAAAAGCCTCAAAAAACTGACAAGATAAAACACACACGGTGAAATCTGTAATTCTGGTGAACAAAAAAAATCTACATGTGCAAGTTCCTCCCCAGCTCTCCAGCAACTCGGGCACTCAGGGCTAACACAGGTAACGCCCAACTGATGCCAATAAAACTTTCCTTTTCAGATCCCTCAGGCTGCCTGATGGAATAACCACACATTCCCAGTAGTGGTATTTCAGAGGACAAAGCTGTTGGGTACTAGAAGCAACTTTCTTCCCTGTTATTTCTGGGCCAGTTCTTGTAGTTAAGTGTCACTAGAAACAAAGGAACTTTCTAAACTTTTCCTTCAAGTGTGTAAAGCCTTTCAGAACATGCATTTTTCCTCATTAGCAGGACCGGTCAAGCAAATAAATATTGGGATGTGCAACAGAAGCAATTGATTCTTTCAGTCAAATACACATCCCTGTAGGAAAAAAAAAAATCCAAGAAAAAACCCTATAGTACTACCAAGAGCACACCTGTTCAGCTAATGAGCTAATTGGCCACTTTCAGAAAAAAAAAAGAAAAAGTTAAAAAGTTAAATGTTCCATTACACACTTCCCTACTCCAAACAAGTGCTTCTGTTGGGACATCGAAAAAGGGTAAGAGAAAAAGAAGAAAAGGAAAAAAAAAAGACAGGAATGCTAAGCAATGGCTTTTAATCGCTCGGGATGCTTTGCTCATGCTCTGGAAAACCAGTCATATTCCAGTGCTTGGCAGAAGCAAGTCGGCTCTACCAGGAGAGACACAGACATGCATGGAAGGAGGTTGTTTGTTACAAACTGAATCATTCCCTGAGATGCCTGATGCATCTCTAAACACCTTCCAGACAGAGGAATAACATCCACAGCGTGCCTGGTGCTAAGCTCGATTGACTGCACAAGCCTGAGCTCTACTACAAAAGCCAGAAGTAAAATCCAACCCAAAATCCAGGAGGTTTGCAAGTGACTCTGGACACCGACACTCTTCTGCTCATCCAAGTCTCCATCCCAGCAGGAATGCCACGTGAATCTCACTCTCCTGGGATGCCTGGCATGTTACGAGCCCACTGGCCCTGTTTTTTGTCCCAAAGCTTTACCACCAGCATCTTTCATGCAAAACACATGATTTTCTGCTTAGGAAAAATAAAAAACAAGATTGTTTTTCGGGTCTTGAAAAATACTTTAGCCTGACGGATGGGTGTTTTTCTGGAATTAGTTTCTAAATATATACTCTACCTACCACACCATCAAAGGCAGGGCTAAAGACACTAACCAGTCAATACATTAAACGGTTTATCTTGTTAGAGGTTTTACAGCTACGTAATAATGAGTTTTAGTAACCACTGCCTCTATGTGTTTATTACTGTAAAACAGTCTTTTAAAAAATATGTAATCTGTACTAGCATAACCTTTCCCTTCAGCTGCATAAAAATGCTGTACTCCAATCAATATCATCCGTAGCAAGAAACTAAAAAAAGATCAGCAGAAGCCATAAAGCACAGTAAATTACATTCGGAGAACAGCTCTACTGCCACCATATTTTATAGAAATTCTATTTAAAATTCACACATAGAAAAAAAATTAGATATACAAAAAAAAATAGCAGATCTGGACAGGAGATAAAGCAAGTAAGTTGCGCTGTCTGACAAGCGGGATAAGGAAAGCAGAAGGGTGGACTGAACGTGACCTTTAAGGGTCAGTCATATTTTCCATGTGCTGCTAAAGATCTCTCCCCAGGGGAGGAAGGGGCAGCGAGAGAATCAATTCATTAAAAAAACCCACCAGTGTTTACATGAAATAACCAGTGAGAAATTATTATTTTACAAATCAGAGCAAATCTCCCATTGCTTATCTGGAAAAGAGGAAAGTTTAGCATCACCCTGCCCATATTTTGGCGTTTGAAGGTTTTACACATCTCAGAGTCTGAAAGCAGACGGGCCCTTCCATCACACAAAATAACAAGCATTCCTCCCACTCCGAATCCAGAGGCACTGAAGGGCACCACAGCAGCTGAGTTCACAGAGCACCAGAAGGAACAAGCATTTCTTCAGCCAATAACAACAAAATTCAAAACAAAGCTTCAAATATAAACTCAACCTGGACTGTGAGCCCACTGCTTAGGGAACAAGTTATTTGCTCTTTAGCTTTACTGACCTCCCTGAACAAAAAGTCACAAAGAGATGCTGACACAAGGAATCAAAGTTGCTGCCACCTTATTACCTGGACGCAGGAGCCATAGACCCCAGAGCCCCCACCCCATCAGCATCTCCAACCAGTAAGGAATCAGGTGTTTATTAAGAATAGCTGGGCATCCAAAACAAACAGGCTGAAAATGGAGATAACCTACTACAGCTTAGAGAAAAAAAAATAAAAGCTACAAGCCCCCCTGCTTTTCCTGCTTGCTCCTTTCACAAAAGCTTGGAACATCTGCAGGAACTGCCTGTCCAAGTATATCCCAGGGTTTACTTACTATTTATTCCCAGGCAAATTTCAAACCACCAGCCCTTGCCAGAGCTGTCTGAGATGACCCCGTGGCTGCCCCACCTTCGGCTGCGTTCCCAAGCATTCCCCAGAGCTCCCAGGCTGCAGGTCCTGCGAAAGGTGCCAGCCACCAGCCCTCCTCCTCCTCCGCAAACGCTGCCTATCTCACCTACAGCCAAGATCTCCTTCTTTTCTGTCTAAGGCTACTTCCAATCAGAGTCGCGGAGATGAAAGGAAAGCAGATACAGAGGCATGGTTGGAAGTAGAAGTAATTAGGATGTTGGAAACCAAATCAAAACAGAAGATACAGCTTTTAAGAAGTCCCCTTCTATTAATCTCAGGGTGAGAGAGGGATAAAAATGTTTCTATTCCAATGACAATCTCTGAAGAAAAAACTCGGTATTTGGTCCAAGGAGAAAAGGTAACTCTCAAACTGAACAATTAAGGAGTACTTCCATTTATTCCCATTTCCTTAGGTAAGCCAGTTACAATTACTTCCATTGCACGTTTCCATGCACAACACAAAAATCAGGCATATCCCTAATCTAAATCTTAATAAAAGAGGGACTTGAGACACCATAGCCAGGTGATGCTCCCCATAAAGAGCAAATACAGCAATAGTGTAATTTTCTTTGAAAAGTTGGTGCTTTAGGGTTGTTGTTTTTCCAGGGATTTTTGTTTAATGGTACACTTTTTCCTTTCTACCTTTCTGCCAGCTTCCCTAGAAGAAAACAAAACAAACCTCTATGACTAATCCCTCATTTTGCCGGCTGTCAAAAACCACGGTGTTACCACAGCACATTTAAAATAAAACCACAGTTTTACGGGGAAAACGTAGAAGCGCATTCTGGTCCTTTACCTTCTCCCTCATCCCCGAGGCATCACCCTGCACTGATATCCTTCGTGAGCTGGGGCTGGAGCTGCTCCCTTCACTCGGGGGAAGCCTCAACCCTTCAGTGATAGACAGAAAATCCATGTCAGGACAGAGGGGGAACTGCCTCTGCCACCCAGAACTGGTGTGAGACCTTGCCAAGGAGGAAAGGGAACTGCTCGAGTGTCTTGAGGTACCGTGAGACGCTACAGCCAGGCCACAGGGAATACAGAAGCAAATGGATTCAAGTTCTCCCACAAACCTGAAGCTTCCAGACAAGAAATTACCAGTAATTACTAATAATATAATTTTCATGCAGCACTCATCAGCATGAACCAGTTCTGTCCTCACAACAAAGAAGAACAACAAAAGCCACAAACAGTTACTGAATTAGCTTATTAAGATCTCTGGGATTTTTTTGAACCTTCATAACCATCAAAATTGGTCTGAATGCACAAACATGATTACAATAAAAAGGCCCAGATGTCTTCTGGACACGGCAGCATCAGATCCAACATCATACTGCAGAGACCTCACACCGAGGAAGCTCTTCCAAGAGAATGAAGGCTGCTCCCCTGGAGTCACTGCCCAGCCTGCAACACTGCTCCTTCTCAGAAGGACTGCAGCAACGGGAGGAATTTCAGAAGCTGCTACTCCAGTTTCAAACATGCTCCTCTTTAAAAGAGCACACACCTACCAAACGGAGCGGGGGGCCGAGCAGACTGTCCAGGGCACAGCACAGTAAAACAAACAAACAACCAAACAAACACACCTAACGGCAAAAAAAGAGAGCCCAAAGGCTGCAGCTGATTTCTGTCCTGTGCCTGTCGCTATTTCCCGTCAAATCACAGCCCCGTAAGGCAGAAAGCCCAACCTCAATCAGATGATCCCTGGGTTAAGAGCCAGGAAGAGGCAATGTGACCTACGGACCAAAGCAGACCCGTTTACATTAAAAATTTAACCTCTGGGATGAAAAGATCAGGGTGCCCCTCCTGATGGTGAAAAAGAACCAATCACTTCATCAGTGAGGTGGTCCCGAAGGGAAGAGAGGCACAGCAGGCCAGAGGAGGCTTCGTCCGGCTCTGCAGAGCCCTTCCCACTGCCTGGAGCCAGAGCCAGGGCACCAGGAGGGCAGAGGAGCCCTTCGGAGCTGCTGTGCCCAGCCAGCAGGAGCAGAGCCAGAGCAGGACACGGCTCGTTCCAGAGACATTTTTAGCACAAAGAAGGGAAGAGCGCAGCAGCTCTCCTGTATTACTGTGTCCACCCAGTTTCCAGAATTTCCTACTCTATAATGATATGGTTCCTGGAAGAGCACTTCTAACTGGATTAGAGGACATCTCGTGAGCACACCCTTGGCAGCACGATGACCATGGTGTGGAAAGACTCCTGACTGCATTATCCAGGCCCTCTGTAATTCAGTTACGTGACCTTTTAAGCAGAGGTGAGAGGCAGGTGTCTTAAAAGCAGCTTGCTCTTCAGTTTGTTTTGTGTTTGAAGGGTTTTTAACATTTTTTTTCTTTGTTCCCTCCTTATAATAGTAAAACAAATTGCTGTTTTTTCTCCAGTACCAATATTGGTTGTGCTGCTGAGAGAGCTCGTGTAGCAGAGCAAAACTCAACTCAATTAAAGATGAAGCATGGACTCAGTTTTCTTTTGAGCAGGAAGGACAGAGACTCTCAAGAAGCTTCACCCTACACTAACCAGGTCTGGCATTGCCCAGACACGCTTGCTTAGGGAATTTTTATGCAGTGGAAGAAGAGTTTTTCCACAGACATGAATACTTTTTACAGCTGTCCAAACTAAAACACCCATTTGACAGGAGATTCAGCCCATGCTTGGATTCATTCATGCTCTGAACCATGCCCTTAAAAGGAGAGTATGTTATTCTTTTGCATTAAGCAAAGCTGTGTTAAAATGTTTGTTTCTGATGGAACAGGGAGACAGACACCAGGAGGAAGCAAGCTGTGTCTGAAGAGCAGAATTCCTGGCAGATGGGTCAAGAGCAGCAGCTGTGTTCACAGAAAACACACACGTCTTTACATACTTGGGGCTGCCATGTGGAAAACATCACAAGAGATGGTTCACAACGAGGGGAAAAGGGACCGTTTTTGACAGCAGGTATCAGGATGCTGCTCTCCTGAGCCTCTGCAGTGGATGCTGCAGATGGATGTCTCATCGGGCAGGGAAAAGGTCAACATTAATCATAGAGCTGCACCAGTTCGTGACAGTCCCAGAAATACCATGAGGAGATAGTGATCTTTACTGCAGTGTAGTGATCACCACACGTATGAGAACAGCCCCACCTGCCCAAGACCAAATTGAGCCACCACTGGTCCCAACCAGGCTTTAATTTCCTTGGCAGCACCATGTCCCTGTGCACCTCAGGAGCACATTTCTCCCACTGTCTACACAAGAGATGTGCAAAGGGAGAACCAAAAAGTGACACGTTCCAGTCTCTATCCTTGCGGTGAAGCAGATCCTTGTGCAGGGACGACCATGGAAGACTGAACCAGAGCAGCCAGAGCCCAACGAGACTGAAATCAGAGTTCACACTTAACAGACAAATGACCCAATCTCAGAGTGCTCATTACACACCACTTTGGGCAGCAAAATCAAAAAGCAGCCCCACATCTTCTCTTCTCTGTGAGTCAGGCAAAGGGCTGCTGCTGGATTTACTAAAGTGTGTCATGGAAAGAGCTACAGATGCCTTATCATTGCTGAAATGTTACAGAGATAAGGTCCTTGTGTCAGCTGCCTCCTGGAAACGCAGCTAAGGGCACTTTTATGCTTATTCTGCACTGAAAGCAGTGTATCAAATCTTTTATGCTAACAGGAGTTCCAGACACCCGGCAGAAAATGAGCATCAACATTACCACCACACACTTTGAATTGCCCTGACCTCAGCAGGCTCTCTCTAGCCCTTCTTTCAAGATGTTTTAAGTGGATTATTTTCCCCAAGAAGGGCCAGGGAGACACAAAAATTGTTACAAGCAGAACAAGTAATGAGTTTAGCAAATCCCTTATGCCAGTTACACTTAAAATGCTGCCCTAAACGCACCAGGTAGTAACAGTAATTAAATAAGCAACAACATTGTGCTCCCAGGATTTTTTTCCTCTGAAGGGCTGGAAAGCACTTGAAGCTTTTCTCAGGAAACCACATAGGTGCAGCTTTGCTCTCTCCTCCTTGTGAGGACAGGGAGGCAGCTCTCCATTTCCAGAGGAGCACTACACAGGTTAACAGCACTCCTGTTTTCTCCTCTATAGTTCAGGGATACAGAGGAACACGAAGCGTGATGTGAACATCTGGTGAACACACACAGGAGGGCTGCAGTGAGAGGAGGAAGAGCATTAGAGATAATTGTGTCAAAGACAGAGCCAGTCCTACGAGCCTTTTGCAAATGAGTACACTCAGGATTACTCTGAAAAATCAGCCTGTAGCAGAGGAGAAAGTACAGCAGCAGCAGGATAACTCACTCAGCAGCACTGAACAGGTTGTCCAGAGAAGCTGTGGATGCCTCATTCCTGGAAGTGTTCAAAGCCAGGTTGGACAGGGCTTGGAGCAACCTGGCCCAGTGGAAGGTGACCCTGCCCACGGCAGGAGGTTGGAACAAGGTGACCCTTGAGGTCCTTCCAACCCAAGCCACTCTATGATGATAAAGGAAAATAAATCATTGTTTCTGTTGCAAGTGCCCTCAGCACCTTTTCAAAAAAACCACCCTGGTAAGATCAGCAGAATTCATGAGGAGATCACCTCTGGGTGCTGAACTCGACTCTTCACGGCAAGTACTGCAACAGAAACACACCCTCACCCTCAGTGGGGCCAGCAACCAAAGGAAAGCTGTTTCCTTCATCACATATTCAACAGGGTCATGTCTTCCCAATCGTTATTCCGAGGACTCGGTCCTTCGGCTCTCTGCTATTTACGCACATTGTTAATCTGAGCGCGCCACGTACCCCAAGCACTCGCGAGCCTGCAGACAGGACTTGCTCTGTTCATAAATAGCAGAGCTCCAACAGGGAACGATCCCAGCATTAGTCAGAGCTATTGAGAGAAGGGAAATTAGACTCTGCAGGTACAGAGAGAAAGCCCGAGTGTGTGTGTTACATATTTAAATGACACTGACATTTCTTCAAAGCCTTACTGGGTTTTTCATAGGTTGGGTTTTTTGGGGTATTTTTGGTTGATTTTTTTTGGAAGGCTGCAGCTGTAAAGGTAAAATTCTTACAAAAAATGATCAAGCAGCTGCTATTGTCACAGTGGGAGAGGGTGAATACCATATGATTAGAATCCAAGCTTAATGTGGAACAACAAGAAAGTACAGCTAAAAGAGACGGAAAGACAAACTAGGAAAAAAAACCCCAAACCAAAATCACACACATACAATCAATGCAGTTTAGACACTGAGCATCTCGTCACAAGGGACAGAACAAAGTCCCCACAGCTGAGGAGGGACCCGTGTGATGTGCTCACACCCAGGAGCAGTGCCCATTTCGCTCTGCGCTCAAAGAGAAATGTGAGGGGGTTCACGCGTCCTTGAGAGCGCGTCCTGGCTGAAGGCTGGAAAACACATGGCTCCTGCTAATAAATCCCTTAATTTATTAAGATAACTTCTCCTCATTGAAGAAAAAGAAAAGCCATACGCCTGGAAACCACACTCGGTGAACACAGCAACTAATAAATACAAAGACAACTCAAGAAATGTATGTTGTTATAGCTTCTTAACTTCTTACTTCATTAGCTAAACTATAAATTAGCATATTTTTCCTCTTCTCTGAAGAACTTTTCTCCCCCCTCCCCAAAACTGACATAGCTTCATTGCTGTTCCAAGGATTTTTCCCCCTCTCAGTGCAAGAATTAACTTGCCACTTAAAGCCCCAACCTGTGAAAACATGCACGGACAGAGCTTTCCTGAACTCAGATGTAGGTAGTTAACACAGTTCTGTCTTGTGCTGCTTCAGGAGAAAAAAACAAGAGAGAAAACCAAACACCAGACCTTTATAAAAACCCTTTTTTTGCTCCACCAACCACTTGGACTAAAACCAGGCTCTGCCAATCCTCCCTCTATTGGTGAAAGCCAAACCATCCACCTGCAGCATCCCACTGCACCAAAGAGACTTTTCTTCCAAAAGCACCCACTCTGCATTTTCATCCTCTGCTGTACATGAACACAGGAGCCTCTCTTCAGGCTAAAAACACATAAAATAGTTACAGGTTGAAGAACACGCAGGAACAGCAAAGTAAAACTAGCATTTCTGACATTATTGTGCTGGTGAATCACCAATTCATTCTTGTTTGTCAGCTCCTATAAGGGCCACAATCCTCAGAGGCAGCCGAGGCCAACCGAGGTGGAAGCCAGGCTTGGGCCCAGATGCCCAGAGCCAGAAATGCCTTTTCCCCTTTTAACTGCTGGCTGCCAACAAAAGCAAGAAGGGATCAGAGAGGAACTTCAAGTGACAACATCCCCCTCTCCAGCCTCTCTCCCAACTGCAAACTCCAGCAGCATTTCAGCCAAGCCCAACACTGCCCATCGGTTCTGTCCCTCTGGGGAAGCAGCTGTTCCATCACAGAAAAACAAGGCTTCATTTCTGTCCCTGCAGTTTTACAGACTCAAACGACCTTTGGCAGCACAGCCAGGAGCCCTCTCCACAGGTGGCAGGACTGACAGATGCCCAGACCCCACGGAACAACAGCAGTAGATCAAAAAGCACCATCGCAGCGACACGGAGCAACACAGGCGATACAGAACACAGCTTGTCTCAAGCTGAGGCACAAGTGGTTCAGGGAATTTGTTTGCATAGTTTGTCCTTCATTAAGATCCCGTTGGCTGGGATGCAGAGGGGAAAATCAGGGATGTATTTGTACTAATGGCACATTATAATCTGCAGTCTCTATGCCTAAGGCTCACACGTATCACTTGTATTGAACACTTGCTTTATTTCCTGTATTCCTTCTTCCCAGTTTTTCTCTTATGGCAGCCCACTGTGTCTTTCATACACTTTCACCTTCTCCCCTACCATGAGCTCTGTTTGAACAAGGTTTTGCAGAAGAGAAAAATCTGTCCCCTGCTGGAACTAGCCAGATCTGACTCTTTTGCCTAAGAAAACAGCGTCCAAATATAACAGTAATCCTCACAGCTCAGAGCTAGGATAGTTGGTGATCAATAATACCAAGAAACCCAAGTCAGCAGGGACCAAGAGTCAAGTTTCTAATCCCTAAAAACAGTTACCACAAACTCCTGTTGCTTTGCAAACTTAAACCAGTTTAAAAAGAGCCACCACAAGGGGAATGGAGCTTGTTCAGTGGCCAACAGAGTTTTCTCCAAGTGGGAACAGTGGTAAAGTGTTCAGAAGTCCCATTAAGGAAGTAGCAGCCCTTTGATGTTTCAGTAATTTAATGCATTTGGAAAACCAGGGTTGGTTACATTGGTGATCCAGTATTCTATAGAAAAATTGTGGTTCTGGTGCTTAAAATTTCGATGTTCAAGGAAAATTCTGGCTACAGGATAGGGCTGGAGCAGTAAAACCTCACAGCGAGCAGCTTGAATTTCCTTTGCTAATCATCAAAAGCCACTGCTGGCAAGGAGCATTACAGGCTTATCCAATGGCTTCCATAAAAGATTGCTCACTTGTGCACATTTTTAAAGGGCAACCCCTTCTGCCTCGCCTCTCTTTCACTGTTATATTTAAAATACATTAATATTTTAAACTTCTGAAAGCACAAGCAATTTATCTCTTCTTTAAAAATAAATAATGTGGGGAATGTGATCGTATTTAGAAAGCAATACTTTAATGTAGATAGAAACATATTTCAATACCTCTAAAGCACACAGAAGGTCAGTCCAAAGTCACAAGGGATCAACAACTTTGGATGCCCAAAGTGACACCTTCTTTTAAAAGGAGCAGTTTTAAGAGATAAGCCTTCAACCACCTACTAATCTCCTGAAAACAGAGAGGAACAAACAGACTTCCATCACTTCAGAGAAATACTTCCTTCCATGTTTGACAATAAAAAGGATAAATAATAATAATGATGATGATAATAATAATAATAAAAAAAAGGAGACAGGAGACAGACAGACATCTGGGTTATGTTCTAAATGTAATTAGAAGCCTGACAACAGGACAGAATAATGTCAAACAAATTACAAGCAATGTGTTTTCATTCACAGGGTGACAAGTCAACAGGCAGGCAGTTAATTTTAAGACTGATTATGTACCAACTCCTTAAATAACATAAACACACTCACCTCCACGGAAAGCAACAGGGAGTCCAAACACACCATCGATCTCCCTTTGGGCAGGGCTGAGCATCTCAGCTGTGTCTGGGAAATGATGAGCATGGATTTTAGGGGGGTTTGTTTGTTTCACAAGGTGCTGGCACTGCTCAGTGGGTGCCCCAGCCTGTGTACCTTGGATCCCAGTCCTGGAGATGCTGAGCACCCTCAGCTCTCACTGACACAGGCACATGGAAGTGCACATATAAAATGACACTACAGAGGTCCTGCCTGAGGTGCCCACGTGTGGGAGGAAAAGCTGTATGGCTCCTAACAAGGGTTTTTCAGGCCAGCACCCTCACACCACATCAGATGATTCCCCCCCAGGTTATCCAGAGCTCCAGGACACCACAGTGTGCAGGCAGGGAAGAGCTTGGCCATCTGAGCTCAGGTGCACTTCCAGGGCCTGAGGCACATCCCCTACCCACTCAGGGGCTCTCAGGTGTCTGTTTTGGGCCAGCTGGGGCATGTTCTTACATGAAAGCCGTGGCTTTCCTTCCCACCATGTCCAGGCAGCTCCTGCATGACAGGAGGTTCTCCAGCATGGACTTGCATCCCTGCTTCAAGGGGACCCATTCTGCCTGCCACACCAGCACCTGCAGGGACCAATTTACACAAAGCTTCAATGTTCTACTTCTGAGGCACTTTAAAAACAAAACAACAAACTCCAAAAATCCTTATCTACCAAGCGGCAAAGGGGGAAGATGCGCAGCCTGGGAAGAGAGCAATTGCAGAGAGCAGCTCTTCATTTTCCTGCAGCAATAAGAACCACCTATTTGTTTGAGTGATGGTGGCTTCACGAGAACACCAGTGCAGAGCCAAGCGACGACAGCTCTGACGTAAATAGAGGGAAAAAGCAAACAGAGTCAGTGCAAAGCACGGAGGCAGCAATGGGACATGATGGTGGAGACGCCAGGCTGCAAGGAGAAACAACGCAGCAAGGCAGGATGACAGGTGAAAAAAAAGGTTACAAAAGCAGAACAGACTAGAAAGGCATTTATAGGATAATAATCCTTGCCTGTGTTTCTAATTATATCTGTAATAGTTAATAGCTGAAAGGATTTTAGAAGGCAAATTTACTTTCTGTCCTCTGTGCCATTTTCTGGCGGCATTTGCCCCAAATGCCTGAAGACGAATGGTTGGTTTTAACATCTACTGATGCGTGTGCATGTGGCTGGGGTGAAACACTTCCCAGGAAACTCTGCAAGGGACAGAGCTGAAGTGGTTAAAATTCCCCCACTGGGGCAGGAACAAGTGGAGCAGCCCCTGTCAGTGGAAACGCAGATTCAGCAGCTGCAGTAATGCCAGGAACCTTTCAGGGAACATTTTAACAAACTAGAAAATGGTCAAACAGCACCAGGCTGCAAGTTAGACACTGACAGCAAATGCTCTGAATAAATAAATACACACACAGTTGTGGAAGGGCTGTGCTGGAGGCTGGTGAGACCGACTGGAACAATGACAACCCAACAGAACCGTGCCTGGAGAGCACAGGAATAATCTTGTTAAAATTCTCTGGACTCTTCCAGTGTTTCTTTTGAGCTTCACATTACCTGATTAACACATCTACAAGCTTACAGCTGTGAACAAATTCATTTAAATTAGATCTCTGAAGCATGAACTGCCCCAAACTACTCAAATTTGAAACAAAGAGGAAATAATAGGTATTAGATTAAGCAGGTAAAGATATATCCATTTTAATTGTACAGCTATACAGTGTACAGAGTACTCTGGAGAGGAAAAAACACTTAGCCGATCTCCTTGGGAGTAGTAATGCTTAGGTTTAATCTGTAGCATTGTCACTCTACCGAGATAAGGCACACAGAATTTTTATGCTGTGTGTCAGACTTCAAGAAGCCAACCCAAATTTCAGAACACCTCTAACAATAGTCAATCAGGACAAACATCATAACTAGAAGCACTTTTAGTTTGAAAACACAGATATGATGATAGCTGCAGCAGCACTACCCAGTGCACTCTGAGAATTAATGTTTCTCTCCAGAGGGAAGGGGACTGTCTCAGCACTTGCTCTCTGCTGCACGATTCAGGAGCCTGGAACATTTTGCTGACACCTGAATCTCTCTGATTAGTGTCTTCCACCCAAAATTAAGGGATGGGAAAGACTTTTGGAAAAGAAAAATTACACCAGAGATGTTGTTGTAACAGTTCTGAATATTTCCAGTAATACTTCAAATGCTGCAATGAGAGATCTTACCAACAGCTCGTGGAAACAAGGTGGTGATATTTACCATCATCACCTTCCGCAGCTCAGCATGCTGAAAGCACATGGAGAAGAAAAACCACACAGCCTTGGAACAGTTAAGTGTTGGGGGTGAAAGGAGCTGGGGGGGTTTGGGAGGGTTCTGTTGCCTTTTTTTTTTAATTACTTGTAACTGAATCAAACCGGAAAACCATCCCAAGAGCAGAGAGAGCCCTCGCAAACCACCCTGGACAGAAAAGATAAACACACCTTGGGAAAGTTAAAAACTGGGCCAACATATTGAGCAGACATTCTTGACATCTGTGACATCTTTTGAGCATCAACTGAAGGGGCTGAATCCCAGACTGAGCACAAACAACATGACCCAAGGCTCCCCGCAATGCTGGGTGTGCAGGCCACCATCCTGCCAGCCCTGAGAGGTTTGGTGCACCGAGGATATCCCTGTTCTTGGGAAGGGCTCCTTTAACTGGTGCTGTCTAACTAAAGCTTATGAGCAAACAGCCTCACTGCTCTCTAGAGTCACAGAAACGTCCAGGGATGGGGCAGCCACAGCTTCTCTGGGCAATCTATTCCAAGAAACAGCCAGAAGTCAGAGCCCACCCAGACTAAGGCCAAGTGAGAAACAGTTTGGAGCCCACACAGAGTGGCTGGAGGCACCGACAGCTGCTTCCCACAGCTGCTGTGAAAACCATCAGCACTACCGTGTTGCACCTGCAATTATTTTAAGCAATCAGCTTTGGAAAAACACTAAGTAACGTTCATTCCTCCTTTCTCATAACAGTACAACTTGTACTTAGCCTTCCTGTCCTAAAGAAATATTCCATTTAAGAAAGCAGCTCAGTATCACTTTAACAACCGAGCAAACAATGCCTTCGTGTTGCTATGTCTGTTAACCTTTGATTTACAACCCCGTTTGTCAGTTTTGTTTTTGAAATTAAGATGCTTGTATGCTGAAGGGTAACAGAGTTCACGCCATTAAATTAACATCTGCTATAAATAATGTGCTACACGAGAGTCAAAGAACATTTACAAAGCACTAAAAACAGGTGAGTGAGCATTAAACAGCCTTTTGCTGAATAACTTAAAAGATAAAAAGATCATAAACATCTGAAAACAAAGCTTTTTTTTTTTGCACACATTTTTTGTTGAAGAGTCAGCTCCAAGTAATTTGCTTTGTGGTGGCTGTCAGGGGAGACCCAAGCAAGACTCCGGCTGTGCTGGGGAACAGCTGATGTGGAAAACAGAGGTTTCCAGGGACAGACAATTTGTTGACCCCGTCTGTAGGTTATTATAACACTGACTGATCTCCCAAAGCAATTTTCATTAATAATAAGTTTCCAAGACCAGTCTTTCTCCTTCCTTCACCCCAGAGGAAGATTTACACAAATTCCTGGAGACCAATCCTGCTCTCTCTCCCTCTGTTTTTTTCTTACGATGGCAGAATCAAGCTCAGTCATTTCTTATGCCATATGGATAACAGAAGAAAACGATCAGCAGGTCACATGGCATCACTTCCCTGTGTGAATTCCCCGTACATGCTCTGCACAAAGGTTGTGGGATTTTTTATTTATGTGAATCCATGGAGCTCACTGCTATCACAGTCACTTCTGCACCATTTTAAAAAGGCAAAGGAAATAAAGCGAATCAATTACCTTTTAAAACAAGCACTTTTTTTGGTGCTGAAGTCTTCGGTGAAAAAATATAAAACACAATTGCAACAAGAGCTCAAATTGCTGCTTTAGACTCTAATGGCTTCATAACAGTAATTAAGGCTTCTTCCTGACTTTGTAACTATGCCATAATGCATTTATCAAAAGCACATTACCACAATGGACGCATTCACTCTTTCTGCAATATTTCGACAGCTCCCTTTGGACACTATCAGTAAATAAAATCTTATGTGGGCCAATTAAAGAAAGCACAAATCCAAATTCTCTGTGGCTATCTTGTTTTGAATCCCTTGCTCTGTCAAATCTTTTCAATGGGAAACGGGTAAGTGCTTTGAATCCAGGAAAAAACTTCCTCCCCAGAGTGGCTCTGGGATGCAGAGTCTTTCTTAAGAGCCACAGGAAGGAAGGAGAGCAGTGTTTCTTGGAGCTGTGTTTTTATCACAGGAGGAGGAGAGGTTTTGACAGCAGAGAGACTATTGTCAAGTACATTTGGACTCACGTCAAGTCTCTGCCTTGACAAATTGGACTGGGAGTCCTTCCACAGTCAAAGTGCACAACATGCAATGCAGAGCCATTTCTCCACTTCACTGAAGAGCAGAAGGGAATTACAGAGCTCTCTTCCCCCTCCTCCCATCCAGTTGGCTCCAACAGGCTGCAGCGAGCCCAGCACTCTGCAGGGACACGGCCACAGCTGTGAGCAGCCTCCCACCAGCCCCTGCCCAACGCAGACCCCACTGTTTGGCTGTGGGAACACAAATCACCCCTGCAGAAGGAGCGGCACATGTGCGAAGCTCACACTGTGTAATGAGTGCTACCCAAAGTGCAAATGCAAGTGGGTGAATATTGGCATGAACCCTGCAGAGTGAAGCTAAAATTAGGGCTTGCAATATGGAAATCTGTAATATCCTCTGCACCTGGGTAGCTCAGTGTATTCCAGCCAAAATGCTTTAACTAAAGGGAGGGTAAAAGGGGCAAGATGCAAAATACACATGACCTCCCCTCACCATTTTTATCACCAAAAGAGGTTTCTGGATTAGACATCCTGCAGCAACAGCTCAAAAGATTTTACAGTGGAGATAATTAGGAACACATCACCCTTTCTTTGATCACATGAAAGATTATTTTAAACCAAACAGGAACACAGCTCCTGCAATGATCCTCAGTCTTTGCCATACACTTCTCTCTCTTATCTCTTAACAGCTACAGTGGGGAAAGATTGGCAGGTGCTTTAAAATAGGATTATTAGTATGAGGTCAGTATTCAAGCCAGAAGTAACAAACCCCACTTTACACAACACGGGATGTTGAGTGCTCAGCATCCCGTTCCAGTTAATCCGTGTTGTTCGCTCCCTTGGTGTGGAAGGTTTTACACTGCTAAGTTCTGACTGCTCCTTAGCACAGGAAGAGCTGTGGGCAGTAACCTGACCAGGATTCTTCAGAGCACATTTCTGCCACCCCCCAATTTTAGTATCCTTTGCAAAAAAATCACAGAATTTCTCTAACAGCATCAGCAAGCCAGGCAAAGCAGCCAAGCAGCACACAAAGGAGCTCCTGGGTTTTTGTCTCTGGGCTGCTGGGGGTGAAAAGGGAGATTTGTCAAGAAACCTTCTAGAAACCCTGGGGGTGAAAGGAGAGGCCTGGAACTGGCTACAGTAAATGAAGAGCATAATTCAAATGCTGACATGTACTGCACAAAGCTGCTCATTCAACTACATGGGAAGGAACGGCACCAACCGCAATTTAAAGGAGAAAAAAGGAGAAATGAAAAAAAAGCTTAGGTACAGCATTACACAGGAGCTGTTCCCAAGGCTTCCATCCAGAAACAGACTACCAAGCTTTCATTCAATAAGGTACTGCTACAACAAAATTACCTCCTGGGCGCTAATGGTCTCTTAGTTATAAACAACCTCTTTAAATAAAGGGGGGAAAAAAAATGTGTGTTATAAAGGAATTTGCCACACATTCCCTTCAATAAATCCCTCCTCCATTCAGTGCTTCCCAACAGGAGCTGGTCTACCAACTATCATCACCAGTAATTCTCTCCCATCAGGGGGAAAGTAAAATAAAAAATTCAGACTATAAAAATATCTCCTTTATCATAGAAGAAAGTTATTATGAGCCTCCATGCTGCCTGGCTGATGTCTGTGAACACTGATGGTTCCCTCTTTCTCCAGTAATTGCTTGCAGAGGGAGAGAGGAACAAATGCTGACCGTGTGAGGTGCCTCCAGAGACTCCAGGTAATCATACTCATTCAGTTTTATTTATAGTAACAAGTATTTTATTTATTTGATTTTATTTACACCAAGAAGAATAGGTCCAAAGGTTCCTGGCAAGACTATCCTGTTAGGGCAGCTGGGTAAGTTGTCATCATACTGTGCCAGGTATTCCCCTTCTGAACCACCTACCCTTGGCATATGCCTGAAAAACGGAAAAAAAAATATTCCCCTCTAATTTCCTGACAGTTCCTACCTGCTTGGCTTGTCCTCTGCCAGCTCCGTATCACTGCCAGCTCCAGATTTCTTGGCCAGTGCCCTGCTCTGGAGAAAGCCTCTCTTTGGGGCAGCCAAGGCTGAGTCAGAACAGAGGGACCGGCTGCAGGAACCGGGGATGAGCCCTGGGAGACACTGTGCAAGAAATGCTCCTACAGGCCCCCCCCCAGAGCTCAAACTACTGCAAACACCCTTGGTTTCCAGCTTCTCCCAGCCCAGCACACGTGCCAGAGACAAGTGTGGATGTGCCAGCTCTCCAGGGCTGCTCACACGTTCCAAGTCCAGGCAGTGGCAGAGCAGGACAGCACATCCCAGACCTCAGCATGGCAAAGCCTCCCAGCCGTGACCCCCCCGCCAGAAGAGCCCACGAGGCCAAGGGATGAGCCCAAGGGAACAAGCTCTGCCAAACCACAGTCCCCTTTGCAGGGTTCTTCTACCAAACTCGGAATGCCAGGAGAACAAACGCCTTGGGAGAGAAGTGGTTTGGACTAAGCTGGACTGGTCAAATCTGCCTCCCCAGGCCTGGGCAAAGAGCTGCTGTGGAAGGCAAAAAGACACATTTACCTTAAACAAAGCCCAGCCAGAGAAATGGGCGATTTTGTCCTCCAAATGCATAAGCTTATTGCTCATAAAAGGTTTACGCTGGCTGGAGAAACTTACACTAATGAAGTTTTATCACTCCCTATACTCAGTCCCCAAGGGAGTCCCAGCAAAGCTTTGCAGGCAGCCACAAAAGTCTGGGATTGTGCTGCATCCCATCTGAAGGAAAAACAAATCCTGCTGGCAATCTAAAACACCAAGCAGATATTCAGGATATATTCAGCCCTGAACCAGAAAAAGGAAAAAAAAAAAAAAAATTAACCCACGCTTGTAAGCTGGCCACCCC